>CM037093.1:8792486-9232883 GCA_020916435.1 Oxytropis ochrocephala | reverse complement strand
CAATAAACTCTCAAAGCAGAAAAATCTTATATCATTCCACGTGAACTATTACATCCGGTATTTTATATAAGCAAAAATTTATTTGTATATAATCCATATTTAGACAAGATACATTTGATTATCATCAACAAAATACATCCTACCGAAAGACCTGTCAAACCCAACGTTCAAATGCATAATGACAGGTGTTTGATTATTGTAGTAGAATCCTACTTTAAAGATGGTTAATAAGTTACTGTAATTTCCCAGTCAGTCTCCTCGTTTCAAAAACTACGGTGACCACTATAATGCCAACCTAGAACATTCAACTCATAAAACATTCAACTCAACAATATAAAACCAGGAACTTTGATCCCAAATAACATATTTCTCGTTAGGATCTTTTGCTACACAGGTTCCTCTTATGGTGAGGATTACCACAACAAAAATATAGTTTTATCTTTCCTAATAATCTGAAAATGGTTTTAGACTCCCCGACCAAAATAACTTAAACAGTCCACAAACACTTGAACATTGGCTCAAGCAAACACATAGGGACCCAAGTTAAAACTCATACAACATTTAAACAGCTGAGAATAAATCCTGTTAAATACAATCTGCTGTTTGGTTCCAAATCTTGCTAATTCGAAGCAGGGACAGGAGGCCGACCTCGTCCAATTGCAAAGCCCCGGGTTCCATCTGGCATTCTTGGTCCAGGAGGTGGCTTTGATGCTTCGGCGGTATAGGTAGATGATGTGTTTCCATGTCCTGGAACAATGCAACAATTAAAATGAGAAGGGATTCAAAATAAATAATAATAAAACCAAATGGAACTTCCAAAAATATAGATGAGATAAGAAATACCCATTCCATTTGTAGCACGATATTTATGCTTTCTTGATCTTCCTTGTTTTGTGTGCCTCTGCCCACATTTATCTTTTAACAAATGCTCTTCATCCTATAACGAAGGGTAAGCAAGCACCAGAGACAAATGTAAACTAATTAATACTGAACCAGTTTGTCAACAATACTGTTTTTCCCTTATATCATGAGAATATGCAAAAACAGATAGACCTGAATTCTACAAAATTCTGAATAAAAACATGCTTGCAGAAAAGACAGGATTCTGAAATTATCAAAGGCAAGGGCAGCAGCCAAGGGTGCGTGATAGTGTGATACAAAGCATTACAGACATCCCGACTTGAGGAGCTTTTGCTTCTTATAAGAACACTGATGGTAGTTTTTGCTACTCTAAAAAACACAACTAATGTGTGCTACACTATATTGAAACCGCAAAGTTATGGGTATGGCGTACTGCAGGCTTCTAGTGATTGTTGCACTGCCTATCAATAATTATGATCTCATTTAATCCTGATTAGAGTCGGACATGCTTGGCCACAAGAAATTGTAATTTCTCACTTACGAAAATATAAAATATATGATTTTATTCTGAAAGGGTAAGGAAGCCATAATACTAGAACTTCAAATTACCAGCAAATGCACTATAGGTGATGCCAATGGTGAAAAACAATTGCAACACACACCTCTTTCTCATTTGTATCTTCATGATGCTCATTTGAGCCATGATTCTCCTTATCTCCAGTTTGCTCAGATACAAGACTTGTGCTACTCTTCTCATGACTTGAGCTACTCTTCTCAGAATTAGATTCCTTCCAAACTTGTTTTTTGTGTCCATACTTTCCCTAAAGCATAAAACCACCGTTAACACCAACTACTGCAAATTAATCAAAAACAAAGAATCTGCAACTAACCATCTGCTTGAGAAGTTTAACCCTCATGCCATTTCTCCAGTCTTGTTCATTATTTAACATAGCCACCTAAATCAGCATTGGCATTGCAGACTAAGTAAATTGTCCAGGCAATAGGAACCCAATGATAATATGAAAAATATATAAATTGGAACTCACAGCTTTCTCAGCAGCCTCAATAGTTTCATATTCCACAAGAGCATGTAGCTGCACATTGGTAAATTAGAATGACAATGTAAGCTAAAGCAACAACATTAAATAAGGAGATAAATGTGCCAAAAGCAGAGAAGAATATAGTAGGCAGGAGCTAACACAAGATAATTATCATATTTCTATACAAGAGCATTTTAAATGAAGTCCAGAAAAGCTAAAAAAATTAACCAAGAACAGTAGCTCTTTAATGTGAGGCATCTCATGACAAATTGAAACATTCATCAGCCCACAGCTATGTTTCAGCAGCTTTGATGTCACCAATAGAGAATAAATGTCATTCATGCAACTAAATCAAGATGGAATGAGATGAGACCCTACAGATCAAGCTGCAACATATTTTTTTATTTCAAGCCCAATCAAACACCAAAAAAAAGCTATCAAACTGCTATCTTTGAAATAAATTATTTAAAAGGTGGGTAGTTAGTTAGTTAAGGGTTCAAACTAGAAATTTATAATCATTGTTTCATTCAACCTATAAAATCAAATTAACGGCACTCGCCGGACTTATAACATTGACAATTATGGCGATGGAGTGAATAATCATGGGCAACAAGGGGAACAGGGCAGAATGCATTTTCTTTTATTTTCCCTTTTAAGGGGTGGCTTCAGAGATGCTTCTTGCAAGCATAGTATGCATCATTTAGAAAGTAATGTTTGACTTAGCACCCTAACTAAAAATGCATCATTTAGAAAGTAGTTAGAGACCAACTAAACATGTAATCATATATTAAGTAAAAATGTAAAGAGGAAAATATATGAAAAAACATTCATAATGCGCTTCATGCCGAGATTGCTCAAATCTTCAAAATACGATTTCTAATAAAAGCAACAATGAACTGAAAAAAAATAAGAACACTCCATATTTGTTGTTAGCATTTAACATAAGTCGGTTCTATACCTTAGTACTAATAAACTTTTCTTGCTTGACATGGTTATGAACTTTAGCAGACTCTGCAGTAGAACGCGGCTCATGAATAGTTATCTTCTTTATACTGCGTATTAGAAGATAATTCAACAAAAATTAGACATTTGGAAGCACGGATGTGATATCTTTTAAAAAAGCACAAGTTAAGAAAGAGATCATACTTTCCCGCTTCACGGAATATTTGCCGAATGTTCTCCTTTGAATGGTTCTCCGGCAAATTCTCCACCAAAACAGTGTATAACTAGAGTCCAAGAATAAGATGCGGTATAACACAACAAAACAAAACAGACTAAAAATGTAGCATGCTCCTTTAAGTAAATACCTTATAGTCTTTAATTTCATTGACACGAAGTGGATTGAGCCGCCTAACCCTTTTCCCATCACCACTAACAACCTACAGTCCTCATGAGAGGTATTTTTGCTTAGGAATTGAAAAACCAGATTGCAATGTCTTAAATGTTCACAAAACAAGGAAGGATGAACCAGACCAGCAGTGAAGATTCCTTCAGTGCAGCAACAATAAATGAATGGTCTCGGGTGAGCTTCTTTATTTTTCTAAATGATGCAACAACTGATATAGGAACTGCATGAACAGCATAACTAGGAATTACATGATTGGATAAACAAATAAATGCATGGAACTATGGACAAATAATATTGATTACTCTACAAATGATATGGAAGTTGGATTAGCTAAGTTATAATGATATTAATAATAATATAAAGAGCAAAGACAGCAATAGATTCTTCGTTACAGTCAAACAACATACATGATCATATAATGCATGCAGAAGTGCAGGTCTCCGTATTCGTGCATAGTGTAACATTGCTTTTAAAATTAATTAATTAACAATTATTATTCTACCAAAATTTCATCAAGGATTTCATATAATGTAGTAACTATTATATATTATTCTAGAAAAAGAACTAGATAGTTAATAAAACTTTGTAGTAAGGATACTATCATTGTTTACACTAGGTTTAGTATACAGAACGCGTGCTGCTACAATTTGTGCACCTTTCAATTCAAATCACTTTTTCTATCATGAATTTCAACAGATCCCCTTTTGAAAAACATTTGCAAATGGAAAAATGAAAATTTGCTCACTAACATTTGACATATATGCTCTTTTTATATATCATCATTAGAAAAGGGGAAACATTATCATCCGTTATCCCCCAGCAGTAAAAATGGATAACTCATACATCAGATTATAGTAATGGCATATATGTAATCTGTCATTATAACTATATATATAAACAATTATCATGTCTTTAATTCAATTTTGTTATCAGTACTTCGTGACTACATTCCTACAAGCAAATTTGAAAGTCAGGGATTCTAGGAAGAGGAACATCCATTATCTAACATTAACCTTTACTTCAGATCTCCTATGAAATATATTATACATGACCCAGATCATTCCACATTTCATACTAACATATTCTGCTCAGCAATAAACAAATTAACTTCTCATCTCAACCTTGGAGAAAACCTCCCAAATAAATATCTCTAGGGTTGTGGGACAACAACAGCACAATGCACAATACAAGTGAACAATCAGGCAACAAATATGTTGTTAAACAAGTTAAATAGATTTATCATTTACCTAACCCTTCCTTGTTCCTCTTGACGAAACCCAGCAGATACTTATCATTTGGCAAATTTTCATCGCTGAAATAAAACTCCACCTGCAAAATTAGCACAACCAATTTACTAAGTCATGTGAACAAATCAGAAAATAACTTAGAGCTAACTTAATTAAAGCAGAAAAATCATATAAACCGAAACCCTAGAATGCAAAAACAGAAGGTTTCTAGGTTTTCAAGCAAACACCTCAAATTTCAGTTACGAAAAGCTGCAAATGGTACAAACTGGGTTTATTTTTTCAATTTTGACTTCTTCTGTTACTCAATTAGACTTCACAAGACAGTACATCACCAATTAAAGAGAAAAATCATTTACTAGAAAATAGTGGAAAACGAGAAGAGGTATATTACCTGCTTAATAATCTTGAGCTTGATATCATCCAAGGAAGCAACGGTCTCAACAACATGATCACGGTCCTGGTCATTATCATGGTGGTCATGCTCATGATCGTGATCGTAATCGTGATCGTGTTCGTGATCATGATCGTGATCCTGATCGTGATCGGTCCCGTGCTCTTCGTCTGAAATCAGAGCATGAATTTCAGGCTCGGCAGTTGGATCGGGACCTTGAATAGGATCACCGAGTGGAGGAGGGGAGTCGGTGGGGATACCGGTGGCTGGAGCGGCGGAAATGGCCGAAGGGAGACCTTGTTCGCCGCTTTCCATTGAGGAGAGGGGATACTCGCTCGCGCTCTCTCTCTCTCTAGAAAATTACCCCGCCCTTTCCTTTCTGCTCTTTCTCTCTCCACAGTCTTTCAATATCTCAGGTCACATCCTTTTATAATGACTACTGTTTACGTTTCGGTCACCCCGCGCTCGTCTAATCAGCGGGTTTTTCTTTTCCTGTGTTTTCACCTTTTTAAAAAAGAAAATAAATTCTGTCAAAAAAGAAAAAAAAATACACTTTTTTTACCAAAGAAAATAAATACACTTTCCAACAACAACAATAATCCCTAAAAAAAAAAACAATAATAATAATAATACGAAAAATAATCATATGTTTAGTTATGCAATATTAAAAAAATATTTACTTACGCAATAATTAATATGAAACTGTAAATTTTTATATTTGGTAGTATCTGTTTTTTTGGATTCCACACATTAATGCTAATCACGTGAATAAATAATAAAATTATTTTTTGGAAAAATTTATTTTCTTTATGAAGTCTTTTTTCCTAATTGAAATTCATTCTTTAACAAATAAAATTCGTTTAAATTTTTTTTTTCTTTTTTTATAAATTTCTATATATTTATATATATATATATATATATATATATATATATATATTAGTGAGAATATTTTTGAAAGAAAATTGCGTAGTGTCTTATCTTGTATTAAAAAATTAAATTAATATATGAATTAGATATATGAAGATAATTTTTTGTGATAATTGTGCGCACGTGTGATGAATTAAAAGGATTTATTTGAAAAAAAAAAAGCTAAAGACATAGGATTTTTTTTTTGACTCCGCTAAAGACATAGGATGAAAAATTATTTTTTTGACAAAACGATGAAAAATTATTAAAGATAATAAAAATATATGATTGTATAATTCG
The DNA here is from genome assembly GCA_020916435.1 of Oxytropis ochrocephala. NCBI lineage: Eukaryota > Viridiplantae > Streptophyta > Magnoliopsida > Fabales > Fabaceae > Oxytropis > Oxytropis ochrocephala. Next base: position 9,226,790 of record CM037093.1, on the reverse strand, counting down.
AGAAATATATATTAAACAAGTTAAAGGAATTTATTGGTTAAAATAAGAAAACAAATAAGTATATTTTATATTTTAATATTTGTGGAATATATGAATATGTTTTTAGAAGGAAAATAAACCTCAAATAATGACACTGCATATATGCAATTTTTCAAAAAAAAAAAGTATTAAATAAAAAAGGATAAAATAAGTAAACAAATAAAGACTATTATGAGTTTACCAGTTGTGGATTATTCTGTATTTTCATAAAAATAAGAAACAAAAGAATTTTTAATATATATTAAATGAAAATAATAATATGAAAACAATTTAAAAAGCTAAAGGTTATATGATTATATAGATTTTCAAAAGAAAAATGTTTGCGAAATTTGATTTTGTCTCGTTTTAAAAAATAATAAAATAGAAAAATAAAAATTACCAGAAAAAATACAAATGTATAATACATTTATTTAAGAACTAAGTTTCAAAAAATTACTAGAAAAGTAAAATAAAAATCTGTGTCCTTGTGTGAGCGCATTAAAATTTAAAAGGGAAAACATTTTTAAAAAGATAAGGACAAAGAATGTAAAAACAATTAAAGAAAATAAAAAACTTTATGATTATATAATTTGAGAAATATACATTGAATAAATAAAAGGAAAGCATTTGGTCAAAAAAATAAAATAAAAAGAAAGCATTCTTAAAAATAAGGAGACGTATCAAACATATTGTATATTTTACTATTTCTGGAATATTTGATCATATTTTTAAAAGAAAAAAGTACAAAAAATGAAACAACATAGATGCATTTTTTTTTAAAAAGTTATTTGTTTGCCTATAAAAACAATATTAAATGAAAAACGTAAAATAAGAAAGCAAATAAAGTCTATTATCATTTTGACCATGTGGATTATTCTTTGTCTTTTTTTTTACCAATATTCTTTGTCTTTTCTGAAAAATATACAAACACTGAAATGACATATATGCATTTGAAATGAAATATATCTAAAATGAAAAGTAAAAGAAGAATAAATTTTAAAAAATATCAATGTAAAAAATATGTTATTATATAATTTGAGAAATATATACTAAAATAAAGAAAATGACAGGATTGGTTGAAATAAGAAAACAAATAGAGTATAAATAGGGTATTGTAAATGTTACTATTTGTGAAATATTTGGTTATGTTATTTTAAATATACAAATAATGACCATGCATTTATACATTTTTTCAAAAATAAGTTAAATGAAAAATAAGAAAACAAATAAAGTATATAATGAGTTTCACCACTTGTGGATTACATTTTGTGTTTGAGAAAAATAAACAAATAATGTCTTGTCGAACTTAGAGTTAGTCGAGAATAGCGCTTAACTTAGAAGCCCAGAGCTGCATGACTTGGGTTTGGCTTTACGTTGAAAGCGTTGAGCTGAGTCGACGCTGTGGCACGTGATAGTCGACTTTTCAAGTCTGATGCGGCCTTTTGGAAAACTCCGACTAGGTGCAAGAAATTTGTTAAAAGCCTATTTCACCAAAAAAAAAAAAAATTACGAAAGTCTACAACCTTTAAGTAGTGTGGAGTTTGTAAATGAGCGAAACAGACTAATCGATGAATGAGATTAAGATCTAATTCAACATCAAACAAAATCTTTTAGATAATTATTTTTATAGGACATTTTATTTTATAATATAAATATGTTAAAAATTGATATAAGTCATCATTTTGAATGCACAAAAAATGTAAACAACTTTATAATTTAACACAAAGTAAAAAAAATTAATATAATAATCGTTGTAATAATAAATATTATTAATATCTATTAAAATAGGTCGGCCTGTTTGGCTTAAAAGGCTTTTTCAATGGTCTGTTGTCTGACCTTTTTACCTAAACAGGCTTTTTGAAAAAGCCAGAGCCTTATCTATTTAAGAAAAATTCTGGCCTGGCCTGGGCCTGATGTAGGCTGGGACGTAGACCCCTGTAGGCTGGTTTGGCCTATTTCTACCCTAGTCAAGAATCGGCTAAAGCTTGAGCCTTTTGATTCCATTTCTTCAAGTTATTACACTTAGCAATGAACTATGTTCCTCAGTTATGGGTTCCCTAACTACTCCACAAGCCATTAGGATTAGGCGTGAAGATGACTAGTCTATGATTAAACTAAGGCAATGCGTAACGTAAAGGAAAGAGTAAAGTGCTTGAAAATGATAATTTGATTGAATGTCATGTGTCTAGACTATTTACAAACTGAGTATTTATATACAATGGTCACTATTGACCATAATATCTAGCCTACAGCTAACCACGATTACAAAATAGTCACATGGGCTAAAATTAACATACTGTAACACCCCTAAGTCCATTAATTTCGCATTAAGAAATTAACGAAAGTTTTATTACTCAAATAAATAATAAAATACATTTTAATATGAGTTTGTCTCAGAATTAATGTGTTGTATTTAAATTATAAATTGAATTGTGATGTTGATTAAATTGTGTGAATTGAATGTGAGAGTTTGGAAAAGAAATAGGAATAGTGGGATTTATGAGCAAGGGCAATTAGGTATTTTCCACCCAATTAACACCCTTGACCCACAAAAGTTTGTGGTCAAAGTAAGAAAAAAAAAATTCTAGAAGGAGAGAAAAGAAATAGAAAGCAGAGAGAGAAGGAGAAAAGAGAGAAGAGGAAGAAAGGAGGGGGAAGGGAATAAGAAGAAGAGGAGAAGATCTCTCCATGGATTCTCCATAAAGGTAAGATGTTTTGCTTCCATTCTTCCCCATTTCTCAAGCTCTACCTATTGATACTAATTTTATACCCTATTGCTCCATCTTTCTCAATCCACCATTGTTGACCATTGGAGCTCAAAATGGAGAAGATGAAGTTTTGCTCATAGTGGAAGCTAGCTTAAGGTTTGGGAAGCTCAAAGTTGAAGCATTGGGGTTCAAATTCGTGGGTTTGGAAGGGTTGGAGTGTTTCAGCTCTTTGTGTTCGTAATTTGAGGGTGGGAATTCGGTTTGGAGCTTTTGAAGCGGTTCGGTTTGAGTTCGTGAAGTTTGGAGCTAGTTCGGTGTTTGAGTCGGAAACACTTCGGTATTGCGTGATTTTCATCACGTTAGGTGAGTTTTACTCGCTTAGGGTTTTGTTTTGTGTTGTGTTGACTGATTGATTTCCGTGGTTGTCGAAATTGCTCGCGTTTCGTAAATTTTGAGTCGTAAAAACGCAAATTGGTCACAAACTCCCGATTAAGAAATTCTGGATACAGGTTCGGTTTTATTAGAACTGGGACTTCTCGGTTAGTCCAAAAATTATGTTTCTGATTGTTTTTGAAAATAGACTTAACGCTGGTCGTTTTGCACTGGTTTCGTTAAAGTTGGAGTTGTGTAGCTCAAGTTATGAGTGTCTCAAGTTAGGTCAAATTTCTGAAATTAAAGCGTGTATAGGTTCGTTTTTGGGTCTTGAGTTTTCAATTGAATTCCGTTTTGAATGATTGTTATTTCTTTAGAAACTAGATTGAATTCCCTCCAATTTGGACACCTATTTTGTTGCCTTTGGTTAAGAATTTGTAGAGAAAGATAATTACAAGTTGAGCAAGATATTTTGCCTTGTTTCTCGCACATATGCATCTTCTTTTAATAAACTGTACTAGTTGGTTGGTTGTCTGAAAAATAAAAAGCGTATTCATAATATAGACATCTTAAGCTTTCCAACGGGTGGTCATTGGATCAAATCGACACCGTTTGATATTTTAATAAAATCACCGAAGTTGATGTATTGATGCTGAAAGTTCGCACAAATGATTATGAGCATAAAGACACTTGAATTGTGTAGAATGAGTTCCTATGTGTTTTAAATTCTTACCAAACATGATTGTTACATGAATTACCTTCGGCATAGAGTACTGGGAGTAGCTAATCTATGAAGTGAAAATCTTTATTTTCATATATTCAATTTGTTGTGACTCTCTGATTTCAAGTATTGGTGAATTATTATTTGGTACATATACGATTTGATGTTTTGGTGATATATATTGTGAAACTATCTATATATTATTGAGATTTCGAGGCGGGAGCCTATTATTGAGATGCAGGCGGGGAGCCTATTATTGAGATTCTGAGGCGGGGAGCCTATTATTGATATTCTGAGGCGGGGAGCCTATTATTGACTTTGAGGCGGGGAGCCTATTATTGCTATTTTCAGGCGGGGAGCCTATGATTTACATTTATCGGCGGGGAGCCTATTTTCGTTCTGTATAAGTGTCTTGTTTATGATATCTGTGATATACGCGCACGAAATCTTATTGTTATCTTTTTATGCAAAGTGGTCCTTATCCTATATTGTGTTTCTTTCATTTTCATCTAAGAGTTGCATTTGAATGGAAAACAGTTGTATGTGATTTAGACTTTCTATTTTTGTAGAGAGGATTTTCCATATCTCGCACACGGGTATGGCTGGAAACATCAAGTAAATTCTTTTCATATATTCTTTGTTACTGAGTTGCAAAACTCACTATATTTGGGGTGATGTTTCCAGGTAGCAGATAACATTGGAAAGCTGAAGAGTATATCCGGATTGCTCGTCAGTAGTCCAATGTAGAGTGTCGGTCACCGGATCACGGTCGGAGTCCTAGCTTCAAAGGATCTTATTGTGGCTAAGCTAGTTGTGTTAAGCTAGATTTTTGTTTTACATGTGTACAAAAAAATATTTATGTCCTGAATTTGGTTATACAGTATATATATTATTTTGGGATGTCCATATTTCAGACGGAGTGCTGTCGAAATTTTGTTTAGAAATTTCTTTGAAATATAGGTTATTATAGGTTTTGATAAGATGACCGTTCTTTAGATCAACTTGTTTCTGTCGAGGCTTGCCAGATTAGGGTAGTAATCGGTCTTGTAGGTCATGGTCCAAATTCGGGTCGTGACAAAGTTGGTATCAGAGCCGTTCGATCCTATCGGACTGTGAGTTTTGTGTCTAGAAGTGATCCGGTTTAGGATGTATGCGGTTAGTGTTCTATAGTGTAGTATTTATCCTTCGAAGTCCTTTGATCAATTTGTTAAGGTGGCCACCTTAATGAGTTGTTCCATGAATGGAGAAGAATAATTACACGCACTATGCATTAGATAAATAACGCTCCCGAAATTAGATAGTATGGGTTGAAGACTAGTTTTCTTTAAAGGTAAAAGGGCAATTGGAAATTGCATGCTATTGTATTTGCTTTTTATTGAAGGATATTCGTGCTGGAAATTTTTGTGATCATGTGTGATTGTTAGTGAAAAAGTATCAAGTAAGAGGAAATGGCTTGAAAAGTAGATTGACAAATTATATGTAAATACTCATACGTAGGGGTATATATGTATGTGTCACCATCAAGAAGGAGAAGAAAATCATACTGACCCTCTAAATGGGACTTTCAGGTTTCTTTTGAATTTATAATCAATGTGTTGTTCACTCTATTATGTTACTCGTTGATTGATCCTTGATGAATGCAATATAACTTTTGTCCTTATTTCTTTTGTTCAAGTCTAGGTGTATAATCAGTTCATGTGATATTTTTAGTTAGTTGGCTACCATATTGAATTCATGCTTGATTCTTTGTTAAGAATAAATCATTGGTAATGTTTTTACTAGGTTACAAATGTACTGGAATTGTTGTTACTTGTTGATGACTTGTATGCTCTTGAATATTTCTTTATCTGTTAATCCAATTATTCAACATCTCCTTGACTTCTATGTTATATTAGTTGGTTGGAAATCACTAAACGGAAAGCACAGAGTGCTGATCGATTTTAATCTTTTGAAGTTTTGATGAAGTACCTTGGGAAGCGCAAAGAGATTTACTTGTAGATAAGCAATGAATATGTCTAGTTATGTTATATAAATCATTTATGCACAACATTTCATTCTTCAAGCAATAATTGCTCCCTGATACCACTTTTTGTTCTCCAAATTTGTCTACTTCATTGCATCTTTTGTTAACTTCCATAGGGTGGTCATAGAAATCCCTTGATTGAATGGATTTTATATACACTACTAAAATATTTTGACAGCTCCTGTCACAACCCCCACTCAAGTTGATTCATATAGATCTCTACTGTTCACCTTGTCAAGTGACTAGTGAAAATCTCGCTTGCTTGACCTTTGTGAAGTTGTCTATTAGTTCAGACTTGACAAATGGTAACCAAATTATTGTTTGGCTTTCAAGTTCTCTTTGATGAAATGTCTATCTACCTTTACAGGTTTGGTTGAATCATGTTGGATTGGTTGTGGGAGATAGCAATTGTATTTTTGTTATCACAAAAGAGATCAATTTTAGAGGTTGGGGCAAAGCCAATTTCAGTGAGTACATTTTTTTTTCCAATCCAAATAAGATGATAAAGTCCCTTAGGCATTCACTAGAATTCGATTACGCACTTAATAGTGCCTCCACTTACCATTTCTTGCTTCCCCATATGATAAGGTTTTCTCCAAGAAACAGGAAATAGTCTGAAGTGAAATTTTGTCTAATAGTACACTACTTACCCAATATACCTCAATATAGTCATATAATTTTAGATGGCTATTCGACGCTAATGCATTGAGTGGGGTCTTAACTTGAAAATTCACTTAGTAATACTACTTATGGGACTACTATGTTTGACCTTGTAGTTTGGAGGATATGAACTATTAGTAGATGTGAATTTGTATGCAGAGGCTTTTCAAATATGATAGAACTCGCTTTTTCCTAGAAAAGGAAAGTAAGGACTACTCGTTTAGAGGGTCGTAAGATTGGAGTTCGCAGTAAAGCGCATAGAACAAATTCTACCAGAGGATAAGGTATGAAGGTAGGTCGAATTTTGGGGATAAAATTCTTAAAAGGTGGGAAGTAATGTAGCATACTGTAGTACTCAAAAAATTTTTTTTTAAGTGAAACTTTAGGATTCAAACAAATAAGTTAATAGTAAATAAGGAATTAATATGGAATGTGGCTACCGGAGATTCTAATTGGGAACTAGAGGAAAAAAAAATGATAGAGCGATATCCGCATTTATTCGACGGTGAGCAAATTTAGAGATGACGAAATTTATATAAGTGGGGAATTGTAACACTTCTAAGTCCATTAATTTCGCATTAAGAAATTAACGAAAGTTTTATTACTCAAATAAATAATAAAATACATTTTAATATGAGTTTGTCTCAGAATTAATGTGTTGTATTTAAATTATAAATTGAATTGTGATGTTGATTAAATTGTGTGAATTGAATGTGAGAGTTTGGAAAAGAAATAGGAATAGTGGGATTTATGAGCAAGGGCAATTAGGTATTTTCCACCCAATTAACACCCTTGACCCACAAAAGTTTGTGGTCAAAGTAAGAAAAAAAAAATTCTAGAAGGAGAGAAAAAGAAATAGAAACAGAGAGAGAAGGGAGAAAACCGAGAGAAGAGGAAGAAAGGAGGGGAAGGGGAATAAGAAGAAGAGGAGAAGATCTCTCCATGGATTCTCCATAAAGGTAAGATGTTTTGCTTCCATTCTTCCCCATTTCTCAAGCTCTACCTATTGATACTAATTTTATACCCTATTGCTCCATCTTTCTCAATCCACCATTGTTGACCATTGGAGCTCAAAATGGAGAAGATGAAGTTTTGCTCATAGTGGAAGCTAGCTTAAGGTTTGGGAAGCTCAAAGTTGAAGCATTGGGGTTCAAATTCGTGGGTTTGGAAGGGTTGGAGTGTTTCAGCTGCTGTGTTCAGAATTTGAGGGCTGGGGAATTCGGTTTTGGAGCTTTTGGAACGGTTCGGTTTGAGTTCGTGAAGTTTCGGAGCTAGTTCGGTGTTTCGGAGTCGGAAACACTCGGTATTGCGTGATTTTCATCACGTTAGGTGAGTTTTACTCGCTTAGGGTTTTTGTTTTGTGTTGTGTTGACTGATTGATTTCCGTGGTTGTCGAAATTGCTCGCGTTTCGTAAATTTTGAGTCGCGAAAAACGCAAATTGGTCACAAACTCCCTGATTAAGAAATTCTGGATACAGGTTCGGTTTTATTAGAACTGGGACTTCTCGGTTAGTCCAAAAATTATGTTTCGATTGTTTTTGAAAATAGACTTAACGCCCGGTCGTTTTGGCACTGGTTTCGTTAAAGTTGGAGTTGTGTAGCTCAAGTTATGAGTGTCTCAAGTTAGGTCAAATTTACGAAATTAAAGCGTGTATAGGTTCAGTTTTTCGGGTCTTGAGTTTTCAATTGAATTCGTTTTGAATGATTGTTATTTCTTTAGAAACTAGATTGAATTCCCTCCAATTTGGACACCTATTTTGTTGCCTTTGGTTAAGAATTTGTAGAGAAAGATAATTACAAGTTGAGCAAGATATTTTGCCTTGTTTTACGCACATATGCATCTTCTTTTAATAAAGCTGTACTAGTTGGTTGGTTGTCTGAAAAATAAAAAGCGTATTCATAATATAGACATCTTAAGCTTTCCAACGGTGGTCATTGGATCAAATCGACACCGTTTGATATTTTAATAAAATCACCGAAGTTGATGTATTGATCTTTGAAAGTTCTCGCACAAATGATTATGAGCATAAAGACACTTGAATTGTGTAGAATGAGTTCCTATGTGTTTTAAATTCTTACCAAACATGATTGTTACATGAATTACCTTCGGCATAGAGTACTCTGGGAGTAGCTAATCTATGAAGTGAAAATCTTTATTTTCATATATTCAATTTGTTGTGACTCTCGGATTTCAAGTATTGGTGAATTATTATTTGGTACATATCTGATTTGATGTTTTGGTGATATATATTGTGAAACTATCTATATATTATTGAGATTCTGAGGCGGGGAGCCTATTATTGAGATTCTGAGGCGGGGAGCCTATTATTGAGATTCTGAGGCGGGGAGCCTATTATTGATATTCTGAGGCGGGGAGCCTATTATTGACTTTGAGGCGGGGAGCCTATTATTGCTATTTTCAAAGTGGAGCCTATGATTTACATTTATCGGTGGGAGCCTATTTTCGCTCTGTATAAGTGTCTTGTTTATGATATCCGTGATATCTGCGCACGAAATCTTATTGTTATCTTTTTATGCAAAGTGGTCCTTATCCTATATTGTGTTTCTTTCATTTTCATCTAAGAGTTGCATTTGAATGGAAAACAGTTGTATGTGATTTAGACTTTCTATTTTTGTAGAGAGGATTTTCCATATCTCGCATTACAGGTATGTTTGGAAACATCAAGTAAATTCTTTTCATATATTCTTTGTTCTTGAGTTGCAAAACTCACTATATTTGGGGGTGATGTTTTCGTGTAGCGAGATAACATTGGAAAGTCAAGAGTATATCCGGATTGCTCGTCAAGAGTCCAATGTAGAGTGTCGATCCAGGATCACGGTCGAGTCCTAGCTTCAAAGGATCTTATTGTGGCTAAGCTAGTTGTGTTAAGCTAGATTTTTGTTTTACATGTGTACAAAAAAATATTTATGTCCGGGGTAGTTATATGGTATATATATTATTTTGGGATGTCCATATTTCGTAGGAGGAGTCTTTGTCGAAATTTTGTTTAGAAATTTCTTTGAAATATAGGTTATTATAGGTTTTGATAAGATGACCGTTCTTTAGATCAACTTGTTTCTGTCGAGGCTTGCCAGATTAGGGTAGTAATCAGTGCGCCGGTCATGGTCCAAATTCGGGTCGTGACACATACATTGAGCCCCACACACTAAATCTTAGGCATGTAATCCACATTCTTCAACCGCTCTACTATTTGCTTTGCAGCCTTCAACCTAATTTCCAAGTGCTTAGTTTGCTTGTTCCCAAAGTAACTCCCTTGTACCAACAATAGTGCCCTCAACTACCAAATCTTTAGTTGTTGAATCCTCAGCCATTGGTCCTTGGGCTAAATTAGACATATTTTGCTGAGGCAACCAATAATTTCATAACCCCTTTGTAGATGCTCACTTAAAGATAACATGAGAAATTAGGAGATGTACGAGAAGTATAAGGTATTTTATTGCTCTTTGGTTGCTACTCTATGAGGATTTGAAGTAATCGGCTCATCTAGGTGCGACTACTGTTGTGTGAAAAGGGTGTGCAAGTGTACGCAGTCTTAAACAAGTAATAGAGTGATAAGAAAGGTCGAACCCACATGGATTGTATTAACTTAGCTAGTTTTCAAAGTAGTATATTTGCTTAGTGATGAAAGAGTTCGAGAGTAAAATATGAGGAATGTTGAATATGTATGTAAATAAAAGCTAGAGATGTTGTGTTTCAGTTGAGAGAGATGATTGGAATGCCTTTTCCTATATAGCTTTACTTTGAGATTATTATGCTACTTATGATGCTCCTACAATCATTGCTCCTGCAATGATTGCACCTGCAATGAATGCTGTTAAAATTAACACTTGTGCTTTTCAGCAACTTTTCTTCAGGGTTTCATTACCTGGCTTATGTCTAAGCTCTTGAAAAAGTTCACTCTTGTATCTGAAGCTCCAACAGTATCATTCTATGGGCTAAGATAGCCTATGTCTAGGATTTAGCTTTCCTTTTATTAAGTCACTTACCCATATTAGTTCTTGAGTTCACACCATAAACCATTTCTGTATTTATGATCCTACTTATCCTAAACGATCAACCTTAAAATAAGCTTTTGAAAGAATTATCATACAAAAACTAAATTGCAAGACATCACAAGTAACATAAAAACTACTCATAGATTCATTATATAGTTAAAGCATCCCAACCAAGGGTAGTTTAACTCATGCTTGACATTGTTAAACACTTATAAACAAGAGAAAGCATGCTTATAAGAATGGAAATACAAAGGAGAAAATATAGGTGGTACATTACACAATTGCCACTCCTTTGTACCTTCTACCTAACAATGTTGGGAAATGAACCTCTCAAAGAATGTAACCGCAACAAGAAAAGTAAACTAAAGTAGTGAGAAGTTGCCACTTTCTCCCTTTCCTTATAACTAAAACAAACTATTTTCTAAGTGGACTAAATCTTGAGTGATATCATCTTGATGAAGAGAATGAGGAGTATTTATAGGCTTCATGAAAGGAGTTGCCTTTGGCGCCAAGTAGCTCAAGTAGCTCATCCACTTGCTCCAATGTGATTGATGGGAAGCTTCACCAACTAAGAAGGGAGGTCCAATAACCAAATGCCAAGTGTACTTGTGAAGATCCAACTTGTTGGTGAGATGCATGAACTTGGCGCCGCATCCTTGCCACTTGTGCAACTTGCAATTGCAACTTGACATGCTGACGTCATCATCAAATGCTTGGAGCAATGAGTGAGAAAAGTATTGCTGGTGCTTGATTCTGTCACTGCTTGAATCTCCATTGCTGGTGCTATGATTGCTGGATGTATTGCAGGTGCAATGGTTGCTGGCTCTATTGCAGGAGCAATGATTGCTGCAACAATTGAACAAACACATAAAAATACCACAAGTCATAGAAATTAATGCCGATGCAATTCAAAGCAAGAGATATGTGTATTTGCTCTTCATTCCCTTATTTTACAATACAAAACTACTGAGTTACATTCAATAATTTAATTTTAAGAGTTAAATAACTCTATATACCATAGAGTTATCAACTACACACTCACCTCGGTTGAGGGCTCACTCGACTAGAAACTTAGCAATTTTTAGGTGTTAACAAATGCCCCCTTTTACGTTGTCATCTAGCCAATAGAAATGATAGATGAGATAGTTTGTGGCATCGTAAAAATCGTTTTACGCAAACCGAGAATCATTATATTTGTCAAACTAGTTTTTACAAAGTGTTGATTAGATGTAAAACAACTAGTTTAACTTTCACCGAATTACATTAGAAACAATTAACTCACCTTTAGACGTTGATTACGCTTGCTAAAAATAGGCTCCCATTTAATTTTGGTAGGTTTACTTTTCGTGCTTTGCAAACTTTGCCAAAACTCGCCCAATCTCTAAACCTTAGTTTCTCCTCAATTCTTTTTGCCTCTTTTGGTTCGGATTATCAAAACCAAGATCACGACTATCGGGGGAGATGCAGTCTATCCAATTCCCTAGGCGACCAATTTCCTCTTCTCCTAGTTGATCCCCTCAGAGTGTCTCACATGCAATCTCCTACATTGCCTCTTTCTCGATAATCTTGAACACACACATGTTTTGGTGGAAGTTCAAGATTATGTTGCTTTGCATCCAAGAAGGTATCACCTTCTTCCAAAACACTTTATCCTTGAGAGCATCCTTGGTCTTCCAATCACTTGTGCTTGGTTTCCCGTTAATGGCAAGGCCACGTACCTCATAGGTTGGCCAAAAACCACCCCCTCCCTATGTTGCTTAGGTCAAAAGGGTGGCTGCTACCAAATCAACGCTATGGAAGGCGGGGATTTTATGACACGATTTTTTTGTGCGCTTCTAATATAGCTCCCCATTTGACCATCTTATGCCCGACACTTATGAGTTTTGGTCGGTTTCCATACACACCTTCACCTTTCTCGGGGGAATGTTAACTCACTCTACTATGTTTGAAGTGGCGGACATTCTTGCCTCTCCCACTGAAAGCGAGAAGTCCACTCGGCCATCAATACTAAGTTCCTCCATCCCCTCCCTGAGCAGTTTATTATGACAACAAGTCTGTAATCTGTCTTGCTCACGATCTCTCTTTTCATGAACCATAAAGCATATAGAGATAGAATGTCATGTTTTCTGGGAGAAGGTCCCAAAGGTGTCATTCATTTACTCCTGGTTTCATCAACATCTCAACTAGCTGATGTATTTACCAAACTCCTACATAGTCCCTCTTTTGACTAATTTAGGGCGCATTTGGGGTGGTTTTGAGTTTTTTGTTTTTAGTTTTGAAAGTCAATTTCAAAACAGAAACATGTTCGTGTAAAATGGAGCTGAGTTGGTTTTTTCCTCAATTTCAAAACAGTTTTCCATCAAAACTCAAAGCCATAAAAATAGGTTTTATAATTTTTGTTTCTGTTTTTATTTCATCCACCTCTGATCATCAATATATCTTACCACCACCAACTACCACTCCGACCACGCCAACCACCACCGACCACCGCCAACCACCACTCCAACCACTGTCGAACACCACTCCGCCCGTCGCCAACCACCACTTTGACCACCCACGACCACTGCCAACCACCACGCTGACCACCACCAACTACCACTCCGACCACCGCCAACAACCACTCCGACCACCGTCAACCACCACTTTGACCACCATCAACCACCACTCTAACCACCGTCAACCACCACTTTGACCACCACCAACACTATTCCGACCACCGCCAAACATCACCACCAACCACCACTCTGACCACCGTCAACCACCACACTGACCACCATCAACTACCACCACCGACCACCGCCAACCACCACTCCGACCACCACTCCAGTCACCGTCAACCACCACTTTGACCACCACCAACACCACTCCGACCACCGTCAACCACCACACTAACCACCACCAACTACCACTCCGACCATCGCCAACCACCACCGACCACCGCCAACCACCACTCCGACCACCGTCAACCACCCCTTTGACCACCACTCCGACTACCGTCAACCACCACTGTGACCACCACTCTGACCACTGTCAACCACCAGTTTGACCACCACCAACACCACTCTGACCACCGCAAACCATCACCACTGACCACCACTCTGGCCACTGTCAACCACCACACTGACCACCATCAACTACCACTCCAACCACTGCCAACCACTACCGATCACCGTCAACCACCACTTTGACCATCATCAACCACCACTCTGACTACTGTCAACCACCACTCCGACCACTGCCAACAACCACCACCACCAACAACAACCACCGACCACCACTCTGGCCACCGTCAATCACCACTTTGACCACCACCACCCACCACTCACAACCACTCTAACCATTACATAGTTGTAATATTTTAATTTTTTTAAACTTAATGTTTATATATTGTTTTGATTAAAATAAGCTTATGATGAATTTTTATTTTTATGTTCATGTTTGAAAGTGATTTTGTTTTTAAAAATTTCTTAACTGAAAACTGGTTTTGGTTTTTGAAATTTTTAAAACTCAAAACAGAAACTGGTTTTGGTTTTTGAAAATTTCAAAACAGAAAACAGAAAACCACCCCGAACGGGGCCTAAAGCTCTAGTGTAGAGTTAGCTTAGGCTCTGTTGAGTTGATGTAACCACTCTAGTGTAGAGTTAGCTTAGGCTCTGTTTGGCAATGCTCATCCGCTAGTTGTAAGTATTTGGCACAACTAGCTTTTAGCGTTTTTCCACTAGCTTATAGTGTTTTTTGAAATACTTGAAGTAGCGTTTGAACTTATAACTTATAGCGTTTCATTTTTCCTACTGACTTTACCTTCATTACTTTAATTAAATTCCTCACTTATCATTCATTAAAAGAACTTCTCTCTCATTTGTAAACATTAATTACAAATGTCTATTTACGTAATTTTATTTTTATAAGCTACTTCCACAACTAATTTTGCCAAACATTTTAAATTCAATCTGCTACCTCATCCGCCATCCGATATAAGCTAGCTTATCCGCTATTCGCTACTTTTTGCCAAACAGAATCTTAGTTAGTACATACGCAACATTGTTGCTTCTCTATAACTAACTTTCATTATTCATATTTTCAATACAATGAAATATTTCAATATTTCCCTGTGAGATTATCAAGACTACCAACACACTCTTGACTCTTCTCAATTCACTCTCTCTGATTACTTGAAATTCAAACGAGTCTCATTAAATTAGGCAGGTCCAATGTAAATTTGAAGTCAGCTACATATTCCATGCATAACACATAGCACTTTAGAATAGATTCATTTCGAAGTATCATTCAACCTTTGAGTGAAATCTTGAAATACTTTGCATATCAAAGATTTCACTTATACATCAATCTACTTTTTTAGTTTTATTGTGACAACGGTCTGCCACACAGGTAAAAAGAAAGAAAGTACTTACCAATGAAGCAAGAATGACACCACTAAACATTATATTTTTAATAGCATAAACTATAAACTTAATGGCAGTTCACAATACAACAAATTTGGAGAAGGTGACTTCACCTACACACCCCCCACAACCAAAATAACCTATATATATTAGACTTAGTAATAACAGCAACTAAAGTAAAACCCCTTTAAACAAGAAACCAAACTAAGCCCAAAATCACAAGTCCAAGTCTTACAAAGCCTAATCCACTAAGCCCAATGGACCCAGAAAACCAGACCCTGACATCATCCACAACAGGCCCACATAGAGAACTCCCATCATCACTTCTGGTATTGTAGTACACACTATAGAAAGCAATTCTAGTCCTATCAGCCTTGGCAGTGAAATTGAGGTTAGAAATTTGGAAGGTAGAATTGGAATTTGGCATGTAATGAACATTCTGAGCTTGGTCACCTGCAAAGGCCATCACAGCAAGAGGTTCCTTGCACTTATCATTTGCATGACCTAATGAGAAGGTCAAGCTGTATGGTTTGTCGGGCTTGGTTTCGACCATTTGGGATATGATTCCTTCCTTTCCTGAAAGAAGCTCAATGGCTCTTCTTCCCTGTGGAACCGCGTAGTGATCGGAATCAATGTAGCGCACGGCTCGGTTCGATTCAACTATCCAACCTGGTAGTGAGGTTGTTTCTTCGTCTAGGTTTGTGGGAAGTAGTACACCCAATGAAGTGTTTCTAAATAACCATGGACCTTCTTCAAAATCCCCGTTTATTACAGCATTCTCTGCAGCAAATATCAACCACATCATGAGTAGTTTGCTTTGAAAGCAGTGACGGATCCAAAAACTTTTAGCGGTAGGGGCAAAAAAACAGCCTATAGTATTTTCTCAAAAAATTTTAGTTAAAAGGTAAAATTTGTACCTAAATTTCTATAAATTACATAACTAAAAAGGTAAAGTTAATACCAACTTATTCTCTTTTTTATTTACCTTTTGCGAATTTCTACGTTTCATTTAAAAAATTATCTTATGGGGGCAACCCTTATTTTTTTATAGGGGCAAAACACAAATATATATTTCTAACCAAAATAATTGTCTAAGTGGGGGCAAATGCCCCCAATTATATATGTGTGGATCCGTCCCTATTTGAAAGTAGCATCGATAAACAACCACAATTTGAAATATTCCTATGTACACATAAGTAGACAGAAGTAGAGCTGTCAATCTAAGCCGAGTCCGGCCCAATGAGCCAAAGGCATAGGCCCAATTCATTTTTCACAAAGGAAATCACAACAAATGTTCATAAAACATATATAAAAAACAGGCCCATGGGCCTAGGTTGTGCCAAAATGTTTTGATTCTTTTTGGATCTCTATTTTTTGAATCCAACCCAAAACACTCGGCCATCAGGTCGGCTCGTTGTACCAGGTCAAAATTGACATAGTTAGTGATTCAAGGCCAAAACACAAACATTAAAAAGGGTCACAAGTTATCTCGGCAAAGTATAAATGCATGGATAAATATGTGAATTTATTTTTGGACGAATTAAATATGTGAATTAAAAACAAGAGAGAAGAAAGAATGGGTCTTGAGTTGATACTTGATACCTTTGGGCTTATCAGGAGTGAAAAGTTTCTTAATAGCAATATTGTCAATGATGGGTCCACAAGTAGGGTCATCCTCCATACCAGGGTTCTTAAAAACCAATCTAAAAGTATCCTCATCCGCATTGAAAGAAACCGCGTAAGGATTCCATCCTTGAACATTATAGAGTGTCTGAAGGTCAATCGTCTGAGATGCAGATGAAACAGACACATTGAGGGACTCAAGTTGGGCACACGTGCGAGCCGCACAAAACGTGACAGAGTAAATTGAACCTTTCTCTACGGGTACTTCTTGGCTAATTTCAGCATCGTTACCTAACCTCACCGCGTGTCTACCCTGTGGTATTACAAGAATCATTCCACCTTGTTTTTGTCCTGATTCTACTAGCTCAACGGTGCCGTTTGATTTCCAGTTAGGGACTTCACTGGGTTTATCTATTATCATCTCACTAGGAAACCCATTTGATGGACTTGCTTCAAAATCTCCATTCGACACTAGCCCTGTAATTCACATAAAAATATTACTATAGTTTTAGTAATAACAAAAAATATATAATGTGTTGGGTAATTGGCATATTAATCCAGAATCATTATTGTTGCCGTGTGTGTGTGAGCAATTCTGACAAGGTACCACAGAGATAAGATAAGAAATAATGGCGAGGATCTTCACTGTTGTTACCCGACATTATACGCTGACGCTTAAATTATTTTGTAGTACTTCAATTTGGAATTAAACCTTGTCAAATTACATTTAGACACAAAATACAGGTAACAAATGATCAAGTAAAAATTGTATTAACAAATCATCAACATCCAAAATAATGTAGTAACTCCATAGCAAATTCATGCAAGCACCATCAGGCATGACATGAATATAAATTTATTCTTTTTTATTTTGTGAAAAATATAAATTTATTGTTAAGGGGACCACATTTTGCTTTCAAGGTATTTTCAACAGGTAAGAGGACCAGCAGAATCATTTTCAAGGTTTTATCCACACGTATGCATATCTCCCAACTCCCAACCCAAACCAAACCAAACCAAACCAAACCACAAGCAATTTAAACCAAACGTGATGGCAATCAATATCTATGTTGAACTAGAATGTGGCAAATATCATTTTATTTTATAATAACGGCGCAACAAGCCAACAATAAACTACTATCGGATTACCTTATCCAAAAATGGGCCTCAAAGCCCACCTTGGTCCAACAAAATTAAGCTACCCATCAAAAATGTCTTAATACATGCCAACTTGCTAAGCAGCATAGCCACATTGGCACCAAGTAATGAACAAAATAAGTTACCCTCAATGTGTTATGGGCAAGCAAGATGGGTGAAGATTCGAAGTTTAATAAACGACAAAATTTGACATTGACGGGGAACAAATTGAGGTCACGTACGATTCACTATCAAGTAGTATCAACCAGAACCCGCGTTGAGCGCGTGGGTCCCAACTAATGACCCCGCTCCTCTTTTAATCCCTTTTCCTTTGACTGAATGTGAAAGAGAAAATCACTTTTTTACTTAATGTGCTTTATTTTTTTATTATTCAATAACTGAGCATGGGAATAGACGACGACGAAAGTGACCTAAACGACACTAATAGTAAAGGTAATATATACAGCTAGCGTACTTTACGGAAAGGTCCTTACACTTTGGTCTAAATTGGAGCGAAAAAGTATGTGTTAAGAGGCGGGAACACTGTGTCAATTTGGTCTTTTCGCATCCCAAGGATCCAAAAAGTCTTTTGCTCGAGACCAACATGTTTACTAAATAATACTAGCCTATATCTCTAGGTTAACGATTTTCTTCTCATAGCTATACTATAGTATATGGCCTTCCTATAAGAAGTCACTGACTATTTTAATCTGCATTTTTATTTTAGGGTAAAGTTTTTTGGTATTATCTATATACATTGCTAGTTTTATTAGTCTTATCCAGAAAGCATCCATAATAATTAAAGGATGGCGATGTTTTGCAGAGCATATTAGATTAGAATTCTCCCTAATTAAATTTAATTAAATTCATACTAGTATACAGTACAGTCTTGTACCGAAAAAACTAGGTGGTCATATCATATGCAATCAAGGACTGGAAATTAGGTTATATTTATAGAAGGTTAATTAGTTACACATTTCTATTTCAGCTCAACTAATAAGTTCATTAAACCATTTTAATTGAACTCATATAACCGATTCAGTAATGCTATCTTTTCCGGGTAAAAATTTATAAACTCATTTCAACTAGTTTAAAAAATGATATAAATAATATTAATTTTTAAAATGCCTAAATCAAAGACCATTTAAGAGTAGCAACTAATTAAGGAGGTTTTATTTTAACTAAAATTTTAAGTTGATATTTGAAAATTACTTTTCTATTGCCCTTACAGATTACAGAACTTAAAAGTAAATATTCCAAAAAAATAAAAATCTACTAGTACCATTTTTTCAATTATTTTTCCATCACTGTTTTTTTACTCATTTTCTGGGCACAGTTTTTACTCAGAAGGGTAGTTGATTTAGGCATTGTTGGTGAAAAATTGTTGGCGTTTGGGGTTCAAATCTGCTCTCTCTCTCTCCTCTAACAACTAACACACTAATTACTAATCACTTTGCCTATAAAAAAAACTTCAGAGTCTTGATACCATGGACTTGGAGAAAGAAGAAAAGGGGGATGACATGAAATCAGAAACTCCCTTTCACCCAAACAAAGAAATGAAATTGAAATAACAAGTCGGTTGAAAACGAAAAAACACCAAGGAATGATTTAAAGTGAGAATCACTGAATAGAAAAATGCTCAAAACAAATAGGAATGTGGGGCTTCTGTGTTGAAAAAATACGACCAGAGTCATCCAAATGGAAAACGAAACTAGTGTTGATTCAGCTTAATATAAAGTATGAAACTTTGAATATACTTACTTTCAAAAAAGATCAGCAGAAGGTGTAAAATCATACTCAATAAAATTCTAATTAAGCTTGAACCCAATAAAATAGATCACTATCTTCTTTCTATAATTGGTATAACACTTAACGTTCAACTCCAGCAGTTAAAAATAGTAGAAAAGTCACTAGTAAAAAACAGAACCCATATGGTACCCCACTCACCGTACCCAGAAATCAATTTAGATTAAAGCTACCAATTACTAGCATTTCATCAACTAGACCACAGAACGGGAAGGTAACTAGAAACAACCAACCAAAATATGGAATAATACACAAATCAAAGCAAGTATATCAAGTAAGAAATGTAAAAGAAGCAATTTCAATGTCAGATCTCAACAGAATAGAAAAGTAGAAAGCTTGAAGAAGAGAGACATTACCATCTTCTGCAGTGGCTGTGAGAAGTAAGATTAGAGGTGCGAATATGAATGCCCATTTCATTGTTGTGGAGCTCCGACCCATTTGCACGCTCACCCACTCTCTCTCTCTCTCTCTCTCTCTCTCACTATGTTTATCTGATATATATGTGAGAATGTGTTGTCTCTGTTTCTGAGGAGAGCACAAAGGTAAAGAGAGGAGGTGAGTGAGTGTCCCTTTTATCTAAGATTCTCACCGGTTGTGTACTATGGTACTACTTTCGTTGTTTAGCGTTAATTAAATTAAAAATACTTTACTATTAAATAAAGTTAGTTTTTTTTTTTGGTCAATAATAAAGTTTGTTTTAAAATTCTTGATGTTTGACAAAAGTTTCTTACGATCTGCGGTGTGGTGTGGACACAGATATTTCTTTTTTATTTTATTTTGCTGTTAGGCGGCGTGTCGTTCAAGATTCTTTAAGTTTAATTTAAGAATCATTCATTTTAAAAAATACGGTGTATTTTTTTGTTTTCACTTTTTGGTCCTACATATTCCAAAAAAAATAATTAAGAATTAAAAAAATAATGTTTTTAAAATCGAAGTGAAGATTGAACTAGAGAGACTTTTTTAGGTCATGGTTCGATTTGTTCGCTCGATTAAACTATGATTGAATTAGATGAGTAATAATTAAATAACAAATAAAAAACATTAAATTTTGGAGAAAAGTAAATTAAAAAATCAAAGAATGCATTTCGGGCGGTTCTAGCCGAGTCAATTGGCGGTTCAAAGCGGTTGAGCCGTCGTTCAAAACCGGTCCAACTCGATTTTACACGATTCAAATGGGGTTGAACCGCCTGGTTCGATCCATTTCTTACAGCACTGATTCAAACATAAGTTTGCTTTGAACTTTTCAAAGAAAAAATCATATTACTTTGAAGATTACACCTCACTCATTTGAGACACAGATCCTCGGCTATGTTATTTGTATCTTAGCTCAAAACAACGAGTTACCCGCCAATAGACCAACTCGAAATTTGACATAGACTACAAAAAACATTTTGACCAAAAAAAGACTAAAAAAACATTAAAAAAAAATAGATGCGCAGTCTAGCTTGTAGAGGTCAAAACGACCCAATGTTTTCAAGATATCTATCTAGCAAGCTCAATCCGAACTAAAACACTGAGTCGTCAAGCCAGCTCAAGCAAGACTAAAATGACGACTCTACCAATAAGAAACCAAAAATGATGTTAAATATTAGACAAATTTTTCATGCTTTTTTTCCCTGCACATAATTTGTCATACTATTTATTTCATTGTTATTATAATACTGTTCTGGACTCGGTCTGAAAGCTAGGCCCAATCTGGCATTGGACACGGCCCAAGAGTCATTCCAAAGGCGGAAGCAATTTGGACGGTCCATATCAACGCGCACATCCAATGGCGGATGCATATAGAGGTATGTGAGGGCAAGATGTTTAATAGAAATATCTTTTGCCCCCATAAAAAATAGGATTTGCCCTCACAAGCTACTAGCTTTTTAAAATGTTTGCACGAAATTATAAGAAATATAAGTGAGAATAATAGATACAAATTTTACAACTCTCTAAAAAATGAAAATTATTAGTTTAATCATTAGAAAGTAAAATATCAATCATACTAGTCTCTAAAGATGACTACAATGTCCTTAAAATCATTTTAAAATGACTAACTTTATCGATATTAATTTGATTCCAAATTGACACTTTCCATTTCTTATGGACTAAATATGTGTAAATTTTTGTATATGTTTGGGTATCTACTCTTTAATATCATGAAAATATGTATTTTTTAAAATATTTATAATATTGTTTTCTAAAGCGATAACAGATTATTTTTTTCTGGATCCACCACTGACCCCAGTGGCGGTACTTAATGGAGGCGGAGGGGAGCCACGGTATCCCCTGAAATTCTGATATATATTTTTTTTTTTAGAACTCTTCCAAAACGACGTCGTTTTGGGGTTAAACTTAAAATTTCAAATACGCTGCACTGTGCGCGCGGCTCAATTGGTAGTGGGAAAGAGTGGAACTTTGTATTTGAGCCCCATGTACAAGGTTCGAATCCCACGGAAGGCAAAAATTCTACAAGGGGGGTAGAAAAGATCTTGAGTAATAGCTGGGGTGGGGTGGCGTGCGGTGGACTGGTCGTTACACGCAAAGAAGAAGAGCCACGACGAGACGACGACGAGACGACCTTAACGGTAAAGTTCCGATCTTCCTCCTTCGTTCTTGTTGTAATCTTGTGCTCAGCTCACACTCACTGCTCTGCTTCATCACTCACCGCCGTTCACCTTCACGCAGCAGCAACACCCTCATTGAGTCACCACCGCCACGAGTCGAGTCGGCGGCGAGGCGGCGACGAGACGACACGCACCGCGACGACGGCGGCGCACGCACGCAACGCAAATGGTGAGTTAACTCGTGATTTGTGTTATTCGTGATTGAATTTGTGATTATGTGGTTCATTGTTTGTTTTATTGTTTGTTTTTTCGAATTTCTAGTTACTTTCTAGTGCGGTATGTATGAGTATGACTATTTGTTCAAGCGAGTTGGAACTTGGAAGATGAGTTTAAACTCTAAAAAAACTTTTATATTGAATTATGTGAAAGTTGTCTTTCTCTTTGGTTGTTTGCAACTTGAATCTTTGTATGACTATTTGTTCTAGTTACTTTCTCTTTGGTTGGCTTGGTCGCAACTTGAATGTTTGTGATTCGTGAAAGTTGTCTTTCATCTTGAATTATGTTGTTATCAAATCTTACATCTAATTCCTTGTAACTATATTTCAAATTCTTGAATGTGATTATTTGATTATAATCGACATGCATTATTTAGGAGTGATACAATGGTGAAGCATAAGACAATTGATGCATTTTTCAAGAGGAAAGCTTCCAACAATGATGAAAGCGTGGTACCTTCAACGCGTCGGCACTTGAAAAGAATCCTCCCGATGATCAAACAATTCAACTAGATGAGCAACCTTTAAAGATTCAAAAAGTTACTATTGGCGAATTTGATGTTAGTCATTTAGAAGCGTGACCCCGGAAAGCGTCCCCAAATTTGGGAATATCCAGTGAATCAAAGAGATGAAGTTCGAAGAGCTTATCTCAATTGGGGTCCTTATCAAAGTCAAATTGAAAATTATCCCCTCAATGAAGAAAAGCATCCAAGGCGATTTCAAGCATCTTGGTCAAAAATTTTCCTTCATGGCTAGAGTACTCACCGACTAATGATGCCGCTTATTGTTTGCTTTGTTACTTGTTCAGTAAAAAGCCAAGTGGGCATTTTGGAGCTGATGTCTTTACTAGAAAAGGATTCAAAGCATGGAGAAAGGTTAATTCTGGTAAAAAATGTGCTTTGCTTAATCATATTGGAGAGAGTCCTTGTTCATTTCACAATAATGCATTCAAAGCTTCTCAAGACTTGCTCAAACCATCTATGCACATAAGAAATGTCATTGATGTGCAGAATTCCGATCAAATTAAAAAAAATAGGCTTCGTCTCAGGAGCTCTATTGATTCAGTTCGTTGGCTCACATCTCAAGCTTGTGCTTTAAGAGCACATGACGAATCACAGGGATCAAAAAATAGAGGTAAATTTCTTTCATTGATCAAACTCTTAGCATCCTACAATGATGAACTTGCAACAATGAAGAGTGCTAGAGAATGCTCCATACAATTCAAAGTATACTTCTCATCTAATTCAAAAGGAAATCTCGCATATCATTTCTAGTAAAATGAGAAGCTATATCCAGAGAAGAGATTGGGGATTCTAAATTTTAAAATACTTGTCGCAATCTTTGTCTCAATCTAGAAAACTAATTGTGTTAGTTTTGTTCGCGCAAGTCTCACTTATTATTTCACACTCTTGCTAGAAGAAAGAATGAATTTTCTTGCAAGATCCAAGTCTTTGATCGTATTCATTCTTATATTACTACTTTGATTTTGAATGAAATTTCATAAGTTTTCTATTGTCAAAATAATTGGTATGCAAAGAGAAAACTAAGAGAAAAGAGTTGAAGGGGAATTTAACATTCTAAAGAGGACATTTCAACACATTGCCTGATTTTATTAACGTGATTTTTGTTCCCTTTTTTCTGGTCAATTCCAGTTTACTTAGCATAACGATTTCTTCCCTTGCTATGTTTTTTTTTTTGGTCAACTATTCCCTTGCTATGTTTATCTCAAGCTCAACCATAATTTTTTTTTTGTCAACACCCATAAAAAGGTTGTGCATTGGTTTTTCTTTTGACACACCCATTTTTTTCCTTTTTGCATTTCCTCCACATTCGGTACCGTGATCCCAGGCGACAAATTTTGTCGCTCGATATCACAAGGGAAGTGCAAAAAAAGGAGGGGGTGTCACAATAATTTCCCTTATTCAAACATACTATCGGTTTTGGGCTTGTTGCTCTCTCTTGGCCTAGTAACTCATTGAGCCCAACAATAACTGGATCTTGGGGGTTGCCACTTAAAAAGAAGGCTATTGCTTTTCCCACACCCCCTCCTACTCTTTCACACCCCTTAACAAATTTTATTCCAAAAATAACCTCGCGTGAAACGCTGAGTTCACGTGTTTAAAGACTGTTCGAACGACCTTGTTCGAACATATTCGAATGACCTCGTTCGAACAGGTGAAATTACGCGCAAGAGGGTGTGAAGTCAATATTTAACACACTCGAACGATGTCGTTCGAACGGGTTCGAACAGGGTCATGCGAACACGTTCGAATGACCTCGTTCGAACAGTTGAAAAACACTCAAAGAGGGTGTGAAGTCAAGATTTAACACACACGAACGATGTCATTCGAACCTGTTCGAAGGCCCGTGTTCGAACAGGTGAAATTTCGTGAAAAAAAAGAGGTTTTGGCTAGCCTTTTAGTCTTTTCACACCTTTGTGGGGTGTGTTTAGAGTAGGAGGGGGTGTGGGAAAAGCAACAGCCAAAAAGAAGGGTGTTAAACTCTTGACCAGTTGATCAAAAAAAACACTCTTGACCAAAAAAAAAAGTAGGGTGTTATTTTTTTGACCCCTAAATACCCCCTCCCCCCCCCCCCCACAACTCCCATTAAAAGACTGTAATGCCCCTGAATTTTAATCAAAACGGAATTATATTTAAAAAACATAATTCCGATGTTAAAAAATTTAACGGAATTATCTATTAAAAGGTAATTCCGCAGTTATAATTGTCGTCGAAATTATCTTTTTAAAACATAATTCCGTTTTGTTAAAATTAAGCAACAGAGTTATGATAACCCCGACAGTTAGAAAATGTTGACAAGGGATTTATGTGTGTAAACGATAAATCCGTAGTTAAAAAATTAAAAGTAATTGTGGGTATGCAATAATTATATTAAACAAATTTAAACACTTAAAAATATAGTTAGGACTTAAGCATATATATATATATATATATATATATATATATATATATATATATATATATATATATATATATATATATATATATATATATAGACACACACACACACACACATCTTCGTATTACCCACAATATAGTTTTATACAAAAAATAGTCGTGGAATAATACATCAAATGGGATCTAAATCAGCTGCCAAGTCAACTACTAAAAGTGGATGGGTTGGTGGTTTTGGTTGTGGACCTAAAGACACCCATAGTAGGAGACACCCCATATGAGGATCCAACCATGTAGTAGTCTCAAGAGACGCATAAGGCTCCCACTGAGGAGCAATCGTAGGCAGTGGACAGCCCGGTGTCAGTGCAACATGAACCCAATGAAAATTGTTGAGACAAGGGCCACATTATATTATTGGTACCTATAATGTACCCCATCTCAAGCATAGAGAGCCACTGTCTGCATCTTGGGCCCCTTATGCTCAACAAGCAATGACTCCTTAATACTGGCAAGCTGGTTAGACCCAAAATTAACCGTTAGATGCAAAATTATCTCAAATATCTATAAAAATATATCTAAGCAGTTAAAGTTACCTGATACGTAATGAAGGCCACC
This sequence comes from Oxytropis ochrocephala, assembly GCA_020916435.1. Classification (NCBI taxonomy): domain Eukaryota; kingdom Viridiplantae; phylum Streptophyta; class Magnoliopsida; order Fabales; family Fabaceae; genus Oxytropis; species Oxytropis ochrocephala. Next base: position 9,200,945 of record CM037093.1, on the reverse strand, counting down.
GACACATCACTGCTCGTCTGTAACCATAAATGCCTAATTAAAAGACAAAACACACAATCAGTATCTGTTAAAAAATAAAATTTCACTACGAATTTATGTTTCGAAACATACTTCTGTAGTTAAATATTTTTTCATCATGGAATTACCAATAATTACGTCACATTTTTTCACGTTGGATTTACAAATTGAAGCATACTTCGAACGTGACAGAATTAATATATAATTCCGTTTTGAAAAAATTCAACAACGGAAGTATGGTAATCCGACGACAATTTTTTTTTGACTACGGGTTTATGCTAAACCGTCAAAACGGGAATAATCCAAAAAAAACGTAAACACGGAAGTACCTTTTTTGCAGATACTTCCGACAAGTGGATTTATGGCCGTTGACTCGGTTGGTAGATGGAGTAAATGTCGATAGTGGATATGGGTAAATGTGGGATTTAAGTGTAGAGGGGCATTTTGGGATTTTTGGTAATATGTGGGGGTATTTGGTATAATGGTGGGGGTCCAAAAATAACACCCTAAAATGTATTGAGCAAGACTTCTTACAACCTCCCAGCTACTCACCACACATTTCCAATCCTAAAAAATTTCAAAATTACTCTCACATGGAATACGCTCCCAAACCAACCCCACCCACATTACGTTTAATTTGGACGAGTACAATACCTTAGTACCAAACAGGTACGATACTAAAGTAGGGTACTTGTATTGTGAATGGAAACCACCCGGCTGCTATTTCTTTTCAATGTTTCACTAATATTCAATTAAATCATTTGGCCGGTTGAATCAAATTGTTTAAATGAGCATTTCTAATTCCAGCTTGGATCTTATTATTACTTTTGAAAAGCTTGACATTTACTCTCACGTCAAACTAACAGAGAAAATTATAGAGGAAGAAGTTACGAAAACGAGCACCTATGAGCCATAATAACATCTAAAGGTTTACAACTCAAGGGGTTGAAGGACTTGGTAATCGAAGGACTTTGTAGCCGAAGGAATTAAAAGCCGAATGACTAAGAGTCCAGAGGCTCTCATTCAAGAGACGAATGACTGGATGTTTAGAGGCCCTCACTACAGAATTAAAGAACTAAGATTCAGCCGAGTTCCTCTGATTTTGAACGACTTCGCGCTTTTGCCGCTCAAAGTTCCCAACCGGACCAACCTGTATATTCACGACCTCGGCCTCGATCTATCGACCAGAAGAGTGGATATTTCACCAGCTCATCCTCCATAAATGCAGTCAACGACTATTTAATAGAATCACTAGTCTTCCTTCTCTCACCGAACCAACCATAATGTGTAATAATGAGCAATAATCTCACTTGTATTATAAATATAGTCCTCAGAGGCCAATAGAAAGTATATGAAAATTCCCAATCATATTCTCTATACTATTCTTACTACTTTCTATCAATCTCAAGTTTGGTCGTTTCCCTCTCGGGAAATAGATCGTAACACCTCCTTGCTATATTATGTGTATATAATAACCATCAATATATAATATTACATGTTTATAATAATTTGGAGGGGGTGGCTGCCCCTCCTTGCACCCCTCACATTCCTTGTCCTTGGTCCGAATTTTGGTAACTAATAACATTTTTCTTCTTCTAGTTAACTAACTACTAACATTTGCTTATAAAAAAAAGTCATTTACTTAGAAATGCTATTTCTATTTTGTCATTTACCCACCAAGGAGAAGTTTACGTGCAAATAAGAAAATGTTAGCACCTAATAAATCCATCATGTGGACACTGAGACTGAGGCATATTTCGTTGTAGGATGCTAGCTAGTAAGCAAAATGTGAGGTACCCATAGCATTCATCTCACATGGCGAGTCACTTCCATCATATATATGATGTTTCATCGGCATTTGTATCTGCTTCCATGAAAGATAACATATTCTGCTTGTCGGGCATATTGATCCTTGCTTTTTACATTAATTCAATCAAATTCAATCAATAACTTTAGAAAGATGCATCCTATAATGCGCAATTGCCACAAATTTCAGAACCTTCTTGCCCGGTGGTGAAGCACTATAAGAGATTTCTTTGAGTGAAAATTGAATTTTCTTTTGCACCAGTCCCTTAATTTCTGACTTGTGGGAAGGGCGTACAAGACAAATATGAAACGCTTTAGCGGGGGCACTAAGAAAAATCTACTGTTTGGTCGGACAACGATTCTGCATTTTTTTTAATGGCAAACATATATTATAAAAAATATAGGGTATAAGTACTGAAACCATACAAAAAAAGTCAGAATACAGAGGTAACTTCAAGAAAACAGAAACAACTAACAATGGGAACTACTTAGAAATTCACAAAAAAAGCCTCTACCCACCACACATACTAAAGGTATGGAGGTACTCTACATCTCGCTAGAAACCATCTCCAAAACAAAACTTTGATCCTCTCTAGAGTCCGGATATCACCGGCAGGCGTACCTGTAAAGATATAGTTGTTCCGTTCCTCCTAAAGGACCCAGATAACCGCTTGCCAGATCAAAGCCAACCACTGCTTGCACTTAGCGCCCATAACCAAACGAGCAAAAAACAAGAAAAAGTTGAGAGAGATCTCGAGGTACAACCCAAACCCACCCCACCCATTTTGCAATTGCATACCAAATCGAGAGGGAAAAATCACAGGTGAGGAAGTGTATAGAAGACTCCTTATAAAAGAAAAGATGCATGCAGTTGGCTGAAGCATTTCATATGACAAATGATGAACTAGGCTTTTGACAGTAGATCCAGAAAATTAATTTCGTGAAGGCAAGAAAATAATGTATCAATAATATTCCATAGAAGTCCCTCACCGTTGGTTGCTTCATCAATTTCAGAGACATGGGGACGTTGGCACCCGAGTTCAAACTCGGGTGTGCGTGGTGTTTATTTGTCATTTCATCTATAAAAAATCTAAATAGACAAAAAAATCCATTGAAGAAAAATATTAACTTTTTTACAAAATACATATTGATCTCGAGCATGACAAAGAACCTTAAACAATATTTAAGCTTCAATAAATTACACTTATCACATTACGAAAACGTTGTATTATATTTTTATTGTCAATACTATCAAAAGTTTATCTCTTAGTATATATAACCAGACAATCATTCAAAACTCATTCCATTATTCACAAAACTCATTGTTGAGAAATATCTCTCAACTGTGAATAGATCATTGGATACACATATACACGCCCCTTAGTTACATCAACTAAACTATCTTTCTTGTGACACAATATATTTTCTAGTTTTCATTAGCATTTCATAGAGATCAACAATCTGGTTTAACTTTGAAAATTGATTATCAACTGAACACATCTATGATAAAAGTTTTAAGTTGACTATCAAGCCCCGATAAACTCAATAAAAAGTGATTTGAGCTTGTGTGTTGGATAGTTAAATATTTGCGAGGAGACACAAGAGGGTAACTCAACCCACTTACAATTATTCTAAACGGTCATTCGGCCTATTACACCAAAAATTGAAATTCAAGTTTGCATCACCACCCCCCTATTTACAAACCATCCCCATGAGATGCTTTTGCCTTAGTACAACATATGGGCTATGTTAATAGTGCCTCCTCTAAAAATGACATTGTTGCGGTGTATCCAAATCACCCAAATCCCAACCACCCATATCATGTATCTAACTTTTTTCTTGTTTTTTCAGGCTGCTAACAAACCGTGAAGTCTCATATGATCCCACCCATTGTTGAACTGCTTAGTGTTCAATTGCAGCCATTCTTCAATTTTTGTCCATAGCTGAACCGAAATGTTGCAATCAAAAAAGAGATGAGTTGCGTCCTCTTCTGCCCTGAAGCAAAACACGCACGAAGGTCTTGGTGCGAAGTCCATAATTCCACGATGCTGCAATGCCACTCCTCTGGGCATTTGTAATGATCCAACCCCAAGAGAGAAAACCCAAATACCTAAGAGACTATGTGAACTAATAGGAAGCATCTAGTAGATTCTGTAAGATATATGAGTCACCATTTTATCCCTTATGAGTCACCTTTTTATATTTCTTTATTTTGTCTTTTTGTTAGTCAATATAGAAGGTTCTTTAGTGGAGTGAGTCACCATCAGACTAAAAAAAAATTCATTTTGCTTATAAAAAAAACAGCTATCTCTAAGTTATTAATCAAACTTGCATTACGATTCTCGATATTGTGGAGAATCACGATATAAAAAACCATGATTTCAAAGCTTAGATGTTCACCAATCCTTTTGTTAAAACGTACAATTGGTGGGGAACAAAGACAAACTCAAAGAGAAGAGAAGAGACGAGACGTACGTGAATTTGCAATTATGATTGCATGTCACTTATCAATAAAATGCTAAAGTACAATCAGAAATATATTCAAAACTTTGGAGACGTTTACATCATGTGTGTTTCTCGAACCCATTTTCGCATGTTTCTTTAACTCTATCTAGCTAATATGTCCGTAAAACCTAATTCATCTGACAAATGTCAATATTATTAGGTTGGATATCATATCTCGGATTCAAACTCGAGATTTTACGGTTGTTTGTGTGTGTTAAGTGGCACTTTACCACTCCGTCTCCGAAAAAAACTATGTATGTTCATGAAACCATGAATAATATAAGTGGTGGGGTTAGCACAAATCACGCATGCATGCTTGACAAGAATTTATCCTCAGAAAGGTACTGAGTACTGACATGGTAATAGCCACTAGTTTTAGTTTACCACCAAAGGACCAAGTCAAGTGGGCTGGCTAGCTAGCTGCACGTGAACACTTTCAAATTGGAGAAGCTGATCAGCTCAGAGACTCAGAGAAGTGCGTCCTCATTGTGCAGAATTGCAGTGGCAAACAAGGGCTTTTCAACGCTTGTATTATGAGATTTTGATTGGAGAAGTTATATCAGAAATTAAGTTTATGACTAAATGTATTAGAGACATGATAAGATTGTGTGACATGCATGCTGTAAAATCACTTGAATATTATTGGATATCATGTCATCTATTGCTGTCTTAGAAAGTATATTAGAAGTAAAATCTGAGGTATTAGTATTTATTACTGTTCAGTGAGAAAAAAACCTAGCTATGAGCCATGATGCGCTCACTCTACTTAATTAAAAAGATTGAATATATATAGCAAAGTGTTTACAATGAAGGCGGACAGAGATTGTTGGTGGCTATAGCCTATAGCTGCATATTGCAGATCTTTCTGAAGAATAATCTGGCGATTTCCAAAATATGGAAATCTAAGAGCACCCAAGAGGAGATGTGTCTCTTCATGAATTTAAAATCTGTATATATGAACAATAAATATATTCATAAGAAGTCCGAATACTTAGTACGATACAGATACGATACGACACAGATACGGGATACATGAATTTTATAAATAACAAGATACGATACAATCAAGATACATATATAAGTAGTCGATATATGACTATCGCATTGTAGAAAAAACTACTTTGCAATTATAATAAGTGAGCACTTACATGTACTTTCCCACACTTACTAAAATATATTATTTCTATTATGAATGTGTCGATAAATTTTAATTTTTTAATAAGAGATATCGAAGATATATATATCGTATCAATGTGACTGTCATATCTTTAGTTGATAAGATATGTATTTAGTTGATAAGATAGTTTAGGTAACTAAATAGATTATTTAGTTACCATCACTAAAAGGGTATCTTGGTCACATACAAATTAATACAAATATAATTTTACAAATTCAAATTTTTTTTATTTCATAATTACTATGCATTAAATACGGAATCCAATTAAAATTAAAAACGTGCTTAATGAGTGCCACAAAAATAGGAAAGAGAAACGGAATCAATACAAGCATTTAAACGCTTTCAAAAACGAATGAAACGAAGCGCAAAGGAAGAAGAAGAAACGAGGAAGAAGAAAGGAAGTCGCGCCGGAACCCAAAGCGAAGAAGAAGAAGCGAAGAGGAAACGAAGAAGAAGCGGCGAGTGAGCGAGTGAAGAGTAAGCGGCTACAACGCAGAAGAGACGAAGAAAAGCGAGTGAACTGCTAATACGCAGATCTTCAAATTTCCATCCTCTGTTCATGTTGGAAATAAAAATGGAGTCTTGGGTGAAGTTGGGGTTTACTCTGAGAGTGTATTTTGGTGTTTGAAGGCATATTACACACCACACAAACATGTTAAGTTATGATCTTGCCTTGATTATTTCATTAGATTTTTATGTTACATTCTGGAATGGTGAATTGTTCAGATTTTTCAGCTTAATATTATATATTATTAACTAATCCTGTTCCATATTTTGGTTAGACTTTGAGTAACCAATATCGTTCCATATTTTGGCTAGTGCATGAGTAACCAATCCTTTTCTATATCTTGGCTAGTCAATGAGTAACCAATTTTGTTCTATATTTTTGGCTAATCCACGATTAACCAATCCTATTATATATTTTGGCTAGTGCATGAGTGACCAATCATTTTCTATATTTTGGCTAGTCCACGATTAACCAATCATGCACATTGGTGGTTAGATATATATATATATATATATATATCTAACCACCAATGTGCATGATTGTGGCTAGAGATATATCAAAATTTGTTAGTCAACTAATTTTCGCCAAGAGCCATACCAAATTTTTATTGGTCTTCCTCTGAGTTATGTTTTCACCAGCCTTGAGGAAAAAGTGTTTTATGTAACCTATATCAAAATCGCTTTTAGATATCTTTAACCAACTATAACGCATGATGTGGTTAAAGCCGGGTTGAGCCATCATCGGCGTAAACCAAAAATATTGAAACTCTGATTTGCTTCTAACTTGTTGTTTGTTTTAATGGATAAATGGATAAAAGATGTAAAAGTTGGGAAAAAAAAAGAGAAAGGGATTAATATATGATTTGAGCTTAAAGGAAGAAGGCAGCAATTGGCGTTCTTGCTTGGGAGAATTCTCGTTTCCTTGTTGCCGAAAATAAGGCCACATAATTAGATGGAATCAAATCACTAAAAGAAAGGAACAATAATTATCCATAAACCGTTGGAATTGACTGCCTTAAATATAGGAAAACGTGATTTAAATGGTTGTATATATTTTAATTAATTCCGAAATCAATTCCGAAATCAATGCCATAAAATAATGGAAAACATGGTTTAAATGGAATTGACTGCCAGCATTCGGTTATTTCAAAATCAATTCCGAAATCAATGCCATAAAATAATGGAACAGTATTATTATTTTTAATAAAAATTAACTACTTAATATAATTAACAATATGATAGTACATTTTTACCCTTTTTAATAACACCCATTGGATCCCATTTAGAAACTAAATCAAAGATCCAATGGTTACAATATATTTAGTGATGATCACTAAAATATTGTTTTAGTGATCTAATCCGGAGCCATTGAAGATATATTTGAGAAGCATCAAGTGCTTATCGTATCGGATACGTAGTAGACACGATACGTCTCTATTTTTGAAGTATCAGGTTTCATAGGTATATTCTATCATGAACGTATTTTTCTGGTGCCTAGTACTTCTTGTAATAGCTGGACTCATATATAATAATTCTACTTATCCAAAAAAAGGTAAATTATTGGTTACCTTTGAAAAAATGTGAGTAATTTACCTAATATAATATAATGTGGAATTAATAAAATATATTTGTGCTTTTACACTACGTTCATATTAAATTATTTGGGTATATGTGATAAATTTGGACCGAATGTAAGTGAGGTTGGGTAAGTTACCCTATTTTTCAAAAGTAATTTAGGACTCACTTATAAAGTAAATTCCACCTAGCCACCTGATTGATTTGTACTATGTTTGTATGTTTAGATCACATTGATAATAAATTAATGGGATGTATGTGTCAAAATTTAAAAGATACAAGTGAATAAGGATAAATTACCACATTTTTTCCAAAGGCAACGAATAAGGCTCACAAAAAAGATAAATGCATAACTATGAATGAAATTATTATGTTTGTGTCAAAATTTTGTCAAATTCATTACTGAAAAATCACCTCATTCCTTCTCTTATGTTTAGTTGAACTTTTAATATAAACTGCAATCAATACAATTTTATTTAGACTGTAGCAAAAAAATTACATAATTAATTAATTTTAGCCTATAACTTTTATTACACTACATAAAAATGTCTAATAAATTTTGCTTTGGGTCTCAACATATGTTGGACCGGCCTTGGATGTTTTATATGTTTATTTAGTATTTTTGTTGTCTATTGTATCAAATTTTAAATTTGTAATTTAATTTTAAGTTGATTTCTATTTTGGTAATTTTACAGCCAGAAACACTTTCTATCTAATCTATCCGAACATCAATGATTGGTGAAACTCACTTTTCGGTAAATGCATCCAAACAAAAATCACGTTACGCTCAACTCGCTTTTAACCAAACTCAATTCTGCAAACTCAATTCTTCTAAACTCAATTATCATTACCGCAGAACCAATCACACGCTTATTAGATGATTGTTTTCAGATCCAAAAAAGCAAAATAAAATTTAGGTGTTTCAGAGACAGAAGTGCCGCTATTCTTGGTTGTTTTTCCACTTCAATTGGCAATAGTTATGCTCTTCATGTCGAGCTTATGGGGGCCATGTTGGGTATTGAAATTGCTTTTAATAAAGGTTGGCATCAATTGTGGTTGGAATGCGACTCTCAGTTAGTGGTTTCCGCATTCAAGAATTGCAAAATAGTTCCTTGGAAGCTTAGAACTCGTTGGGATAACTGCGTTTATTTGACGAGACAAATGACTTTCGTCTGCACTCACATCTACAGAGAAGGTAACACCTGTGCTGATAAGCTTGTCGGGTATGGTATTAACACAAGTGGTATTGTCTGGTGGGACCTTCCTCCAAGCTTCATTACTGATGATTTCTGCAGAAATAGACTTGGTTTGCCTAGCTATCGGTTCAATTGAGTTCTGTTTGATGGTTTCAATTTTCTTCTGGCTCTCTGATTTTGGTGTGCTGCAAATGATTGTTAGTGACTTTAGTGCCAATCTGGTTGGGATGAGAGTCACTATAGTGATGCTTTTTGCATTCCAATTTTCACTTTCTTTGGTCTAGATTCTTTGTTATATATAGGAGTGTTACTTTTTCCTTTTGGTTGTATTGTTGTTTTACTCATGGGTTTTGGTCTAGTCCCCCATGTCTCTTGTATATTTTCCACTTTATTAATAAATTGTAGGAGGAATACTCGTTCCTTCTTGATGGTTTTTTTCCTAAGGATGATTTCCCATCAAAATGTTTTAACGAGGCTCCATAAACCCTTCTTTTGTTAAAAAAAATTACTTATTTATTTAAATATATTGACTTTAATTTTTTTGATATATGTAGATGTATAATCTAAAAAAAAAAAATTACACCCTTTAGCTTAGAATCCTAGGCTCACCACCACTGCATAGATTGTAAAAAAGAAACCCAAGGGTCATATCCGAACTAGTGCTACTTTAAGTTTTTCTTTTTTAAGTAAATGTTAGTGGGGTTTGGGAATATTAGTTTCTAAGGTTTGAATCTTGGACTTTCTTATTGCATCTCATTAATGTTATTTAGCTCGTCAACTGCCAACTGAACTACCTTGCGGGGGCTAGTGCAACTTTAAGTAAATTATAGGTTTCAATCAACCAAGTCAGTGAAAACCTCAAAACTCACGTCGCTATAGAGGTGATATTAGCAAGTAATAAAGTCCTCACATTGATCATAAGAGACTGCATCTTTATCAACTAGATCAACCTTCTTCGGCTAATATTCTTCAAAATCTAGAATACTTACAAACAATGAAGTGATGGTATATGAAATTGGATAAGTGCTTAGCCTTCAAACCACAACTTGATGTGGACCAAAACGGAAAGAAAGCATAGTGCAACAATCATGATTCACATGCATGCATGAAATGACTGAGAAAAGAGGGCCAGACTTGAATTAATTGCAACTACCTGGCTTTGTAATTAACCACAAGGGCATACGAAGGGACTAGGGAGTAGAGCTGTCAATTTTGGCCCAGCCCAACGGGCCGGCCCACGGGCCCAATTTTTTGGTTGGGCCGGGCTCAAAAAATGGAGGCCCAAAACCAACGGTAAGTTTTTGGCCAAAATTATGGGCCAATCAAATTTATGGGGCAGTAAATTTTATTGCGCAGTGCGAAGTAATTTAGCCATGGGCGATTTGTTTTTTTAATATTTTCAATCTAACAAAAAAACTAAATTTCACTTGAGTGTTAATAACAAAAAAATATATTCCACTAAAAAATACATTCCCATTTTTCTTTATTTTCTATGACATGAGGTGTTTTGTAAAGCCAACACAAATTTAGTTGCTTTTTCATATATGGTTATCGACAAAGCGTTAATGTATTAACCATGGTGATTTGTAGAGCTAAACAGATTTATATTGGCTTTGTTTGAGCCAAAAAGCATTTTTTTATGTTATGCTACTCCAAAATAGTCTTTATGTATGTTGCTTCATTTGTAGAAAAAAGCTATGGCCAAAATTCTAAAAATTCAATGATTTGTGGCCCATTGAAGTATGGCCATTGACGGACACTTGGGTCGAACACTTTTGGCTGGCACGGCGCCAGAAAATGTGAAGCCCATTCAAATATTGGTAGTGGTGGCCCACCATTAACGTTGTTTGGCCCAACGGCCGGGCAATGGCCGGCCGGGCTTGGCCCATTGACAGCTCTACTAGGGAGGCGTTAGGCTTAAGAGCATCTAGCATCTTCTCTTTTTTTTTTTTTGATCAACCTAGCATCTTCTCTTCGTGACGGTAGGAAATGAATTTAGGTCCCCAAACTTGGTCCCAAATGTCAATCATTAATGGGCTGTTTTGGATGATATACCTTTGAGAAGAATATCTGCCCTGGTCATTTTGTGTAACAAATTACTCAATCCATCTCAATTTAACTGCAGTTTAAGATTATGCGCAGATTTTAGGAAAATAATTAGATTATGGTCAAAAAATATGATAGGACTAAAATATTTCTATATTATTATGAGGAGAGATGAATGAAAAAGTTGGAAATACAAATAATAAAATAGGGTATTATTGAAAACAAATAATAAATGTTGCATTGGTACTAAAGTGACATATAATTTGGGACAAAGAAAAATGACAAACAGAACACTTAAATTGAGACTACGGATGGAGTACTAGTATCATTATTATTATTTTTTTTTTTTGCAACAAAGTACTAGTACCATTTTGATTTTTGACAATGGGTGAATTGCATTTTGAGAAAATAGGGTTTTGAATTTTTACCGCTACTATTAGGTCCTATACCCAACATTTCCCAAACTTCCCATTTTGTTCATTAACTTTAACAAATATTTCTAACCTTACCTTAACACACATTCAAGAATTACCTATAAAAGATAATTCCAGAATGTTTTTAAAAAAATCACTTTCGAAATTTATCTTTTTTACATAATTTCGGATTCTTTAAAAAATCACTTTTTATATTTTTACATAATTCTGAATTTTTTTTAAAAAGCATATTTCAAATTTATCTTTTTTACATAAATCCGGAATCAAATTTTAATTTTGGTTATACTTAATTTTGAATTTATTCCAACTTTATTATAATCTTTAATAGCGCTTATTCAAATAAGCGCTGTTAAAAGTATAACTAAAATTAACATTTCATTCCGGATCTATGTTTTTTGGACATAATTTCAGAATGTATTTTTTGACGTTATGGATTTATGTCTTGAAAGATAATTCCGAAATTAAAAAAAATTGTTCCGGATTTATGTCTTAAAAAATAAGTCCAGAATTTTTTTGGAAAATTGTTCCGGATTTACGTTAAAACACATAATTCCAGAAAATATAAGAATACTTACTGGATTAAAATTTGATTATTTAGTTGAGGTGGGTTAGAAAAATCAAAACCCGAGAAAAATTTATGAAGAGACCAAAATATTAAGCATAAAAATATTTTTTTTATTGAAAGAGGATTAAAAAAGCCCAAAGGAAGGAACAAAACAAACAAACACAATCAACAAATAACTAGTATTTATACCCGTGCCTACGCATGGATTCTGGCGTTTTATTTTTATGTATGAACTCAGAAAAATTTATTTTATTTGAACATTACTCTGTTAAAATCTTGACAAAGTTAATTAGTCCAAACATTACCCCGTGTAAAAAAAAGAATATTAAAAAAATTTCAAAATTTTAAATTTTTTAAAATAGTAAAAAGGAAAAATGAATGAGACATGTATTTTGGTAGTGAATGATTTGTATAGATAGTAAATGTATGAAGTCAAACAAAATTAAATTAGTTCGAACATTATCCCGTGAAAATCAAGACAATTTTAAAGTTGAAAAATTTAATTAGTCCAAAGATTACCTCGCGTAAAAATAACAGATATTAAAAATTTGTCAAAATTTGTAAATTTTTAAAGTAGTAAAGATGGAATTAAAGTAGGTTTATTGTGAAAAATAGAGAAATGTGAGAATTAAAGGAAGAAAGAGGAGAAGAGAGTGAAAACGTGTGTGAGAGTGAAAAAGATTGAAAAAGTGTGTGAGAGATAGTGAAAAAGTGAAATGATCTAAATATCCTCCAATTGTTTAGTTGGAAAAATGATAAAATTGGTATTTTTATAGTGGGTGAATGGTAGACAAAGACAACACATGACACATCCACACGCTCATAGGATTTTTTTTATAACCAAAAGGTTATATTGATGAAAGTATTAGAGATACTTCAACTCCTACATCTACAAGGAGAATCATTAAAATCTCCTTCAACATAAACCTGATGGGAAAAAGACTCGAGTAGGAAAATAGTACTCCAGGAAGAGCGACGCAGAAAGGCAATTACACCAAGTTCAAACATATAAGAGGATTTTTCCACAATCAGAAATTGTAAGAGCAGAATTGTGACCATATATGTTGATGAGCCAACTCCATGTTGTACTTGACCTCTAAAAAAATATGGTTTCGATGAAACGATATACACCACGTGACAACAATCCAAAACAAATACTTCAATCTACAAGCCTTCTTGGAACCTAGTCGCAAACCATGAGCTCGTAAATCAAAGATACCAACCAGATTATTGGTAATCGCAATGCCCAACCAATTTTGAATATAAAGCCAAACCGACCTAAAACACCGCACATGATAAATAAATGGAAAATAGACTCTTCTCGCTCAAAATAGAGGGGCAACACGACCCATGAGGATCTTTGATGATACCCTTAGAAATAAGAAAGCATAGAGTTGGAAGCTTCCACAACAACAATCTCCAACCTAGCCCCACCACCTTAGTGGAAATAGAAAGTTGACACATATCATGAAGAGCACAATGGCTATCGCTATACAAACCTATCCTATTGTATCAAACTTAACAAAAGCACGTAACAAAATTTAACAAAAAAATAATGGAACTTATCTAGCCTCCAAAGTACCAACGGTCTTGCTTCTAAATCGCCAGGATGAAACAAATGTGAAGTGTCCAAAAGCAACTTCAGATCGGCCCTCTCCTCATCGGATAAAGTGCGGCCCCAATGAAACTTCTTACACCAATATTATCAAGCCAATACTCATGCTCCATAATGTTGCATTGTTTTAGCTTTTCCACTTCAAAAAGACTAATTTTTGATTCTTTTGCGTTGGTGGAACACTATTTTTGGGTGCCCCAATGTTCCAATACTTGTGCCCCAATGTTCCCCAATGTTCCAATACTATTTTTGGTGGAACACTATTTTTGAGTCTTGCACTCCATCGCAAGACGAGTATTGGATCGCGAAGTGTTCTCGCGTGTTCTCGAGAACACCCAAATATTCTGCCCTAGTGTCATTAAAGGAACACTATTTTGACTTGATGGTAATACATCATGTCTTGATAATACACTTATTTTTTAATCCTGAATCTGCCACTGCATCACCACCCTCTCACTCTCTCCACCGCGCCACTATCACCACCACTTCAACCTTCCTCTCTCTCCTCGTCTACTGATATTTTTGGTTTTTCAAATTCCCAATTCAAGGATAATTATAGGCTCTTCCGGGAACCAAAAGCCACTCAACAAAACATATCATGTGCACTTTCGTAGTGAGCGAATGAAGACAAACACGAAATTTTTTAAGTGGATCACACAAACGTGTTCTGCCACGCTTTATGTAAACGTGACAAAAATATATAATATAAAATTATTCATGTTATTTGTTTATTTAAATTTTGTTTTTTTACAAGACTTTAAGTATTTAAGTTTTGTTAAGTTGAGATTTTATTAGGACCCACTCGCGCAATCTTTGAATTTGATTGTAAATCCATGACTAAATGTGACTGAGTTGACTATGTATTAAACATATAAGTTTAATTTATGTACACATATATATCGTGAATAGACATTTACAAACGCAACCAATAACAATTCATGAAATGATTGACATATATAAGGTGGTTACCAATTGACTGACATCTTTTTAATAACATGCTAACTTTTAATTGGTAGATAGTGTAAAACATTTATACACCTATTGTGTATATAAATTAAATCCTAAATATGGTTATATATAAAAAAAAACTTCAAAGATGTTTCCTTGAGATGCTTTTTTTTAATAAGAAAGCAATAGTTTACCAAGACTATAATATAGTCCAAATACATTAGTTTTCCAATGAATCTAAAAAGTGATATTTTGCTTATAAATAGGTCCGGAGTGAGTACATTTTTAAAATAGCAGAGGAATTGTTACTACAAAGTGTTGTAGTTCAGCGTTGTTGTTTCAGCTGTATTTTTTTTTTTTAAATTGGGACTATCAATTTTTTGGAATGCTAGAGGCCTAGGCAATGTAGACACAAGCCTGACTTGTTTCTTGCCCAAGTTTAGAAATATTGCTTTCTTTCACAAGGTTGCTAAGATAAAGATCACTTCCAACCAAATGAAGACCCATAGGAAGGATCATTTAGTTATTGATCAACCAGATGATATTAAGAAGTTGGTCATTAATTTTTTTTTTTTTTAATTTCTATGCATCTGATAACTCTTGTGTTTCTAATGATTTAGTTGATAGAGTTATTCCCTCCCCGATGACCTATGAGGATAATTCTATGAATGTTTCTGATGCTCCAGGTTCGGTTGACTTTGGTGGTATTTTCTATGCATCTGATAACTCTTGTGTTTCTGATGCTCCAGGTTCCAATTTAAAACTATTACAAAAGAGTTGGCTGCCAAGTTAGCTTTTATTGCCCCTAAAATCATCTCTGAGTGGCAACGTAGTTTTATTAAAGACCGCCATATTAAGGATTGTATTTGCGTTGTCTCTGAAGCCATTAATATGTTTGACATTAAATCTCATAGAGGAAATGTTGCCTTAAAATTTAATGTTAAAAAGGCTTTTGACACTCTTGATTGAAATTTCTTACTCAAAGTTTTGCATGATTTTGCATTTAACTCCACTTTTTGTGATTGGATAAAAGTAAATTTGACTTCAGCTCATTTGTCTATCTATGTTAATGGTCACTCAGTGGGGGTTATTTTGCATCGCTGAGGATGTTCTTTGCAGAGGTATCATTCACTTGAGCAATATAGGATCTCTTCGTCCTATGGCTAGTCCAAGGGGGTTCGAATTAACCATGTTCTTTATGCTGATGATATTTTGTTTTTTTGCAGCGGCCACAAAAAAGCAGTGCTACCTTGATGTCTCTTATCACTCAGTATGGTGAAGCTTCAGATCAATTCCTCAGCCTTGAGAAATGTAGATTTTACTCTAGACCTGTCATTGCTGGTAGATGTGATTTCTTGAAGTCTTTTCTTGGGTTTTCTCTTGGGACTCTTCTCTTTAATTATCTAGGGGTCCCTATTTTTAAAGGCCGACCCAAAACTCTCTACCTTAGGCTTATTGCTGACAGAATTAAATCTAAGTTGTCTACTTGGAAAGGGTTTCTTCTCTTCATGGTGGGGAGAGTTCAATTAATGAAATCGTTTATCCACAGCATGCTCACATATGGCTTCCACATTTATGCCTGGCCCATTCTGCTTTTGAAAACTCTTAATATAGTTCTTGAATATATTAAAATTGCGAATACATCCCAAAGTGTTTATTTTTTTAAGTCATTTTGGTTATCAAATGTATCTTTTGTTAGTCATTTTAGTCATCAAATGTGTTTTTGTTAGTCAATTTGGTCATTAAATTACTAGCAAAAAAGACACTTAGAAAATTGTTTGCAATTTTGGTACATTTAGGGACTATAATGACAATGTCTCAGATGATTAGGAATCAAAATGACCATTTACCGAACTAAAATATTATTTTACTATTATAATTTAAATTAAATTTAGTATTGAGCGTTTTTGCATAAACTAGTTTTAGGATGATTCACATTCATTTCTTCGGACATTGGGGTAGTTTAAATATGCCAAATTTGTTCATGAGTATCCAATTAGGGGAAAAATTCATGATAAAATATATAAAGTGTGACACTAAGCCGTGTATTTTTGTGTACTTTAGGATTTGAAATTTTTTTAGCAGTTTAAATACGTGAATTTCGTTCCTCAATAATTGGTTTATGCAAAAAAAACTAATTTCGTGAGAAAATATGTAAAGCACGACACTTGTCAATATTTTTTTGAAAGGCAAACATAATTAGATATATTAATAGTCGCGCACAAGGTGTTACTTTAGGATTGAAGTTATTGAGGATCAAAGTTGACATATTTGAACAACTAAATTTGTTTTCCAAACACTAAAGTACTCAAAACAGAATAATAAGTAGCACATGCTTTTCATTTTTATCACGAAATTAGTTTTTTTGCCTAAATTGATTATTGAGGATTGAACTTGGCATATTTGAACAACTAATTTTTTTAAACACTAAAGTACTCCAAAACACACTAATAAGCATCACGTTTTACATATTTTATCACAAAATTAATTTTTGTAAGATGTTCCTAGGTTATTGAGGAATGAACTTTACATATTTGAACAACTAAAACTTTTTCGAAACACTAGAGTACACAAAAATACACCATTTAGCGTTGCTCTTTACATATTTTGTTACAGATTTATTATTTTCCCCCAAACTAATTGCTGAATAACAAATTTTGCATATTTAAACACTTTCAATTATTTTGTACCTTAAAGTACCTAAAAAAAACCATTAAAGTGGCATTAAAATAAGTAAAATAGGTTTGGTCATAAAAAAAAGTAAAATAGGAAAAAGAAAAATATAAAGAAGGCTTATTGAGCTTTCAAAATTTTTTTGGGTACAAAAATTGAGCTTTCAAATTGCAACAGGCTAACTAACTAATTGAAAAAAATATATTAAAACAACAATGTTAGGCTATTGCACTTTGTAAAAAACATTCCCCTACTATTTTTTAAAAATGTGGCATATAGGGAAATGATGTCACACTTGTGGCATTTTTCTATATTTTTTGGGTTATTATTATTATTATTATTATTATTATTATTTAAAAAAGTCGTTGCCTTGAGCAAGAGGGATGGGTATAAGTTTTGAATGAGATCGCATGTCCAGTTTTAAATAATTAGAAGATGACAATTGATGAGGCTGGATATATTGTTGAAAATCCCATATTGTGGGAGTATTGATTAGTTAAACAGGACCCTTGATGGTGATGGCCAAATATTGCAAAATTTTTGGGATAACGAATTGTGAGCCCTTTTATAGGACCATCGATTAGACCCCCCAGATCCCCTAGTCTTGTTTCAAATTTGCTTGTGGCCTTTTAAATGACCATAAGACTAATACTATAATACGACTGCATTTCTAAGGTTGGATTCGAACGCAAAACCTTAGTTAAATTGAAAGAAATTTTTACCATCTCATCCTATTCCTCTTATGTATTCTGTCCTATTACTTTACTTTAATGTATTCTATAGCAATAAATTTGTTCCCTTTTTTTTTTATTGAAAATGGGGGCAACGCCTCAAAGAAACGAACAGACTAACAAATTATATACATGACGAGCGATAGAAATTTCCAAGCGATCACCGAGCAACAAGTGTCTCAACCAAGGAGGACACTAAAGGTGCTCATCATGAGCACAACTCCAATTAGCTAAAGCATAAACAATTGGTTAGCTTCTCGGAATACATGGACAATCTTCACTTCTCAATTAAGTCGCAACAGCTTATGCACCTCACGAACCAAGCACCTGACTTCTCAATTAAATGGGACAGAAATAAGCTAAATAATCTGTTACTATTTTTGCTTTTGAATAATACTCATGGACGGAACAAAAGTTTTTTATTGATACTGGTAAATATTTGAACTACGGGATAAATATTATCACTTTAAAATAAAGACTCAATGACTATTTGAACTACTGATAAATATATAAAAAAACACACGATAAATATTTTTCATTGATTAAAAAAGTACGGGATAAATATTTGTTACCTTAAAACATAAAAAATGGACAATAGTTGTCATTGATACATAAAAAAAATACGGAACAGATTTTTTTTCATTCATAATAGAAAATGTTATGTGATTAATTTACAAATATAATCTAAAATTTACACATTTATACATAGATTAGAATTTCAATTTGAGACTATTTAGTGAAAATAACACGATACCCGGGTATTTTGCCAGTTTGCAAATAAAAGAACTTGTGTGTATGACTTATACACTACGAAGCATACATTGTTTTTTCTTTTTTTTTCTTTTTACCAACAAAGCATATATTGTCTTGTTAATAATTTAATTAGAAATAAAATACTTGGTGGTGTCATTTTGGCCACTACAATGTCTTTAAGAGACCTGTATCCTCTGTTGCTGCACGGTGCAGTAAACTACAAAGCAATTAGATTTAGAGAGGTCTCTCTAGATTTAAATTATAAAAATAAAGTAGGGAATTAAAATTATGGATTTGATAAAACAGGGAGGACTAAAAGTGCATTCAAACCTAAAATTAATTTGTGTCAAAAAAAAACCTAAAATTAAATAAGAATATTTTTTCAAGTAGTATTTTAGAAAAATAAGTATTGCAATTGCAAGATACCATTTATAATTTTTATAAAAAAGTAAAAACATATGAAATTGACTAGTCATGAGTGCAGTAATTATTTTTTGTCGGCATAAACTAAATAGTAAATAAACATCACACACTATCCAACTTCAACAACTGACTTTCTCATATCACTGAAATTGTCAATTCAACAAATATATAGTATTCGAGAACAATCATGGATGTAGTAAGAGCATCCTCAATGGTGGGCGCTTGACATTATTTTTCCTATTTAACATCTTCTATTCTTCTTAAATAAGCACTACTATTGTAAAGAAAAAAAAGTTGAGTACATGTAAAGAGGAGTGCTTATACAAGCATTTGCTCTCTCTTATTTTATGTGGGTACCATTTGAAATATCGTGAATTATTTGTTGAAAAAATGATGATGTGTAGTTATTTAGAATCTATTTAAAAAAAAATTAGGTGCTGAATTGGAGAGATCGAGTATTTATTAGGTATTATTATTAAAAAAAGTATAAAAGAGTGATGTGTAAATACGAAGTGCATTTAGGTCTGAAAAAGAGGAGTACTCCATTGAGATGGTCTAGCTATTATGAGTTGCTTATGCTCTCTGCTATTAATCTTGAACATTCATGAAATTATCGAGAGCTTGGATTTGACTTTGACTACATTATCATATTATGAACCCAACGACCAGGAACTTCATTTCTTTAATATTCTTATTCTCACAAAATTCATGCCCCAGTGGCACACCCTTGTTCTAGTGGGACTGTTAATGAAGAAGCTAAACCACATTTTGTGAGCAATACAATTTATGTTGTGCTAGGGAGTTTGTGAGAAATACTAATCTACTCATATAATAGATTGAGTCCATGCATATCAACATCCTTTCAACCTTTTACACAGTCAGTGTACATTTTTCACAAGCATCATGATTCATATATATATATATATATATATATATATATATATATATATATATATATATATATATATTCATGGGGTAACCTTAATAGAACCAAACCAATCCTTAACCACATAATATAGTAAGAAGATTTAGGATGATTCTTTGCTAATCAAACAACCACTCTTTGATTAGTCCATGTGATGATAGACATCCTTGTACCTTTTATTGTATAACATGCTTCCCACGAGAAGTGGGGCTTCTTTGCAGTCTATTGGTGTCACCATAGAAAACAACACACTTTGCTACAACCCCACTTTTACATGGTTTGCCTAATAGCCTGCCCTTGAGGCAAGGCAAGGCAAGCTAGTAAAACCATTGTTTTAGGTCTTTGAATGAATATTTTTTCTATTTATTAATACTTGGCTAGACTCCTATTGGCACTAAATGGCCAACTCTTTATATGTTGTGATATACAATCTCATTATAGACCACACTTTTTTTAAGGCTGGCAATTGCATCAATAATCACATAATACAAAATTAAGAACCATTGCTTGCACCATCATAGTTATGTAACATAACATCTTTATTTCTTTATTTCTTTTTTTGCTTTTCTATAAATAAAATCAGGGGGAGGTACTCTTTTTTCTTCTTGATATTTTTTGCACCAAGAGGCTTTAATGAGGATTCATTCATTCTTTTCAGCAAAAAAAAAGGCACCATGATGTATGGCATGATATGCAAACAAGGAATACTAGCATCACACTCTCTAACACATACCCTCTCCAACATTCTCTCTAATTGAATGAAATTCGCATTGGTCTTTACAAATTAGTTCGACCCGTGTTCAAAGTGGCGAAACCTACATGAATTTCACATGATCATGGAGTGAATGTTGAAAATAGAGTATGAGAGAGTGTATTACGGGTAGGTATGTATGCCAATTATGCTCTCTTTTGTGTTCCTTTCAAAGATTGGTGAATTTACCATATTGGAGTAAAGGTTCTGTTTGGCTGCAGGTTTGATGCTTTATAACACATTCTGTTTTGGCACAACCTTTGTACCCCCACCAAGTGGGTTTGGCTCTCCCATCCATTATCTCTTGGAAAAGATTCTGGTGAGATATTCATACGGGACCAATCTACAGATAATGACTCTCTTTCACATGCTAAATTAACTAGTAGAAATCTCAAGTAATTCAACATTTTGTATTTTATATTAACTTTATATTTAACACTTCATTGTTTGGAATTTCTCTATTCAAAAGTCATAAGGTTTTTGTGCTTTATTCCTTTCAATTTAAATGTCACACAACAAAAACCACAATTCCTTTTACTATGTAGCTTGAGGACTACAAGGAATTAATAAAGAGAATATAAAGCAAATTCTTGATAACTCATTTTGATCTTAACCTCATAATTTCAAAATATTTATTCATCAACATTACCTCATAAAAAATAGAATCCAAATGCAATATAAAATATCATCAACTAATCATATGTGGGCCACAAGACCCTTAACCATGATTGGTACTAAACATGAAAGAGAAGTGATTATGTTAAGAAACATGAAAAACATGAAAGAGAATTAATAACATGAACAGTGATTATGTTAAGCAACAACATTAATAATTGAGATTTTTTGTTGTAGTGGGTTTTAGACAAGTGTTAGTGTGTTACATCCCATAATAAATACCTCATTGGTCCACATGTGATACTTACAAAGAAACCATACTAATTCTGCTATGTCTGTCTGGTCTATCTTTAGATTTTCAAATGTAAACACTAACCAATATGTTCCATCATCTTGAATCCGTTCCTCCAAAACAAGGGTCCATACTTTAATTTTTATTTTTTTTATATATATAATTTCTACCTCTATATGAAATGATGAAGCTACCACCACAACAACCAAACCTAGCGCCAAGACCAACATTAGAAACACCATTTTCATCTTCCATCTGCATAATATATCAGCAAATCTCTTGTCTGCCATTTGGAGGACTTTCTCATTTTCTTCCATTTCTTCAAGCTTTATTTATTGAGACAAAGTGGACAATTTTCCCTCCACGTTTTTACCACTCTCTTCTATATCCTTAATATGGCATTAGTTACATAAGCTTCCTACTTACCCCTTAATCACAGGTGCGTCTAAGTAAAAACCTGACTATAAATAAGGCCAAGTCCCTAGGATTTTACCTCAAGAAAACTTAACTACCTCTTCTTTATTTTTGAGGTTTTGAATTTCAAACTCATAACATGTCATCTTCTAGTGCTAAAAACTTCTTCCAAAGGTTCTGGTTAGATGACTTCCAAATGGGAAGTTTTTCTAATAGCAGCTTTTTGTCTAATGATCTTCTACCATCTCTTGGAGCAAGGATAAACCAGGAAACTAGACTAAGAAAATACATAATCTCCCCTTTCAATCCTCTCTATAGGTGATGACCCTTTACATTATAGTCGCAATAACATAACTCTTTTGAATATTGTGCCTTATACCATACATTTATTTTATGACAGGGCTTGGGAGTTGTTACTGGTTGTTCTAGTCATATACTCAGCTTGGATATGCCCCTTTGAGTTTGCCTTTCTGCCTTATAAGCAAGATGGACTATTCATCATAGACAACGTTGTCAATGGCTTCTTCGCCATCGACATCGTGCTTACATTCTTTGTCGCATACCTAGATAGCCATTCTTATCTCCTCATTGATGATCCAAAGAAAATTGCAATCAGGTGAATAAATGTATATAGACTTTGTTCCTTCAAAACTGAAATGAATATAATAAAAACTCATCTTACTTCATATTGCAAACATGCAGGTACATATCAACCTGGTTTGCTTTTGATGTCTGCTCAACAGCACCACTTCAGCCGATCAGTCTCCTCTTCAACAATCATAGCAGTAGGCTTGGCTTCAAGGTTCTTAACATGCTTCGATTATGGCGCTTGAGGCGAGTCAGTTCTCTGTTTGCAAGGTTTTCCATCATATCATATCTAACTTTATGGTTATGCTTTCAACTATGTAGCACTGACATTTTATATTAAAGGTGCGTCCGGTATTCAACACAACACGACACCGACATATGTGGTTACCTTTCACCACTTACATTTTCTCAAACTATTATGGGTGTTTACGTGTCAGTGTTGTGTCCAGTGTCTGTATCTGTGTCGGTGCTTCATAAGGTTTCATCAACATATTCTAGTAACAAGAATGTGTAATTTCTTACCAGCTTCTCCTTTGCTTTGCTTCAGACTTGAAAAGGACATTCGCTTCAATTATTTTTGGATTAGGTGCACTAAGTTGACCGCTGTAAGCCACTAAACCACATAAGTCTTCTTTCTTCCTTTACAATTTCAAAAAAAAAACTGAATTGTCACTTTTACCAAATTTCAGGTAACCTTGTTTGCAGTGCATTGTGCTGGATGCTTTAACTATGTAATTGCAGATAGGTATTCCGATTCCAAAAGAACTTGGATTGGAGCAGTGTACCCAAATTTTAAAGAAGAAAGTATCTGGGACAGATATATCACTGCAATGTACTGGTCCATTGTCACCCTTACTACCACTGGCTATGGAGATTTACATGCTGAGAACACAAGAGAGATGCTGTTTGATATTTCTTACATGCTTTTCAACTTGGGTTTAACATCATACATTATTGGAAACATAACTAACCTTGTAGTGCACTGGACCAGCCGCACCAAAAATTTTGTGAGTACTACTCTTAAGCTTAAGCTTCATCTGGTCTGAACTCTTCGACCCTATTTGGATAAACAACTTAATTAATCTGCTTATAATATAAGTGCTTATGTATAAACTATTTCTAAAATAAGACATAAAATAAAGTCAAATTGTTTTTGTTTATTCTAGAGAGCTTATGAAAATAAGCTCATAAGCTAACAGTCTCACTAGTACTTATTCCAATAGAAAACCCAAATAAGCCAATTTAATTCAACAATACCCTTCAAAGTCATTATCCAGACCATTGTTCCAAAAGCTAGTTCTAAATATTGTGTAGGCCCCACCCCACATTGGCCATTATATATGAAACTGCAAGACTAGTAGAATCTTCCTCATGTTATGTTCCCCTTCAATTTTGTTTGTTAGCTATAGCTAATTGTATCTTTTCTAAAAATAAACTGGTTCAGATAAGAGGAACTTTATTTCTTCCCTCTTAATAAGAGAGGATTGGTTTTGGTGCTACAGAGGGATACAGTGAAAGCAGCATCTGAATTTGCTTCAAGAAATCATCTGCCACATTGCATACAGGATCAAATGTTGGCACACATATGTTTAAGGTATAGAACAGAAGGATTGAAGCAGCAAGAAACATTAAATGACCTTCCAAAGGCGATTCGTTCCAGCATTGCACACCATCTCTTTTTTCCTGTCGTCCAGAAGGTCTACCTTTTCCAAGGCGTCTCCCGTGACTTCCTTTTCCAACTGGTAATTACTAGCCCACATACATGGCTTGTTTGTTTCCACTTTTTGTCTCTTCTAAGAGCAAGAACTTAAGTTAAAACATGTCCAAATCTGACCCAATTAAATGAACCTTGCAATAATAGGTTTCAGAAATGGAAGCTGAATTTTTTCCACCTAAGGAAGATGTGATACTGCAAAATGAGTCTCCTACAGATCTTTACATTCTGGTTTCAGGGGCGGTGGTGAGTTAACTAAAGCATGAATAGTCTAGTAAACCATAAATGAATCTTAAAGAATGTCTACTAATTAAAGAATTTTTTTTTTCAAATGGTTACTTGTTGCAGGAACTCATTCGCTACATAGATGGACATGACCAAGTATGTTATAATATTCAAACATGATATGTTTTTCCTTTCACTAAATTACACAGTGAAACAAACAACTGAACATAATTTCCTATCTCTTACATGAACAATTCAGATTCTAGAAAAGGCAATTGCAGTAGATGCATTCGGAGAGTTTGGAGTTTTATATCGTATACCACAGCCTTTCAGAGTTCAGACCACAGAAGTTTCTCAGATTTTGAGACTCAACAGAACATCCTTAATGAATATTTTACAAGCAAATCCAGGAGATGCACAGATTGTAATGGATAACCTTTTAATGGTACTTCCTAAGATATTCAAGGCTTCTAAACTCACAAATATGATTGTATTTATCATAATAGTAAACAATAATAGGTTCCTAACCATTTGTTACCCATAATGACAGAGATTAAATGGGCATGAAGCATTTGGCTTTGAAGATCCAGGTACAGTTCCTCCACATGAACTGTTTCACAGAGGTAACACAAAAGGAAGCTCTTCTCATGAGTGTGAAAATGATTTACATGACATAAATATAAGAGACTCAGACAACAATGTGCATAATGATGTTCATTTAGTCCCTAAATATAACATGATCCCTGAAGATGGCAGAAGAGATCTTCCATCAGCTGCACACAAAGGGAATCTAGACATTGTTGAAATTCTGCTTGAAAGAGATGCAAAAGTGAAGAACCCCCTAAATGCCATAGGGTGGACACAGAAGGCTCTAAAAAACAAGAGCATCTTTGACCAGATAATGAGTTATGAAAACGAGAATAAATCAAATGAACATAGAATAGAGATTGTTGAACCAGAAATCCTTAACCATAGGAGGAATGACTCAACCAGAAACAGTAGACAAGATGGTATTGGACATATCAACTTCCCATTAGAGAAAGTATATAGAGACTCCAAATCAACAAGTTCTAACTCTCCAAGGTTCACCAAGAAGAGGGTAACAATCCATTTGCAAGATGGATGGAGAAGTAGCTCACATGAACAAAATGGAAAACTCATAATCCTACCTGATTCATTAGAAGAGCTGCTCAAAATTGCTGGTAAGCCTGATGCATCAGATTCTTTTACCTTGAATTTTCTTTCATTTTATTTATTTATGTGGGGGTGGGATATGCTGCTAAAATCAGTAATATTTTGAACACGGAAGAATAGAACTTTGTATTTCCCTTACTTGCTACTTCTAACTTGCAATTTTGCAGGTGAAAAATTTGGCGGCTTCAACCCTACAAAAGTAATTAATAATGAGAATGCAGAGATAGACGACATTAATGTCATTCGAGATGGTGATCATCTCTTTGTTCTATGCTTGGCGATAAGGAAAATTTATGTTCATGATGTTACCAATGTAGATGTGAAGATAGATAGTGCCATTAGGAGCTGAATGGCAATGGTATACTAGAATAATTTTGAATGAATGATTTTCTTGTATTACACAATGGAACTGTACATATTTATATACAAGAAAGAATCTCTCAAATTAATAATAAGACTATATAAGAAAACTACATAAAACGGATAAAAGGTAAAGAGAAAGAATAAACAATAAAAGGAAAGAACAATCTTATTTATAATTAAGATCAACACTTCTTAAACTCCAGCATATATAAAATGGAGCAAAAGAATCTGATGTATCAAAAATTGGAGACTGAAGCAAAAGACTGAGATGTTTGGGAATTGGGAGGCAGTCCCAACTGATGCATTGAGGAATGGACTTGAAGCAAACAATGAGTTTCTCCAATATAGGATTGGTCGAACTTGATTCCAAATAGAGTAGAAGTCTTTTTTGGAGTTTAGCCAATACCTATAAATCATACTAACAGCAACTGCATCTCCTCAATAGTGGACTTGCTTTGTTTACATAATGGGGTGGGTCACGGAACCTGTATCCTCTCTTTCCCACTCTCCCTACATCTCCCTCCATCATCTCTATCTCTCTCCTAATTTCATCCTCTCTCATTATTGTTTTAAATTTTTTAATCATCTTCTCTCTCCTCTTCTCTCTCCTCTCACCTTTATGTTTTGTGATAGAGAGGAAGGAGAGAAGGAGAGGATCCAAACACGCCACAACAATGGCATGAGATGATAAGCTTCTTACTAGGGATTGGTCTTAGACAGATCAGAAGCCTTTTAGTGTGAAGTTGATAACAAAGTAGTCAAAATTGAAATCTTATTAGTAAGATTATAAGAACTTAGGATCTTTGAGAACCTAGCAACATGCAAAATCACAATCTGGTATGATCATGTGGGATCAACGATCTACTCGTAAAAATTGTGGGATCGATAAGTATTGAACAACTAGGTTTGCAGATCGTGGGTCACAACTTGGTTACAAAAAACTTTGTCCTGGGTTAAAATAGAAACCATAACCTGATTTTCAGCTTCAATCACCTGCAACCATGCTCGCTAGACTGATTCTGGTTTCTAGATTCATTCAAGCATCTCTCCTGTGAGCTTTCGGGTACTGCTCTAACTTGCAAAATTCCAGCTGAATAATTTGGCAGCTTCAACCCTACAGAAGTAATTTAATAAAGAGAAAGCAGAGATAGACGAAATTAACGTCATTCAAGACTGTGAGCATCTCTTCCTTTTAAGCAGAGATTGATAATGTCATTCAAGATTGTGATCATCGCTTTCTTCTTTGCAGCGAAGGTGAAATTGAGTTCATGATGTAGCTATGAAGATAGAAAGTACCTTAAGGAACGTACTGATAAAGGTATAATCAAATATTTAAAATGCTGAGCATCCAGCAAGATTTTGGAATATCATACAACTCAATTACAAAAGTGGCTCTTCGTTTATAAACGTTGAAACAAAATTTTACAGTCTCATCAAACAGGGCTTGTTGTAAATCAAAGAAAAAAAAAGTCGTATAATGGAGTGAGTCTCTGAATCGTGTTTGCTGATGAATTTCGCGCTTCAAACAGTATTTGACAGTTTTTATTTTCCTTGAGAACCCAGCTAATTAATTCCTTTACACCAAGAATTGCTCTTGCATCTCACATTGAGCGACCACAATCTGGACTTCTAAAAACCATCTGTTGAATTTCCTTTGATGAATAATTTTTTTTTAATCATTTCTTCAAATTGATTGGTATAGGATGTGCTTCTGTGTTAAAAACGAATTTGTCCAATGGAATAAGGGAGCTGTCACTAAAAAGCAAGTATAAGTACTTCAGTGTTTCTCCTAGAAAGAAAGTCTCCATTTTATCTCTTTTAGGAGGAGGAACACTAGTAACATCGTCCAGAGAACAATAGCCACCACTATCAACCTTTGTGTACTTTTCAAAAGCTTCAAAGATTTGCCAACCCCATTCTCGATATCTGTAAGAAAAATATACACATAATTATATTATATTATATTATATTATATAAATCAGGAACAAAAAGACAAATTAATCTCATACATAAAGAGAAAGAAAGCATACTTTATATCTTCTGTAATACGGTACAAAACAAACAACGACTCCACAGTCTCAGGTCTCAAAAGATTATGACGATCAGCAGGTTTTATTATGATGTCATTGATATATTCCGAGCTCTTATTTCCTCCATCATAACCTTGTTCAGAAAATTCCTGGGGCATCAAAAGCATACACCATAAGCTAGATGTTATGTCTCCATCCTCAGTATATGTAAAAAATAATTTCCATATGGAGCATTAATAAAACACTCTCTATGACGGCATCATAGAGCAGAGGATAATGAGATTCTTTGCTGCATTTGTATGTGATATTCTATCATTTAATCAATACAAAACGTCATAGAAGTCCTACTAACCTCAGTATGGAAGTAAGCAATTTCAGGAGCCAGACCAGTTGAAGTCACCGAGTACATCTCAAAGCATGTTTTAGTCAAATCTTCTGCAAGCTTCAAATTTTCTAAGTCTTCAAAGTTAAGCATATTGTTTTCCATTGCTTGTTTCTTTGTAAGGCCTTTAGTGGCACCAAGTGCAAGAGTGCCAGGTAAGAAACACACCTGAATGGGAGGCACCAAAGTTTACATCAATGTTAGTAGGTCAACGTCATCACTCTTCAGTAACCAAGTACCTCTTGATTATGATCAAAGAGCATTACTGAATTTTCACAAGGTGAAAATGAAATGGGAAAAATAAGCAAATAACTAGCATTTATAAATTGTAATAAGTTAAAATGACGAAGATAAATTTCCTATTTGACAGAACTGCTATTAGATGTTTTGCAATTGACTTTTGGGTGGGAATATTATAATTTCGCATAGTCCCTTGCATATTATATTATTATAGGGTGGGAATATCATAATTTCAGAAGCAATAAGTTTTTTTGAATCTGACACTAAACGTAGATACACCAAACACAAATGAATAATTTCTAATAATAAACCATCCACAGTTGAGGGTTATCAACATATACATAGCAAGTGCAATATACTATGGCACAAAAACTTGATCAGTCCTTTTGGACTATTTAAGTTTTCTACTGAATAATATTTCCAAGCAACTAAATCATTAAATAAAGTTCATGCAAAGCCAAACACAAAATTAGGAAGCTCTTCCTACCAGGTGATCCATTTTCGGGCTGAAACCATTGTTTGATCCATAAGGCAATTCTCCAACAAAAACTAGTCCATTTGGAATTGATTTCTGAACAAGAAGATGCCTAACACCATTCATTGCTTCCTTATACATTTCATAGAGATATGATGTATTACTATCTCTGCTAGCTCCACTCTGAAGCCATACTTTAATTAAGTACTCATAGTAACTGTCGCCTCGAGATCCCAATCTAATATTTTCTCCACTAAATTGACCAGAATCAGGGCTGCATTTAATCAATAGAAATATCTAAATGTTAATAAAACTACGACTGGAGAAGGAACGAAGACACAAGCCTTGAAGTGGCTAAAAACAATTGGGGCAATCAAAGAAGCAACTAAACACAGACAAATTAAAAATTTTACGCGAAATACTGCAAGTGAAAATCAATGTCTAAACACACTAACTAATAAATATATGACAATCCATACCTAATGTAGATAGGAACTAGTCCTTCAATCTTAGGAAGAGTCTTTATGTGATCCATGACTTTCATTGCCTCCAAACCATATTTCTGATCACCAGATATAGAACTGAGATAATTGAACTCAAGCTGCAAAGTGGAAACTTCTGAGGTGCTACTCTGTCCACCGGGAGCTGGGTGTGCTGATGAGTCATGCAGAACAACATCACTGTATGGAATAGCAGTTGGACTAGCCGTGAAAGCAGACATCAGACGATCAGCCAAATTCTTGGCAGTTTCTAGATAAACAGCTGGTTTAGGTCCTGCATGAGTTAAGTTCATTCCTTCTACCCCACCACTTAAATGGTAGGCACTTAAAAGCCCACCCAAAACCCGTATTGTGGTTTCGAATAAATTGACTTGGCCTTTTTGCTAATTCTCTCAGAAAGGTGTTCTTCAACCCGGGATCCTGCTTCAACAACGACTTCATCAATACCCATTATCATGGCCGTATCAAGAGCATCTACTACTGTAGCCCCTAATCCCCCTAACCCGTCAATTCCATGGTGGCTGATTGGCATAAGTTCATCATAACCCATGGCATATTTTTTGTATCCAGACCATGCATGAATAAAAGCTTCCTTGACTTTTTGTTGCCTAGCAATCCACATTGTCTTGACATCTAGAGTTGCAGGTACATTGCCAATACCATTATTGCTCCCTTTAGTATCAGGTGGTAATTGAGGAGGAAGCCTTGGAGCTCGTCTCCAGAACCTCTTTA
Source organism: Oxytropis ochrocephala (assembly GCA_020916435.1). Taxonomy (NCBI): domain Eukaryota; kingdom Viridiplantae; phylum Streptophyta; class Magnoliopsida; order Fabales; family Fabaceae; genus Oxytropis; species Oxytropis ochrocephala. The sequence continues at coordinate 9,170,533 of CM037093.1, read as the reverse complement.
ATCTTCCAGCACCATTAGTACTTATGCTATCTTTTTCATTCATTGCATTTTGAACTGCCTCAGTTTGAGAAACTACACGAACCGGACTTGTTTTATGTGTCAGCGCAAGGTATGCTACACCAAAGATTAATACCAAGAACAGAAACTTTCCTGTACTACAGCTAATACAATCGCGCTTCCGATTACTGGTGAGGAAGCTCTGAGTAATAACCTGGAAAATCAACAAGTAGCAAACACATTTTTCTCTTCACTTCTAATTTTCACTAAAAACAGAAAACATATTTGATACAACAAGGACAATACTCCAAATATGGGGGCATTTGAAAGAACTTATTTGTGTTTATCTTATGACATAAGCACTTGAATAAAGTGTTTGAAATAACTTATAATATATCCATAAGCTGTTTTCAGCTTATTTTTATAAGCTCTTCCATCTTATTTTTATCATCTTATTTTGATATGCACGCATTGGAAGATTTTTAAACTGGAAATTCACATGTAACAAAACCATTATTACACAGAAAGATACACGTATGGTCTTCATTGTAAGGAAAATCAAGAGAAACTAATGTCAACAAATTCACAAGGATACATTCACATAAACAAGCAAAGCTTAACAAGTATCTCAGAATGTTCCAGAATATCATATAGCAACTAATTCAGCAGAGAAATTAGCAGAGTGAGGAATTAATAAATCGGCAACATTTTGATCCTATTTAACAAGCAAGACATGCATCTGATAAATGAGCAAAACCAAAATCGAAAGAGTAATGGTGAATTGAAAAAGGGAAAGAGACCTTGAAGAAAGAACGATGGCGAAACTTGGCGTTATCATAGTCAACATCTTTTCTGGAGTAAGGCAGAGACTTGGACATGCTGGATCTGATCCGAAATTCCAAGACAGGCACAACAACTTAGGTGGGAATTCGATTGTGTAGGAGGAGCACGACGCTGTGTCTATGCATCATCAACGATTCAACGCGCGCGACTTATAACAAACACTGTTTGAGGGATCACCGTTTGCAAGGAGCTTTCAGATTGTTGATGAAAGAGAAATAATTGGTGTACATAGGGGTGTTCGAGGTACGGTTTGGTTCGGTTTTGAGACAAAAAGTGAACCGAACCGCAAGGTAAAATTACATGCGGTCTGATTTGGTTCGGTTGGCTTCCTAAAATAAAACCGAATCAAACCAAATCAAACAAATGCGGTTTGGATTAGTTCGGTTTTTTCCAAGAAAAAATAATTTAAAACAGAGTTAAAATTAACTAACATAAAAAAGACTAACATAAAAAAGGCTAACATAAATCTTTAAGAAAAAATCTACTCAAATATATGTAGTATATAAATCACTCTCTTTTAATTTTTTTCAAATAGCTAAGACAATGTTTAAAAGAATTTGAATTAAATATTTTGTTGTAATTTTTAAATATAGTATAACAATATGGATTGTTTGTAAGTCAGTCAAAGAATTAATTGGATTTGGACTAGTAAGTGAGTGAGAGTTGGGTTGTAGTTGCATTTGGGTTAGTAAGTTAGTAAGGAAGGTTGTAATTCAACAAGCCTTAGTGTTACTTGCGGTTTGGTTTGGTTCGGTTTCGAAATCAAAACCGCGAACCGAACCGCGCGGTGCAATGAAAAAAAAAACCGAACAAAATCGATCAAAAGCGGTTTTTGCAGTTTTCGGTTTGGTTTGATTCGGTTTGCGGTTTCCCTATTGATTTGGTTCGGTTTTGTGTATCAATCTCGTATCGTTATTATTTTTCTTTAACCATGCATTGACTTACTACTACCGCTATTAATATCTCTGTCTAATAATAATAATGAAAAAAATAATAAGTTTTACTTTTACTTTTTTTAGCTGTTATATCTCACATCTTTAGGTAGATGTCCGATTAATTATTGTTGACATTCTACTAACATGTACGTGACGAATTAAAACAAGGTTTTTATTTTTTTCACCCCCCTCATCATCTATCCCACCCCCATAATTACCCAAACGGACAAAAATACTCTTATTTTTTCCCAAAAATTACATGGTTTGTTAAAAAAAAAAAAATTAAAAATTTCGGAATTACCTCTAAAAAAGGTAATTCCGGTTCAAAAAATAATAGAATTTCGGATTTACCCTATAATTCCGAAAATTACAATTTTTTTATTTCGAACGAATAATTTAGGCTAAAAATCGGTTTTCGGACAACATACTCTGATCGTAATGAAACCACAGCCATTAGAAGCGAAAAAAATCAAGAATCAAGACTCCCCTAAAAGGGACTTCTTACGGGACTACGACCTCAAAACCTCAAATTCCATCGTTTACGATTTTTTTTAATTTTTCATAGTCTCCAAAAAATCAAAAAAAAATTGTATAGCCTTATTTTAGTTTTGTTAGATTTTTAGTAGTGTTTTTATATTTTTTTTAGAGTAGTTTTGACTATTTTTAGTAGCCTTTTGTAATAAAAATTAAAACAAATCGTATATATATACGCATCGCAAGCGTCTGGATTGGCAGGGATGCCCTAGATGTCGCCCGTTCACCTACTTTAAGTGCTTATTTTCAGTCATTTTTAGACATTTTGGACCTATAGTTGTATTTGTACTCCTATTTTATGTTGGTCATTTTATATATTTTGACCTATTGTTATTAAATCATAAATCGTTCGTATCATATTTCCAATAAAATGCGTTTAAATCTTAAGACCAAAATATAAACTTTTAAAAAAAAATTAAAAATTTGGAATTACCTTTTTAGAGGTAATTCAAATTTTTCATGATTTATGAATCGGAATTACCTTTTTTAGAGGTAATTCCGAAATTTTAATTTTTTTTGAACCGGAATTACCTTATTTTGAGGTAATTCCGAAATATTTAATTTTTTTTTTAAACGCAGGGGTATTATTGGGATTTTTTGAAATATGGGGGTGAGATAGAGAAGGAGGGGGGTGAGAAAAATAAAACCCTTAAAACAAATCTGTGATCGGCCCGACCAGATCACTGGGTCAATGATCGGACTGAAAGGTTACTGTTTGACCCCGCATGACCTGCAACACTCGTAAAACTTGATAAAAATAGGCATGTTGTTCACACATCACATAGTAATGATCCTTCTCAATCATTTGCTTCTATGACTGCTAACTACATCAACTATCATAATCCTAGTGACAAAAGTAATGTTTCCAAGCCTAGACAATCATCCCATAGCTTTTTTAGTAGCAAAGTATTTATTAAATTGGGGTACTAGGGCTACACCAACCCAAATACAACTTGAGGGATACACAAATAAGAGCTATTGCCTTTCAATACAATAAAGACGATCTACAAACCACTCATAATATAGAAATAGGGGATTTTTCCCCCTCAATAAAGAACATGCTCATGATAGTGATATAATTCAATCGATCGCATAGCTTGTAAATCTATCAGTCTCCCTGAAAAGGTATCATTGTTCCTGAGATCCCAAATAACTCATAAAGTAGTTGCCAAATAAGAGCCAAACTAAGATGACACTTTGGGAATGTATATTGTCCTTAAACTCATTAGTGATGTAGTGTGTCATTTTGGAAACTTGACAGGTGATGTGTTGTTATAAACTGAATCTTCGGTATTTTGGGGATGTTTGAAATACAAAGAAAACTCTGGCGAAATTTTGAAAGATATATCTTGTTTCTTTAAACTATTTGTCGTCCAAGAGTACTATTTGTCGTCCAATAGTTGTTTTTCTTTTGACTTGTTTGACTAAGAGTGTAAGTGCATGCGTAGGGCCACGATTGTGGATTTTCTAGTAGTGACAAGATGAATAAATGGTTCTTGAGAGGCACCACACAATATACGGGAAGCAAAATCAAGGTCGGATATAACCCCTAGAAACAGATTTGCCCGAGTTGGCACCCTATCAAAAAGTAATCGCCAAGAGAAAGTCCTCACCTTGGAAGGAGAAAAACTCTTCCAAAACGACTTAGAACGTAGGCCTCCTCATTTGAAATCTGAAGCACTCAAGACAAAGGCTCATGAGGGGAAATTAACCATAAGTAGAGGAGACAAGGAGCATACCACTAGGATGTGGAGATCAAATCCACTGATCCCTTTCTGTAGACAATGTAACAAGAGCCAAAGTCATCAACAAATCGACCAAAAGTTACTTTTCCCAAGGGAATAATTGTCGCCTCCAAGTTTGACACCCTAGAGTCTTCAATGTGTCTGCCGCAACTAGCAATGGCCACGTCTGGATGTACAACTTCTAAGAATACTCTAGGGAACTTATCTAATAGAGGAGAATCACCAATGTATGTGTTTTGCAAAAACGAGGAGTCCCCCCAATCCCAAACCTTGCTCCTCACACTAGGCAATAACCAAGCAACTCTAGAATCACCTACTTCCCCCACTATATAGATGTCCTTCCACCATACTGACGTCGAGGAAAGGAAACGAGACCCCCCAAAATACGAAAACCTAGTTGTTGGACTATATGATAACCTTAGAGGAGGTGAATAAGGTTATATATGGTAAAAATGAAATATTTTTTATTTTCATATAGTCCAACACTAGTGATATTAGATCCATATATCACAGATAGAACTTTGCACCTTAAAGCCCCACCCTCTCCCAATAGCCTCCAACGCCTCTTAGCTAGCAAATTAAACTAGAATTGACACTCCAATTTTTTCTCAATCCTAGAATTCTCCACTTTTAGGTTAGCAAATGTCATCCCACTTTACCCATGGTATTTTCCCCCTTCTAGTACTACCCCAAGCCCTGATCAATGAATCGAAAAACCCTTCAAATTGTATTTGATTCAATCCATGTAGTCAACTAGCCCTACGTACGGCTCCGATGCATGTTTCCCCTTAACCAAGCCAATGCCTATGAGTCGTCAACTCATTCTTAACAGGCGCGCAGTCAGAGCCCTCACTCCTCCCACTATCTTAGGAGTTTACAGTTTAAAAAACTCCCTAGCCTTTATATCCTATTTACCAATTTCCATACCTTATACTCCTCAAACAAGAGAGGACGTATTAGTTCTACCTCCAAAGTTTCTTCATCAGTCACTACATATCTTCAATCTATCCATTCCACTTTATATGAACTCGCCTTGGTTAGTCATCTTAATGATGATCATTCAAAGTCAATTGATCATATCAATTACACTTTGAATGATCATAGTATTATTCTTTTTTTATCTCTCTAGGTTGGATGTATTTTGTGGGTGACCATAATATTTTTTTTTATTTTAAAAAAGTCTTACAAATTCCCCAATCCCTATGTCTAGAAAAATATTACTTCAACTCTTGAAGAACGTAAACAAACTGTACAGAAAAGGAGTTAGTATCGATCTCCACTCCACTCCCTTCTTTGCTAATTTTCTTCTTCTTTATCTAAAAAGCCACAAACAACCCATTGGAATTCCCGTTAACCCTCACAATCTAAGCGCTCTCTCACTTCCATTTTATTCCTTTACCACACAAATGCATTCACTAACTAGCCTCTTCGTTCTCATGGGAAATCTCCATATTCAAACCTTAACCTTCAGGTGCATATTAGGCACAATTCTATTCTTTCTCTTCCTCATAACTCACACAACAGCTTCATCTTCACATGACTCTTCCAATTCCAACCAAGAAATCCAAAAACAAAACCCACCTAGGTCAACTATGATCCCTTCCCACTATCACAATCACCAAGTGTTCTACCTCAAGAACACCGACCAACCCATGGTTTTTAGATCCTCACAAGAACGTGTCAAGAAGAGAAAGATAAAGAGAAACAAGAACATGAAGAAGAGGAAGAAGAGGGTTATCAAGAACATGCAGCCTTTTTCTGTTATGCTTCCAAAGGGTTTTGTTCCTCCTTCTGGTTCCTCACCTTGTCACAATGATCAACCTAACTCCCTTTCCTTCCATTGTCATCTCACCACTACTACAAAACCTTGAGGAATGTTAAAGGTTCAACCCACGTTATTATATATATATATATATATATATATATGTTTGTCAGTTCTTCACTATATTAATTTATACATGAGGAAAGTTCCACACAAATTGGTCATGATCATATATATTGCTTTTTTGATCCTTTAATTTGTATTTTATTTTGATGTTGAAAAATAAGAATTTAAAGAGGTTAACAAAATGTACACATACAACTGTTATAAGTCAGTGAAGATATTGGTTCCTATATGTTTCTATATTCCTTATTAGATTAGAATAGTATCATTACAAAGATATGCATGTCTGTTGAAGCATATATGTTTCTTAATTTCTACATCTTGCATAGAATTATTGCTGGTAATGAAGGAGTACTGCACGAGAGTCGAAGAATGAGAGAGGGGAATGGGTGCATGTGAATTTGCATCGTTGGGGAGAACTAAAATACGATCTAAGTTTAAAGGTCCTTTTTTGAAGTTTCGTGGCGTTTACTTTGTTTCGTGTATGCATGTAATTGCAAATGCAACGCATTGTAGGGATGGCTCTATAGACGATGTGCCACACAACTCGGATCCATGTCACACTCACAATAAATATCTATCTCCTTCACCAATTTACTTATTATATATATTCTCAATCTTGTAATTACTAGCTAGAGTTGTATGCAAGAAATTCATCTTCACTAGAGGACAAGTTTTTGTTTGGTGTAAATCAAGGTTAACTCAAATGAAACTAGGCACGTTTGGATAACCAACTTAATTAAGCGCTTATAGCATAAACACTTATTATACAAGTGTTTATGTATAAGTTGTTTCTACAATAAATGATAAAATGATATTAAACTATTTTTCTATAAGCCATAAGTTGTTTACAAAATTTTACTTATGTTACTCGTAGCTTAGTAAATTTGTGGGTTCTCACAAATTTACTTATGTAGATAATTAAGTAAATTTACTTATGTTTAACATAAATTTACTAAACTCTTTTGTATAAGCAAATCTCGCAAATCTACTTATGTTACTCGTAGTTTAGTAAGTTGGTTTTTGTCGATTTTTGTCTAAATTTTTTTGTCTATTGTTGATGGCTTATTGATCACCCTAGAGCGTGGATACACGAGTGTTATTTGTGAAACATATTGTCTTGACGAGGTGAACCTCCTCTTGGACATAGATTTTTAAGCAATTCCATTCCCATGTTGCAACTCTTTTCGATATATGTGATCTAGTAAGTGAAGAAGCCAATTTCTTGTTCCCACGGTCTGCTAGGCAAATAAGGGTTTGTTTGGATAAATAGTTTAATTTAGTGCTTATGGCATAAGTGCTTATCGTATAAGAGTTTATGTATAAGCTGTTTTTTATAAAACAAGATAAAATGATGTTAAATTATTTTTCTATAAGTTATAAGTTGTTTTCATAAGCTATCTTGAGGAGCTTATGAAAATTAACTAAAAACGGCTTATGAATATGTCATAAGCTGTTTTCATAAGCTTTCCTAAACAGTCCCACAAGTACTTACGTCAGTAGATAAGTCCAAATAAGTTGATCCAAACGAGCCCTTAAGTGTGTCAGTTTCCTAGCAAAACAGAGTGTTAGGTTTTCTATTAAACATCATGTTTGGGATACAATTCCTTCGTATCATACCAAAAAACAAAAGGATATCAAGTGAAAAAAAATAACAAATGATGAGTAAAGAAAAAAAAAAGAATTTAGGGACAAACATTATTTGTTAAAAATAAGTAGACAATTTGGAAAAATTTAAATATTTATGGGCCAAATGTTTAATTACAACAAAAACGGGTTTCTCAATGCAGGAAATTTTACTCTTTTCACGAATGCAGTGTTTCTCCACCGGCCAGCAAGAATGTGTGAAAAATAAAACATGTCAGTGAGGAAAATCGTCGAACACCTTAGATACCGCCATGGCGCGCCCAAAACACTCTCCTCAATTCACACTTTCTTCTCACCTCATTCCACTACTTCCCTGCAAACTACGAACCACACCCTCCAACCCATACAACAAGACCCTCACTCTCTTCTCAAACAAGACCCAACTGAAATATGCACTTCTTTATGGGTCAAAACCTTCTCTTCACCAAAAACCACTTCCTTCCCCAACCTCAACGGTTTCTTCTCCAATTTCGATCTCTGGGTCTTCGCTTACCAACGCTCTTGCGCCCACGTCACCGGCACTTTCCCTCCTCGCAACGCAATTCACACCAACGTCCTCCGTGACCTTCTCTCTCTTCGGAACATTGTTACCCGTGGTCGTTTTTCATGGAACGACAAAACTCATCAATTAATTCGTAGCCCAAACGACAAAACCTCTTATAAACCCCTCTCAAAACGAAAACTTCAATCCTTTATTGATTCCAATGAGCCTTGTTTTCAGGATAGGGTTGTTCAGGAGGTTTTGTTGATGATTCTTGAACCTGTTTTTGAACCTAGGTTTTCTTCCAAATCACACGCTTTTCGACCTGGGAGAAATGCCCATACTGTTATTCGAACCATTCGGAGTAATTTTGCTGGTTATTTGTGGTTTTTAAAGGGTGATTTGAGTGAGATTTTTGATAATGTAGATACAAATGTTGTGATGGATTGTGTTGAAAAGGGTACTAGAGATAGGAAAGTGTTGAGTTTGATTAAATCGGCATTGGTGGGGCGAGTTTCGTGCAAAGTTGTAGTAGAGGGTGAGGAGTTGAAGAAGGATAAGAAGAGGAAAGCTACTAAGAAGAGGATTCTCAACGAGAATGAACCGAAACCGGATCCTTATTGGTTAAGAACATTCTTCAGTTTTGCTCCTGAGGAGGCTGCTAAGGTACCTTCTTATGGCCATTGTGGTATTTTAAGTCCATTGATTGCTAATATTTGTCTTAATGAAATGGATCATATGATGGAAGAAATGATTGTTGAGTTTTTTAGGCCTTGTAAATTTGATTCGATATGGAAGAATTCGATTGATGATGGATGTCATAACCCGGCATGGCCCGAGTTTGTTCCATCTAGTGGGAAAGAAAAAACTAGGAAGATGGATTACATAAGATATGGGGGTCATTTTTTGATTGGGATTAGGGGTCCTAGGGAGGATGCAGTGGAAATTAGGAAGAAAATTGTTAAGTTTTGTGAGAGTACTTTTGGGTTAAGGTTGGATAATTCAAAGTTGGAGATTGAGCATATTTCAAGGGGAGTTCAATTCTTGGATCATATAATATGCAGAAGGGTGATACATCCCACCTTGAGGTACACTGGTTCTGGAGGTAACATAGTGAGTGAAAAAGGTGTGGGAACTTTGCTTTCAGTAACTGCTAGTTTGCAACAATGCATACGACAATTTCGGCGGATTGAGCTTGTGAAGGGTGATAAGGACCCTGAGCCACTTCCTTGTAATCCTATGTTGTATTCAGGTCAAGCTCATACAAACTCCCAAATGAATAAATTCCTTGAGACCATGGCTGATTGGTATAAGTATGCTGATAATCGCAAAAAAGTTGTTGGCTTTTGCGCCTATGTCGTTCGTAGCTCTTTGGCTAAGTTGTATGCTGCTAGGTACAGGTTAAAGTCGCGTGCCAAAGTGTATGGAATTGCTTCGCGAAATCTCAGCCGTCCTCTTAGAGAGAGTAGTAACAATTCTGCACCTGAGTATTCAGATCTTTTGAGGATGGGGCTGGTTGATGCAATTGAAGGTGTTCAGTTTTCACATATGTCGTTAATTCCATCTTGTGATTATACTCCATTTCCGAGAAATTGGATACCGGATCATGAGAGGGTGTTGCATGAGTATATAAAACTTGACAATCCCAAGTTTTTTTGTGACTTGCTCAGATTTGTTAAACAAAGAGGATTAGGTCTTCCTCAAGATGAAATATCTCAAATGGTATGGGACTACAAAACCCTTGGGGTTCAATATTTTCGATCCAAAGCGGATAAAGAAGCAAAAGCTAATTTAATGGAGATAACTGAGTAAGTTTGGACTTGATCAGTATTCTGCTTCCAGATTGTTTATCACATAGAAAAATGGCTATGTGCATTGTTGAGCCATTTTTAATGTTGAGTATCAAAGTCCTTTAAATGGAGTACTATTGTCACAAGAAATGTTATTCCATGCTGACATTGTCTATATCTAAGATAGAATGCATCCTTTGGAAGGGTGTGACTCAGATGACAGTGTTGTCATTAATAACAGACGATATAGAACATGGCAACAGGTAGAAACAGAATTTTCTACATTGTTGAATTGCTTGTAATCAGTGATTTTTTTTTTCATTATAATTTCACATAAATTGAAGTTGGGGTTTTCCCAAGATGTTATACCTAGTGTGAAATTGTGAATCCTAGAGGATAGTATTGTTAATGGCAACTGAGAAGGATTCAATTCAATTTCATGGATGTTTAAAAGTTGTTCTTTTTCCATACGAACTTTCTATTTTTTCACTCCTTAACAAGTGTCTTAAGGCACTAGTTAGCAATACCCTTTTTGTTCAACATATCAAGGAATAGTTGTTTATTTGTTGTCACTACTCACTAGGGAAATTTATTCAAACTAACTCTCGAATCGAATCGCTAAACCGAACCAAATCAATTTCAAACCGAATTTTTTAGTATGATTTCAACCAAATCGCCCTTTATTCAACACAGTTCACTAATCGAACTGTTAAACTCAGTTCAGGTTAGAGAACTGAAAACTGTTAAGCGTAAGTTCCTAAGGCTAAATCAATAAGTGTAAGTTCAGTTCACAGATACGATTCACGAACCTCTATTCGTCTCCCCCACGCACGCACTGACGCACGTAGTTTCCTCTCCCTCACGCACGCACGTAGTTTCACTTTCCTCTCTGCGATTTGTGAAACCAAATCCTTGATTGTGAACCAAATTGAGAGCCCCAATCCTTTATTGCGAACCCTAATCCCATTCCTCTCTTGATTGTGAACCCTAATCTCATTCCTCTCTTGATTGCAAACCCTAATCTCATTTCTCTCTTGATTGTGAACCCTAATCCTATTCCTCTCCGTGATTTTGAGCCCTAATCTTAGATCGAACTGTGAACTGAAGAAATGAAGAACGAACTGCGAACCATCTCTGAAGCTTCTGATTTGATCTTCTCTCAATTAGGTAAAGCTTCTTCAATCTTCACTCTGTCAGGGTTGTGTATCGTTTTTTTTTCTAGGTTTTACATGGTCTTAGATTCACTTGTTGCTTTCTTCGATCATTTTTCAAATTTCATGATCCGGGTTTTCCATGTTTAATTTTGAGGGGTTTTTGTGAGATTTGGGATTAGTTTGTGGTCTGTTATCCTATGGGTCTGTTTGATTTGCAAACAGCAAAGTACTGGAATGGGCAGTACTGGACATGACAGGACTGGACAAACTTTCGTCTAGTACATTGTTTGGTGAATCATGGACAGCACAAGAAAAAAATGTAAATTTTACGATAATTATTTTTCTAATGTTTATAATGATTTTATAAAACATATATTATAATGCAATTAAAAAATTATAAAGGAAAACATACGAATGAGAATATGGAAGAGATGTCATGAGATGACAAGATACAAAAGAGATGAGAGGTGAAGAGGGGCGAGAGAAACAGAGATGAAGGAGATAGGTCATGAGATAGAAAATATTAGAGAGGTATAAAAAATGACAAAGAAGAATGGGATATATGAGAGAGAGAGAGAAGAATGAGATAGGAGAGAGAGACGGAGAATAGAGGAGAGAAAAAAAATTATTGTATAGGAAATAAAAATGATATTTTGGTATTTTTTTGAGTGATCGAACGCCAGATTGTGGGACAAAAACAGTTATCTTGTGGTTTTGTGAGACAGGAATCTGGTCTTTGTCCAGCCCCAGCTGCTCTCATTTCTCGTCCAAAGATCGCGTGAGCAGTTTTCAATCAAAAGCAGTCAACCTGAGTTGTTCACCCACTTCTTATCGCTAATGCGAATCAAACGCACCCTCTGTCTACTTTTCTTTATCTTATTTATATATTGAAAGTGGATAATCAGTTTGTTGGGTTTGTTTGCATTATAGTCCGTGTTTCGTTGAGATGGGAAGTGAAGAGGAGAATGTGGAATTCTACTTGAGATACTATGTGAAAACAAATGTGCTGATGTTTGTAGTGTAGTGATGATGAAAACAAGTAGTATTTTAATAATTTTTTATCCATTAACTGTTTTGGGTATTCTGATATTAATGTATCTTTCTTGCTTTCTTCAATCATTTGGAACAAAAGGGTCTATTTTGATATCCAAGTTGAAGCCAATAATTTTGTTTTCTACTGAGAAGGAACGGAGCAATTGTAATGGATCTTAATAATGCTGTGAAGGTCAAAAGGGCAGTTAGATTATTAGAGAGATTTAATGTTAGTATTGATGGTTTGGAATGTTGTTTAGACTTTAGATTGCTAATTTAAATTATAAACCAGAAACTATTAGTTGTGCTATTGTTGTGCCTCTATGGGCTTAATAATGGATAAAACAGTTAAAAAAATTCAGTTCTGAAACAGTTTGGTTTGGAAATAAAAAACTGTGAACCGAACTGTTAATATATATAATTTAGTTCGGTTTGACGAACTGTTATTGGAGTTCAGTTCAGTTCTCCTCCTGAATTGAACCGTGAAAAGCCCTACGTACTCACAAGTCACATCTATTTATCTGTATACAAAGTAAAATGCCTCTATGGGCTCAATATTAGTTTAAAATAAACTAATTATTTTTATCTTATTTTACTATCAAAATCTACAACATAAAATTTTTTGTTTTTAATATTAATTAAATATTGTCAAAAAAAAACTATTCAATATGATGATTTTTTTGGTTTTAATTGAAGTTAATACACGGTCTCCTGCTTTCAGATTTTTCTAACGTACTGTGTACACTGCAATTCCTTGATTTCCAAGGTTAGTATTTTCTTGTTTTATGCTGAAGGTGGAACTAATATTAAGACTCATAATCTTTCTATTTAATGACTTGTCTATGTTTTAATTTCCAGCTAGTGAAATATTTTAATTTGATTTAAACTATTGTCTCCTAGTACGTTAGACTTTTTGATCTATATACACATAAGGGAAGTGTATTACTACTACTGACTACTTTCTCTATCAATTTGAAAATTCAACGTTCTACTCCAAGCATTGAAAGAAATCAAATATATTTGATTTCCTAATATTAATTAATAATTAATTTGCTGTCTCACACCCCTAATCTTCTAGTACTATAAATTAAAAGAGCAACGAAAGACATATACATCATTGTCTGTCAACGCAAAAATCAAAAGAATGGGTTTAGGTAACTACTACTACTTCACCTTCTTTTTAATTTTCTTCTTCTCATTATGTTTTCTAAGTACTACTAGTACATCATCAACAAAAAAAGTGGTCAATATTGACATAAAAAATGACTTGCCAAACAACACCCAAGGGGATTTGGAACTAAGTTGTTTTGAGAATCCTAGATTTGTTCTCAAACGAGGTGATCACTACAACATAAATCTACAAGTGGATCATCAAAGTTCACCACCATCTTGCAGCGGTTGGTGGTCGCTAAAGTTCACGTTCGACCCTTTGTATGTGTACGATGATAAGAGAGACAATGATCATCGAACCATTTATTGGTCTGTTAGAAAAGACGGTTTCTATCTCAGCTGGGATCGATCTAATTGGAAGATCGTTCAATATTGGTCCACTGAATAAGTCATCAAAATCATACTATGTCCCTTAGAATCCAATAATACAGTTGTACGAGCCTATAGAACAGATCATGTTCAAGTAAGGTCGTATACTATGTCCCTTGAAATCTTCTATTCTCTATGAAGTTGTTTATTTAAATTTATATTAATAATAAGGGTTTTCTTATATCATGTTTGGTTGTCCAAGCTCCATTTTGTAAACTTTCATTCAAGCACGCTATTCCATCACAATTTTTTCCCTGATAGTTTGATACTAGCTCCGTTTAGGTCCCCTTGACCAGTGTTATTAAAACCATACCCTACCGTTCGGTCGGACCGGTCGACCAGATTTCGGTGGGGTTACCGGCACGGCTTGCATGTTAAAACAGAATTGCACGCAAACCAGTTCTGGTGAACCAGCCGGTCCGACTGACCGGTAGGGTAGGGTTTTGGAAATTGAAGACTTGTGTTAATTTTGGGGTGATATTTTTTTTTCCAGATTTTTAAGTTATAAATTTATACATATCATATCTATTTTTAGTACTTTTTAAAAGTGTCCGGCTCATGCGCCCGACCAAAGACTCCGGGCTCGACTAGAGAACAGTTGAACCAAAGGCTTGACCAAAGACGATGACCGGTCCGGCTTTAATAACATTGCCCTTGACATAAGTAGAGGTTGTAACATGTACTCTCACTCGAGAACACAGAACAATGAATCTTCCTATCAAGAAAATTATCCTATGCAATTTTAATATAAAAAATAGGCTTAAATATGTTTTAAGCCCCTGCAAATATAGCTGTTTTGGTTTAGCACCCTGCAAATTTTTTTTAGTAAAAAGTCCTTGCAAAATACTAGTGTTTTGATGTAGGCTCTTCTGTTAGTGTTCTATTAGACAGACGTTAAAAAATGCCAATGTGTCTGCGACATGGTAAAAAGTCTTGCAAAATAGTGTGTTTTGATATTAGCCCTCGCAAAATACTATTTTTTGATATTAGCCCTTGCAAAATATTGTGTTTTGATATTAGGTCTTGCAAATATTAACCCTATTTCTAGTTTCTTCTTCTTCCTCTGTTCTCTTCTATGACACCTCCATGAATTGTTACAATCGTGAAAATGGGGTTCCTTTCTCACTTCTCTCTTTTTTGTGTTCTTGTTTCTGATCCAGATTCCTCTACTCATTATCAATCTTGCCATTATCAATTTTCCCCCTTTTTTTCAAGATTCCTCGTGAAAGATTAGGGATTTGATTAGAGATTTGATTCTGAAATTAGGATTAGAGATTTGATTCTAAAACTAGGGCTTTTCTTTCAATCTGAAACTATGCAACAAATTGGAGCTACAAGAACAACATAGATGAAGTTTGTGAATAGAAAGATGGAAAGGAAGGAGAAAAAGTTGAAGGCATCAATGGTGGTGCTCTATGATTACGTGAGAGAGAAGATGGAAGATTGAGAGAGATGGAGTTGAAAGAAAGAATAGAGTGGTTGTGGTGGTGGTGGTGGTGGTGGTGTGGGTGAGAGAGAGAGAGAGGAGAGGGCGGTTGTGGGTGAGAGAAAGAAGAGAGTGGTTGTGGTGTGGTGGTTGTGGTGTGGCTGAGAGAGAGAAGAGAGTGGATGTGGTGGTGGTGGTGTTGTGGTTGTGGTGTGGGTGAGAGAGAGACAGAGAAGAGAGTGGTTGTGGTGGTGGTGGTGGTTGTGGTGTGGGAGAGATAGAGAAGAGAGTGGAAAAGAAAGGGAATAATAGAAAATAATGAGTTGGCATGTCAAATAAGCACTTAAAATAAATAAAAATGAATATTAAATGACATATAGGTATTCCGTCAGCCAAGTCAGCAGTTTTTGTAACATATCTCTAACAGAAGGGCCTAAATCAAAACACTGCATTTTGCAAGAACTTTTTACTAATTTTTTTTTTTTGCAGGGTGTTAAACCAAAACACACTATATTTGCAGGGGCTTCAAACATATTTAAGCTAGAAAATAAAAACGGCTCAGTTTGGATTGGATTTTCCTAAATCAGTTACTCAAACTAATTAGAATTACTTGATTTGGATTAGTTTGGATTTTACGTTTTTTTTTTCAAAATCTGAATCAAACCAATCCGGTATTGAATAAGTTGATTTGGATTGTGCTATTGAAATGTTAATTTTTATATATAAAAAACTATATTGTTTTTGTAATATTCCAAACACTACTAAATAGCCAAAAAAGTTGTAAAATTTAATTAAAACCAAATCAAACTCAAAAGTATTAAAATTATACAATTTAATCATAAAATATTATTAAAGTAAAAAGTTTGAGCAAATACACATTGTTCTCCTAAAATCACAAAACTACTATAACCTAGTATGAGTTGGTTTGGATTTGCGTTTTTTAAAGATTTGTTGCCCGAACCAAATAACTATTGGTTCGTTCGGGTTGGTTTGAGTTTGACCCTAACATAAAAAATGTTGGAACTAAACATATCAATTTGGATTGAATTGTGGGTTGGTTTGGATTTAGAACACACCTACCAACATTGTGTTGTGATTGGAAAACAACACCTATACCATGCATACGCTTTTTTTATAAGCAAATATTAGTGGAGGTGAGGAATGTTAGTTTTCAGGGTTTCAACCCTGGATCTCCTTCTTGCAATAAAGAGTTTTTACCCCATAGGACCAATATGCGTAACCACATCTAAGTTTTCTCCTTATAAAGAGTTTTTACCCCATCAATCAGGTATAATTTGCCACGATGACATTAAAAAATGGTTGAGTCTTCTTCCAACTATATTAATTGAAAGTCAATTATAATATGACTTGTGATTGATTGTCGGTGTAAAAACCGACAGTGCATAATAGGCATTTGATAAGAATTTAATTAGTATGCACCGATAATCATATTCCACACTATCAACGAATCAAAAATTAATAGGCATAATATTTGACTTTTAATCCAATCATCTTCAAAGTTGTACACATTATTTTTTTGACAGAAGAGTTGCACACATCATGATTTATTTAGTTGGGAGGTAATAATATTTACATTTTTGGTGTATATACATAATTTCCATAAAGCTTATATAATTAATGTACATAATTTCCCTAAGAACTTTAAAACAAGCTTTATGTTGTATGTTGATGTTTTTGCGGTGTCTGTTCATCTTGGAGATGGAATGCTGAGAGAGGAAATGACCTAGCTATCCCTGATGAATTAGCAAACAAGATCTTATCAGAAGAAGGATCATTAACAAAAATATCAGAGATGTTGATCCATATAAAGAACTCCTTAGTCTTAACACCGGTAACCCTTCTCATTCTGTGTTCCTCCACGAAAGCCGTTACTACCGTTTCAAACAATACGGTTCGTCTAATAGCGTTGAAACAGTGCACCTTCTTGTGGCTTTGCTTCAACCACACGAATCCTGTGGTACGGTTATAACCCATTTCGATGATGTTTTCTAAAGGAAGTAACCCTATTGGAAGGTGAATTTCGTCTAGAAGAAGATGTGATTTTTCCTTGCATATTGCTTCTCCTTCGTAGATTTCTGCGTCTTTCCTTTGTTCTGCTATTTTCTCTTGTTGGGTTTCCATGTTTTGATCTTTTATCAATTTAGTCAATGGGAACAAAACAACGTTGTTTCACCGTGGTGTTTGAAATTTTTAAGGTTTATATAAGGGGATGGGAAATATTTTAGTGGAAGTAACTAGAATTAGAATATAGGAAGAATAAAGTGTGTTGTTGTGGGGCTAATGACAATTTTTGTGGGGCTGAAGGTTGTTTGGTAGTTAAGGTAGTTAAATAAGGATGGGGTGGGGGATCACATTCTACTAATCAAATAATTAACCTCCACTAACTATTGTTGTCATGTCATGATTTTTTTGTGACAAAATAACACGTACGACTCATACAAGACAAGAGTGTTAGCCCACTTTCTAACATTTCATATTTGAAAATACTTTCTCGGGTGATTCTAGGGTGAGGGAGCAAATCAAATCCCTCACCAGTGAATCACTATATGTGACCGTACGATGTAATATAAAAATTCATCAACTGTTGATATTTAATATTTGTTGATTCAATCTTAACCACTCACAACATTTTACACAATATCCAACAATCAATTTTAGTGGTTCACCGGTGAGTGGTTTGATTTGCTTCTCACCCTAGAAACACCCATTTTGGATTTTGATTTGTAAACTTGTCTGGCTAACTATGGGTTTAATTAGTATATTACATTATTAATCAATAAAAAAATTTGGTATGAGTGACTTTAAAGATAGTTAATATGTTGTAAAAAAAGATAGTTAACAGAAAATTAAATATTTTTTATGAATTGTCAGCTCGTGATGGGCAGACATTGTAAAAAAATTGAAACGACATAAAATACTAGCTTGGGGGTGTTCAAAATTCACATTACATCCTCAATAATTCACATTTAGTGTTCAAAATTCTTGGGGGTGTTGGACCTAAATAAAGGTGGTTTAATTATATAGTAGAAGTATGCCCGTGCTAACATCGTCTTTTTTATAAATAGATTTGGATAAAATTCAATCACATTAAAAAAAAATGAATAAAGAGAAATTTAGACAGCCCATTGTTTTTATAATGTAGTTGAAGTGAAAAGAGAAATGGAAAAAGTAATGGTGGAGAGAAAATAGAAAAAATAATATAACTATATGTAGATAGAAAAGTGAAATAGTAAATTATTATGAAGGACAAAGTTGTAATTTACATTGTTCATTTTTTTATATAGCGTAGTAGTTGAGTTGATATGAAGGGAAAAATTATATTTTACACAACCCATTGTTTTTCTATAGTGTAGTTGAAGGGGGGGAGAGAAATAGAAAAAATAAAATAAATAAATGTAGAGAGAAATCAAATAGTAAAGTTATTATGAATGACAAAATTGTAATTTACACATCTCATTGTTTTGATATAGTGTAGTTGATATGAAAGTTAAAATTATAATTTACACCACTCATTGTTTTTATATAGTGATTTTTAATAAAAAGATTATTTTCTATCTAAAAATAATAATTGTATAAATAGCTAAACGTATTTTCTACGTTTAATCCTCTACGTAGCTAAAATCAGGGCCGTCCCAATTAAGCAATTTGGAGACCCTGTGCAAATTCTAAAAATTAGGCCCCTAACTATACTTTTATCAATTATATCACTAAAAGTTCAAACTATTTATTTAAGAGTTCTACATCTACTAAAGTATTAATCAGTTCCACGTCTTCATGTCTTAAAGCAACCAAGATGAAAAATGGGCCCCCAAAACACTCCATTGATTGGGCCCCGTGCACGCACAGCGGTACACTCTTGAAGGGCCGCCCCGCTAAAAATAATAACAGATGGGTTAAAGACTCTCGCGCTTTCATCTATATATTTAATCTTCTACGTTAGACTTTAAAAAAAATTGTATAAATAGCTAAACGTACATTCTTGCAAAGAATCAGTTGCAAATATGGCCTAAATGTACATTCTTATTTAATATAAATATAAATGTAAATTGATTAAAAGTAAAATATGAGTCATTTTCTACATGTCTATATATGTTGCAAAATGGTACATGCATATTGTATTTGAAATTTATAGTTTCATAAGTGCAAGCGTTCTATGGGATTGGGATGGTTGTTATTGCTACCTTTTAGTTTTCTGGATAATGTTGGAAATTCTTCATAATTTTAACCGTTTCACGTTTACTATTTTTTTTTTTAGGTTGAGATTTGAGAGTAAATAAAATTCAATTGATTATGTTCCTAACCGAACTGGCAGTAAACACAGAGCTCGACCTCAGCTCTGCTTGACTCGAGAAGGAAGAATCCACCAACCTGAGTAACCTATCGCCTATAATTCTTCATCTATAAGCTCTGTTTGGCGCGTCCCATCCGCTAGCATATAGTGGATGAAAGTAGCGGATGAAGAGTACACGTGTTTGATAAGCACTAGCGTTTTGCATTTTTTGGGTAGTGTTTAACATTTTTTCAAACGCTACTTCAAATAGCGTTTCAAAAAACGCTAGCGGACAGCGGATAACGTCTCACTTTTTTTGGCATTTTTACCCATGCTGTTTTTCTTAAATTTCTTCTCTATCATTATTAAATAAATATAATCATGAACTAAATAAATATATTTTTTTATGTCATTTTACATTTATCAGCTAGTTCAACCGCTAGTTTTACCAAACACATCAATTGCTATCAGCTAACTCATCTACTATCCGCTATCCGCTAGCTCACCCACTATCCGCTCATCCGCTAGCTTATCTGCTATCCGCTAGTAAACAAAACCTTAATTTGCTTGGCTTCCCCACCATTTTGGAATTTAGCTAGATTATAGGGGAAATCCTCGATTTCCATTCTGTCTGTCTTGTAACGGTCAGGTCGGTCATAATGTGTAATAAGTAGCATTAATCGCACCTTGTACTATAAATACTAGTATCCATTACCTGAGCACTGCACGGGTATTACCCGACATCGTGAGTAATAGTGCCAACTTTGGTTATTAAGAGGAGATAGTTAATTTTATGATTTTGTCGATAAAACGATGATAATGTGTGAGTCTCCTAAAATTCCAATTAGTATGCTATTATGAAGTATAAATTATAATATTTAGGCCTATATATATATATATATATATATATATATATATATATATATATATATATATATATATATATATATATATATATCAAACATTGGGGCATTCAGCCACATCAAATGATTTATCAGAAAGAATAATGGGACGGTAAATAAAAGTCATAATTAGTAGTGGAAAAAACATTTTAGTCTATGGAGCAGGGTACAATCATGTCAACAACTTGTTTCAAATTGAGACAAAATGGACAATATGAAAAGAAAACTACTTCTTGAAGGGTGTATTAGGAATTTGCCGTTTTCTTAGTGGGCCTTTTAGGCAACTTTGTTTAAGTGGAAAATAAGTAAAATCCCAATAACGATTCTAATAGTCGAACGCATCAGTGACCTAGGAGGGCTTCAGCAGAGAGGAGGCGTTCTTCATTTTGGGTAGCAAACAACCAACAGCGCTCGTCCATCGTGATTTTCGTCATTCATGGCGACCAAAAGGGCGTCATCTTCCTCGCGACTGGGTTTGAAGGAAAGCAGCAACGCCACTGCGCTACGATTGCTGATGAAGAACTAATTGAGGTAACTTTAACAAAATCAGTTAAATCTGTGTTTAACGTTATCTGCATATGCTAATTCGCAACTTAATCTGATCATTAATGAGATCAATTGTCCAATCTTCTCACTGATTGCCATCGAATGCTTCCCCATCCTTCTCAATTTTCCTAAACGTGTCTATTGCATTCTGATTTCTTTCTTTAGTTAGGGTTTTCTCCAAATGTATTCTATTTGGAGATCTTTTTGGTTTTATCCTGGATTAGCATCCTCTCTCTCGCACACACACACACACACACACACACACACACACACACACACACACACACACACACACACACACACACACACACACACACACACACACACACACACACACACACACACACACACACACACACACACACACACACACACACACACACACACACACACACACACACACACACACACACACACACACACACACACACACACACACACACACACACACACACACACACACACACACACACACACACACACACACACACACACACACACACACACACACACACACACACACACACACACACACACACACACACACACACACACACACACACACACAGATCTCTTCCAAGTTATCCAAACACTCCCAAAGCTATCACCAAACACAGAGAAGTCATCCATAAAAACCTCCATAGATTTTTCAATGAAGTCGAGAATATGGACATCATGCATCTCTCGAAAGTTGTAGGGCATTACACACCAAAGGGCATTCTCCTAAAAGCAAATGTACCATAAGGACATGTGAATGTGGTCTTTCACTTTGGTCTTCGTGAACTATTGCTATTTGGTTATAGCGAATAGCCATCAAGAAAGCAATAATAGTCCTTACCAAAGAAGTCTGCCCAACATTTGGTCAATAAAGGGAAGAGGAAAATGGTCTTTCTTTGTGGCCTTGTTCAATTTCCTGTAGTCCATGCAAATCCTCCAACCACCAACGTTCTTGTGGGAATCAACTCATTTTTGTCATTTGTGATCACAAAGTGACACCACCCTTTTTGGGAACACATTGTATGTGGCTAACCCATGCACCGTCGTAAATAGGATACACAATCCTCGTGCATCTAACCACTGAGGATTTCTTTCTTCACCACTTCCTTCATTATGGGATTAAGCCTCTCTTTGACCTTCAATGCTATGTTTAGCATTTTCTCTAACACAATCCTCGTGCATGCAGCATTGTAGGACTTATCCCATGTATATCGGACATTTGCCAACCTATTGCCTTTTATGCCTCTTCGTGAGTTGTAATGAGCTCCACCTCTTGGTTTTGGTTCAAACTAGCGTAAATGATGACAGTAGAGTCTCATTGTCCCCGATGATATGCATATTTCGTGTGCTTGGGTAATTCTTTCAACTCTAGATCGGTGGTTGAACAATGAAGGAACACTCTTCTTGAGGTTTGAATTTTCTTGCTCTAGTGACTCATATCTCCTAGTCCAAACCTCATTCACAGCTTTGCTTGCCTTCTTGAAATTCTTCTTCTTCCAACAATTCATGTTCCTCAAGATTGTTTAGCACCTTTCCCAAGTGGTTGTTAGATTTTTGAAAATGTTTTTGAACCACTTGGTCAAGAGAAACCACAAAGGAACACTCTTCAAGATTGACATCCGGAAGTTTTAATGCATTGAACATTGATTTTCACTTCTTGGTCATTAACTCTCATTGTCAATTCTCCTTTTTGAACATCTATGAGTGTCTTTCCCTGTAGCCAAGAAGGGTCTACCTAAAATGATGATAGGTACCTCTGATCCGCTTCAAAATCTAGAATAACAAAGTCAACAGAAAAACAAATTTATCTACCTTAATTAAAACATCCTCCAAAGATTCCTTCAGATAGGCAAGTGACCTATCGCCTAATCAAGGCTTATAGTATAGGCCCGCAGTTCCTATACCCAATTGTGTGTAAATGGACTTAGGCATTAAGTTAATGCTTGCCCCTAAGTCACATAAAGCACGACCGTAATAAAAATTTCCAATGGAACAGGTATTGTGAAGCTACCAGGTCCTTTAATTTTTCTGGGAGTTTATTTTGCATCAACATGCCGTGCATTCCCGCCATTGCCACGCTTTCAAATTCTCCCAACCTTCTTTTCTTTGTCAAAACATCTTTCATGAATTTGGCATAGTTAGGCATTTGTTGTAATGCCTCAACTAGAGGAACATTAATGTGCAATTGTTTTAACACCTCAAGAAATTTATTAAATTGTTTGTCCTCATGTGCCTTTTTTAACCTTCGAGGTAAGGGGAGCAGGATATTCGTGCACCAATTTAGGTCGTGTGTTCTGTTTGCATTTGACGCTATAGCGTCAAAAGCTATAACGTCTGGAAAATTCTTTTCATTTCCAAAGAACACTTGACTCTAAATTCTTGGGTGCGAAGTTACCTCTTTACCACTCCCGTGGTTATTGCTTTCACATGCTCCTTGCACGGTGCATGAGATGAAGATGGTTCAAAGAGTAGAAGGAAGTCCACCATTTTGCCTTTGAGAGAGAGCAGATGCAATCTGTCCCACTTGATTCTCCGAGTCTTGATTGATGCTTCATGAGTCCGCATTGTTGTTTTACAATCACCGATGAATGACCTTAGCAGAGACTCCATTGAATTGTCCATAGGAGGAGCAGGAGCATTTTGTCTAGGAGGTTTGTTGTTGTTGTTGTCTTGGGAATCCAGGGGAATAGCAGGAGCATTTGTGCTTGTGTTAGCATTATTTCCTCCCCACCGGTTAGGATGATTCCTCCAACTGTGGTTGTATGTATTAGAATAAGGGTTGTTACCCTTGTTGTACCCACATAATTAATGTAAGGTGGTTTGTTGTACATTCTTCATACTGCATGAGCCCCCACAAGAAACACAACTTGCTTCTCCAGAGGAGCTTGTTCAATTCTGCGCAGCTAGCTGATCGCTCAGCGCTTATAGCATCGACGCTATAGCGCAAGCGTGATTCAACTCCTTTATCATATTTGTCGAGTAGCCACTGGGCTGAGAGAGCAGAAACCTCACTCACTTCATGAACCCCAGCCACTTTCCTTGTAGAATTTAGCCTTTCAAAGAGGCCATGAAGAGTCATTTATGGCAATGCGCCTATAAGCTCACAAGCTTCATTGTATGAGGAGTTAAGGATCACACCTCCGCATTTGAGGCATCCAAAGATAGACCTTGTAGGTGCCTCTAGCCCATTGTAGAAGGTCTCCATTTGAATTACTATAGAATTCCATGATGTGGACATTTCCTAAGCAATTCTTTCCACCTTTCCCAAGCCTCATGCAATGATTCACCTCTTTTTGCTTGAAGGATGTGATGTCATTTCTCATCCTTGCATTTTTGTTTGGTGGGAAATATTTCTCCGTAAACTTCTTTGTCATATCTTCCCAAGTTGTGATAGAATTGGACTCAAGGAATTCAACCAAGCCTTTGCTCTGTCTTTTAAAGAATAAGGAAACAGATTTCACTGAATGCATCCTCACTTACCCCGGGATAATGAAATTATCGCACACCTCTAGAAAGTTTCTCGATGGGCAAAAGGATCTTCTTGAGTGGAACCTCCAAATTGTCCAGATTGTTTGGAGCATTTGGAACATCATAGGCTTGAACTCAAAATGAGTAGCGATCCACAACAAAGCCTAGTGATACTTGTCTCCATGGATCGTGGATCAAACACAACATAATCTCTCATTGGTCTGCTCTGTCATTCACCATTTGATTTGGAGCTTGGTTCAAAAACCTTTCTATACCGTATTCATCATCGGTTTCAGAGATGGGTAAAAGGACCTTGCCTTCCACCTCTTTGGCCTCTTCTTCCTATTTGAGAGGTGTTCTTCCACCCATTGAACCTCTAAAGTAGGATTAGAGTGCTCGCACATAGTTGGTCCGAGTTGTTGTAGTCTTTGTTGGCGCCTTAGCCTTCCGAATCTTCTCTCTCGGTTCAGATCAAACTCAAAAGTGGGTGGTTCTGACCGGGCATACGCTATAACGCCGACGCTATAGCACTTCCCGTAACACACCACGTAAAAATACCAAGGTAAAACCTCCCTAAGGTTGTAATAATTTCTAAACAATAAAAATTAAATGCAATCCCTAACGTGGCGCCAAAAACTTGTTGTGCGAAAAGTAGTTGTGCAAGTGTACACAATCGCAACAAGTAATATAATGATAAGTAAAATTCGCCTCACAGGATTGATATTAATTTTAGAGTTTAAAAAGGAATTACACTTAGAGGAACAAGTAGCAAATAAGTTGAGTAGCAAAATTCGGTTGAACAAGAGTTGATTAAAGTAACAAGTTAAAGAGTAATGTACTATGAGAGAAATAAGTTGGATTGCTTTCACTATGTAAATTTCAGTAAACAAGACGCTATAACGCCACACGCTATAGCGTTAAGCTACCGTTGCAAATATTTTGTGCTTTTCAGGTCACTAACGCCGTGGTTTCATTACAAGATGCCTATGTCTAGGTTCTAAATAAGTTCACACCTGTATAATAAAGAACCCACGACTTTTGCCCTATGAACTATTGCACTTCTATGTCTAGAGGAAGCAAAAATTGGTTAAATGTCTTTAACCAACCTTATCGCTCATATCAATCCTTGAGTTCGAATCATGGACCATGTCCTGCACTCCATGAATATACCTATTTTAGCTGATCATTTCTAAAACAAGTTTGAAAGAAGTAACACACAAAGATTGAAACGCAAACGTGAAATATTATATACGCGATACTAAAGGTTCATTACAAAGCTTTAAGCATCCAACTACAAGAGAATCATTTCATGATGAGCAACAACACAAGAAATACAAAGATAAAAGTGTTACCTAAAGCCATAAAACCGAAATCACCAAGAGGTGGAAAACACTCCAAATGATGACAGCTCAGTGCAGCCGCTATAGCGCTAGACGCTATAGCGCCTCGCAAAGATCGCAGAAAATCTACTACTTTATTGTGAAAATGGAGCTTGGACGAAAATGGAGTTTAAGAGTTATTTCTAACTCTCCTCTCTTCTCGAACCAAAGAAAACTAAGCTTGAAGATGAAGTTTTAAGACTTCAATATAAAGAAAATATCTCTCAAAAAGGTGAAAAGCCATCCCACCAACTATTACCAACTACCATTACAAAATAGACAAGTGTCCTATAAAGCAAAAGGTGGGTGGTCGATGCAGAACTGTCTATGATCGCTTCTACAAGTGATTTAACATGCCGCCAAAATTGCTTTTTCGCTTTCTCTCTCATCACCGCAGAATCCAACGCTATAGCGCTCGCCGCTATAGCGCCTAATGTTGTAAATAATCAACAAACACATTAAAAATAACAAGAAAGCACCAAAAGTGCCAATTTGTCACATAATCAGTTCCTAACCCTCTTTACACTAAACAACATATATTTACTTATTTAACAACAATATTAATTAAGAACTTGCATTAATTTAAGTAATAAAGCATAAATAACTCATATAAATATGAGTTATCACATGATAACTCATATTTATATGAGTTATTTATACCTCTAATCATTAAATCAAGTAAGTTCTCAAGTAATATTAGTATAGTATTTATTGCATTTCTATTAATATTAGGATAGAGAGGCTAAACATCGCTTTTATATGAAATTGGCACATTTGGTGCCCTTGTGATTATTTTGATGTATTTTGTGAAGTAGTGTGGTGTTTAGCTTATAGCGCCTAACGCTATAGCGCCAAGAGGGCAACATTGAGCATCTAAAGGAAAAGTGAAATTTTGGCGCCAAGCTCATTAATCCATGTTCCATATATTGTGTCCACATGCACTAATGACATGTGTGGATTTTATTGGATTTGTGTGGACACTTGTCATTGCATGAGTAAAGGAATAGTGGAGTTGGTGAAAAAGTAAACATCACCTTTCTTGACTTTGGAAGGGAGTTGTACCTCAAGGCTAGATATACTAGAGATGATGATCTCCCTCAATATACCTTAGACTTCCCAACGAAGATAGAGAGAGTATTGGTAGAGAGAGAAAGTGTGACACTTCTTCTTCTCCATTGATACACATTTGAAGCTTTTGCTATTTTACTTTCTTCTTTTGTATTTTTTCAGACTTTATTCTCATGGTGTAAGGGTGATGATGAGCCATCTTAGCGTGGATGATTAGGGGACTTCAAGCTTGTATCTTTTGCACTTGTAATTTCTTTCTCACCTACGGTAATACAAGTAGTTTTATTTGTGTTATTTTGATGTTGCTCAACATGAGCTAAACTCCTTGAGTTGGGTTGCTATAGCTTGTAATGAACCATTAATGCTTCGTATATAATTTCTCACGTTTTGTGTTTTAATCCTTGTGTGATAACTCTTCCAAACTTGTTTTATATTTGGCCACGTAAAACTAGTACCTCGTGGATTCGCACATGAACCATAGAGAGAACTCAAGGATTAATATAAATGATAAGGTTGGTTGAAGACATTTAATCAATTTTTGCTTCCTCTAGACATAGAAGTTGCAATAGTTTATAAAGCATAAGCTGTGGGATCTTGATTATACAGGGGTGAACCTATTTAGAACCTAGACATAGGCATCTTGTAGTGAAACCCTGGCGCTAGTGACTGAAAGGCACAAAATATTTGCAACAGCGCTTAACGCTATAGCGTGTGACGTTATAGCGTCTTGTTTCTGGGAATTTACATAGTGAAAGCAATCCAACTTATTTCTCTCATAGTACATTACTCTTTAACTTGTTACTTTAATCAACTCTTGTTCAACTGAATTTTGCTACTCAACTTATTTGCTACTTGTTCCTCTAAGTGTAATTCCTTTTAAACTCTAAAATTAATATCAATCCCTGTGGAGACGAATTTTACTTATCATTATATTACTTGTTGCGATTGTGTACACTTGCACATCACCTTTTCGCACAACAAGTTTTTGGCGCCGTTGCCGGGGATTGTGAAAGTTAATTTCTATTATTTAGTTAGTAAGTTTAGTTAGTTTTATTAGTGTGTTCTGTTTTTCAACAATTTTTTTTTAATTTGCATTGTGCTCTATGTTTGTAGTGTATTTTCTTTGTTGATATTACTGTTATTGTTTGTATTGAAAAAAAAAACCATTTTATGCCATGGACCATTGGAGTTTTTACTCTATGCAAGAATTGAATGCTCAACAACAATGTTTCAATTATGATTTCCATGTGAACATGAAAGGGGCTGTTATGAGACAAATTTCATGCCCATGATGACTACCCAAAATATTGATTATAGCATGGGAAATGTTGTGTGTGAGCAAGATTCATATTTTCAAGCTCAAACCGAAGGATTGCATGAGGACAACTTTGAATTAAAAGAACTCTTAGTTCAATTCCTTGAGGATATCAAAGTGGATAGAGACAACTCTCAAGTGTCATGCAATAATATGGAAGAGAGTTGTATTGAAGAGGTGGTTGAGCAAAATGAAGAAAATTTCAAAGAACACTTAGCTCCTTTCATTGAATATATGAAGGTGTATCATGACAACTTTGAAGCTTCATGTAAGAATATAGAGGCTCACATTAAGACAATTATAGAGCATCTAAAAGAAGAGAGTTGTGTTGAGGAAGTGGTTGAGCTAGAAGAAAAGAGCTATATAGAATATGTGGTTGAGCAAGAGGAAGAAAAAGAGAGTCTAGAGTGTGAACTTGAATGTGGTCATTTGGAAGTAGTGGAAGAAAAAGAAAAAAATAGTGTAGTTGTAGAAAAACAAAAATTCAAAAATAGTGACAAGAAAGAAAATCCAAGGTTGAGGTATGAAAAGAGTCATGTGACAATTGAGAATCAACCTTTGGTAATTGAAGAAAATATCCCTCCGCAAAATGAGCTTCAAATTTTTCAAGAAAGGGGAAATTTCTATCCTAAGTGCTTATTGGTTGGTGCATGGGAACACTTGCTTCCATATGCCAAATACATGGGATTTCTTACCAAAAAGAGAAAGCTAAGGATGATATTTTCTTCTTGTCCTATTATCCACCCTAACTTGGGGTTTGAATTCCAAGTCCGGCCGAGGACTCTTAAACTAAGCGCCATCGAGGCAACCTGAATTTTTATTCTAATATTTGTTGTTTTTGTTTCTATTTTGATGTTGCAGGTGGCCAATTGCATTGATGAAGTGAGCTTTAATTGTGAAGCGCTTATAGCACTGACGCTATAGCGCCAATCACGCAATAAATTTAAACCGAACAAGAAAAGAATTGTGTTTTGTTCACCAACCAAGAACTCTTCCCTCTTGTGTTGTGTTGTGTTGTGTTGTGTTGTGTTATTTTGTGTTGTGGTGTTAATTGTTTCCAAATAAACTTGTTGGATGTTGTAGCATTTGTAATAACATCTAGCAATTGTGTATGATTTCAAAAAGTATGTTGTGTTAAATGTTTTTAATTTCAAGATTGTAGTGTCCAAAAGGCTCTCCCATTAGAATTGCATGAGAAGTAAAGACATCGCTGAGTCTTAAGTTCGGGGGAGGACCTTAAATGTGTTTAATGTTATGTGTAAAATGTTAATATTATGTGTTTAATATTATGTTTGTTGAATAGAAAGCATGATCGGTTGCAATTCCTAGTCTTTCAATAATAGAATGTGTATCTTCTTGGGCTAAATTTAATGATGATTAGGTGTATATGTGTAGTGTAGCTTTGTTTGATTGATGACTAGTCTTATTGTGCCGCTACACAAAAATCTCGTGCTTAAGTAGAAACTTAGTTAGCCAAGGACTATCCGATGCTTAAGTTAGTCCTGGTTAACCAAGGTGGAATCAAATCTTGAATAAAACCTCAAGAGCTTTTGAAGCTAAGTTTGGGGGTGCACAAGTTATATAAAGGCTAGGTATCAAGATCCTAGGGTGGTTAGTGAATTAGGACTTCATTGTACTCATATGTATTAGAGATACTTTTGTAATGGTCAGAACTACCCGAAACAAAAGTCGAAATGCTCCAAAAAGCAAATGTATATATGTAAAAAAAAAAAAAAAGAAAGAAAAAAAAAAAAAAAAAAGAAGAATAAATGCTAAAGGAGCTCAAGAATGAGGGGTTGCGATCAAGAATTATGTTCATCAAAGTTCCAATAAGTTATAGCATCAAACGTTATAACGTTGTCGATTTATATTCAATAGTTAGAATCATCGACCATAGATCTCAAATACCTAATCAAGCCCTTTGTCATGCTTGAAATCCTCATTTCTTGTGTGAAGTTGTTAGTCTATTCATTGCTTTGAAAAAGTCTTTGATTTCACCAAAAGAAAGTCATTCTTTCCGAGGCTAAGAGAAATCTAAATCTAGCTAGGAATTGAGATGAGTCGAGATCACACACTCACAAATGAGCAAGTAATAATTCTAGATGTTGTGAAAAACAATGGTGTGTGTGTGTGTGGGTGTGAATCAAAGTTTGGCCCATTAAGAACATTTTTGGAAAAAACTGTTTGATTTAGGAAGCAACCTGGTTTTGCCTTTCTATCATGTCATTGTTATGTTTTCAATTAGTTGTTTGTCTTTGTAAATAGTCATTACTTGGGGACAAGCAATGGTTTAAGTTTGGGGTGTGATAACTCTTATCAATAAGAGTTATTCATGCTTTCTAGACTTAAATAAATGTGAGTTCCAAAGTAATAAATTTTTATATTTTTTTAAAAAGAAAAGAGAGCTATTGTTATTGTCTTGTTTGTGCAAAGCAAATCTATGTCATTGTTTCTTTGATGTTGTGTTGTTTGTTCTTTGTCAAGCGCCATTACTTGAGGACAAGCAATGGTTTAAGTTTCAGTGTGATAACTCATATTTATATGAGTTATTTATGCTTTTATTACTTAAATTAATGCAAGTTCTTAATTAATATTGTTGTTAAATAAGTAAATATATGTTGTTTAGTGTAAAAGAGGGTTAGAACCGATTATGTGACAAATTGGCACTTTTGGTGCTTTCTTGTTATTTTTAATGTGTTTGTTCGTTGTTACAAAGATTAGGCGCTATAAGCGGCAGACGCTATAGCGTTGGATTCTCGCGGTGATGAGAGAGAAAACGAAAAAGCAATTTTGGCAAAGATGTTAAATCATCAGAGAGCAAATCATAGACAAGTTCGTGATCACCACCCACCTTTTGCTTTATAGGACACTTGTCTATTTTGTAATGGTAGTTGGTAATAGTTGGTGGGATGGCTTTTCACCTTTTTTGAGAGATATTTTCTTTATATTGAAGTCTTAAAACTTCATCTTCAAGCTTGGTTTTGCTTTGTTCGTAAGAGAGGAGAGTTAGAAATAACTCTTAAACTCCATTTTCGCCCAAGCTCCATTTTCACAATAAAGAGTAGATTTTCTCAGAAGTCTTTGCGAGACGCTATAGCGCCTAGCGCTATAGCGCACACTGAGAGCTGTCATCATTTGGAGTGTTTTCCACCTCTTGGTGATTTCGGTTTTATGGCTTTAGGTAACACTTTTATGTCAGTATTTCTTGTGTTGTTGCTCATCATGAGATGATTCTCTTGTAGTTGGATGCTTAAAGCTTTGTAATGAACCTTTAGTATCGCAGATATAATATTTCACGCTTATGCTTTCAATCTTTGTGTGTTACTTCTTTCAAACTTGTTTTAGAAATGATCACCTAAAATAGGTATATTCATGGGTATGGATATGGTCCATGATTCGAACTCAAGGATTGATATGAACGATAAGGTTGGTTAAAGACATTTAACCAATTTTTGCTTCCTCTAGACATAGAAGTGCAATAGTTCATAGGGCAAAAGTCGTGGGTTCTTTATTATACAGGGTGAACTTATTTAGAACCTAGACATAGGCATCTTGTAATGAAACCCCGACGTTAGTGGACCTAAAAGCACAAAATCATTTTTGCAACAATGGCTTGACGCTTATAGCGTGAGACGCTATAGCGCCTTACTTACTGGAAATTACTTAGCAAAGAGCATTCCAACTACTCTCACTCGAATTTCTACTTATAATCTATCTTATTTGCTTTTGTACCTTTATGTTGATAACATTAATGATTTGACAACTTGTTATTGTTATTTATGTACTCACTAGCTAAATTACTAATTTAAATATAGAAGTAAACTCAACAATCCTCGTGGGAACGATCTTTACTTATCATTATATTACTTGTTGCGATTGTGTACACTTGCACATCACCTTTTCGCACAACAAATAAGTAGCATTAATCGCACCTTGTACTATAAATACTAGTATCCATTACCTGAGCACTGCACGGGTATTACCCGACATCGTGAGTAATAGTGCCAACTTTGGTTATTAAGAGGAGATAGTTAATTTTATGATTTTGTCGATAAAACGATGATAATGTGTGAGTCTCCTAAAATTCCAATTAGTATGCTATTATGAAGTATAAATTATAATATTTAGGCCTATATATATATATATATATATATATATATATATATATATATATATATATATATATATATATATATATATATATATATATCAAACATTGGGGCATTCAAACCACATCAAATGATTTATCGTAAAGAATAATGGGACAGTAAATAAAAGTCATAATTAGTAGTGGAAAAAACATTTTAGTCTATGGAGCAGGGTACAATCATGTCAACAACTTGTTTCAAATTGAGACAAAATGGACAATATGAAAAGAAAACTACTTCTTGAAGGGTGTATTAGGAATTTGCCGTTTTCTTAGTGGGCCTTTTAGGCAACTTTGTTTAAGTGGAAAATAAGTAAAATCCCAATAACGATTCTAATAGTCGAACGCATCAGTGACCTAGGAGGGCTTCAGCAGAGAGGAGGCGTTCTTCATTTTGGGTAGCAAACAACCAACAGCGCTCGTCCATCGTGATTTTCGTCATTCATGGCACCAAAAAGGCGTCATCTTCCTCGCGACTGGGTTTGAAGGAGAGAGAAAGAACGCCATCGCGCTACGATTGCTGATGAAGAACTAATTGAGGTAACTTTAACAAAATCAGTTAAATCTGTGTTTAACGTTATCTGCATATGCTAATTCGCAACTTAATCTGATCATTAATGAGATCAATTGTCCAATCTTCTCACTGATTGCCATCGAATGCTTCCCCATCCTTCTCAATTTTCCTAAACGTGTCTATTGCATTTCGATTTCTTTCTTTAGTTAGGTTTTCTCCAAATGTATTCTATTTGGAGATCTTTTGGTTTTATCCTCGATTAGCATCCTCTCTCGTGGCACACACACACACACACACACACACACACACACACACACACACACACACACACACACACACACACACACACACACACACACACACACACACACACACACACACACACACACACACACACACACACACACACACACACACACACACACACACACACACACACACACACACACACACACACACACACACACACACACACACACACACACACACACACACACACACACACACACACACACACACACACACACACACACACACACACACACACACACACACACACACACACACAAATTTGAAATTTGAAAACTGGTAAATCACAAATTTGTTTGACTTGTTGATTTGAGCAAGGAAGATTTCTTTTTGCATAAGAATCGACATTTAACATTTCGCCGAGATGTAATTTGGGCTTAAAGGGTTAAGCATGAACAAAATTTGGCTAGTCAAAATTGATTTTTTATGAGAGATTTGGTTCAAAAAAGTGTGATGTTAGTGTTTCTCTTCAAATTAATATTCATACTTTGAACTCAAATTTTGGTCTAGATGTTGGGAAAGAGTGAGCAATACGATAATTCGAGAGTTTTCACACTTTTTTCTTTTTAAGCTACCTATTGGATTAAGGAACCTTTTCATTTAAGAAGAAATCATTCTGATAATGATTCCATTATTCTTTGCATCTCTTACAACACCAGCAACAATTTAATGCTCACAAAAGAAAAATTAAGCAAAGAGAACATTCAGAAAGAAATAAATACAGAAGGAAAAGAAACATTCCTCTTAACCTGTAACAGGTTGTCAGCCTTTTTCTCTATTAATAAAAAATAGTAGTAATTTTGTATCTTTTCTTTTCAATTCTTAATTAATTAATCACTTTAAAACAATTAAAAAAACCAACTACAATTTTGATGAGAGACCATCTAATCCAATCAAATTGATCGTAAGATATAATATAAAATATTACGAATAAATGTGATTTTATGTTGGTTGATAAAATCAAAATCACTCATAACATTTTGTATTATATCTAACGGTTATTTAACTGGCGGTGAGAGAGTTACTTGGTCCTTCCCCTAGAAGACACCCATGATTTCATCATTAGTTTTTGTTTTTTCTTTTAATTTGTTTCCCTTGCTTGTTTGTGAGGGCATCAATCATTGGATTCGGTTTCACTTTCACCCCACAAAATAGAAAGATACTTGTGGCATCCTCCACAACAACTTCCATTCACATACAAATCTGGTTCTGCTCTTTTGGTCCTTCCTGAACTTGACTTTTTAACAGTGGTCCCACCACTTCTCTTGAGATTGTGCCTATACTCAACTGCCACTTGTTCAAAAACTTCCACCTCAAACATGTTGAGCTTTAGTTTGGGATTCATGTGATCTCTAACAAATGCAAAGGGTAATTGATCTCTAGGGTTAAATGCTTCCAACTCATTGAACATTAGACATGAGAAAAGGTTGTTGCCCACTTCATGCTTCCTTAATATCAATGCACTGTCTGGTACATCTGCCACAACCAATCAAGAGATGAAATTTTAAGATTTTTGTGTACATAATGTTGCATAAAAATACTAGCAATACTCTATTTATAGCACACTCCCTTCGATACCCTTTCTACGATTGGATGAAATATATGTATGTCCCACCACTTTGAAAATAAAGTCATACTAAATCAGTAGGCTCCACATAAATTTTCTCCAATCATAAAGAGAGTGCTACAGAGAGTGTTGGTAGCATTCCTTGTGGCAGAAAAATGCTAGCAACACTTACCTTTATAGTAAAACTATCTTTATTTTATCACTATGTGGCCCTTAAGAAACTCATATTTAGGCATAATATCAAATGCATAAAAATAAATAGCTAGCTAACACGAGTAAAAGTGGAAATTGGATTGGCGCAGTTAAAACATCATCATGCAGTCATTGTGATCAGTAAATTTTGATTGTTGAATCAAGATCAAAGAGCTCGTAATTCAACTTCATCAAATCACATTTTAAATACAAACTCGAAATACAAACCACTCAATCTAGTCCAACATTGAAATCAGCTGATCGCAATACGATGTTTTGACTACATGAGATAAAAAGTTAAAAATTTGATATTTTTATAATTATTATTTAAAAGGTAGAGCAAGAGCAAGTGAATCTAACTCTTGAATATATGTTGAACTCTAAATTAATTGTGCCAAATAAACATTGTGCACCTGCAAAAGTCAAAAAGGTTTATGTGGTGTAGTTGTATTAAACACTCCATAAGGTTCATGACATAATTGACTTATATTGATTTATTAATTTTGATTGGAATAAACTCACCCTAGTAACTAACTTCCTCAAGCATATAACATCTCAATCAACTGTTAAAAAATAAGCCTCGTTTCATATATTCATTCTTTTGGTGCCCAACCAAGAAGGATTGGTAAGAGCGGTAATTAGATTTATATCTCACTTTAAGGTCTTAAGTTTGAGTCTTGCGTATGATAAACACTTTAAATACTTAGAAGGGGAGAACCATACAGAGCGGCAAAACTGAGTAAGTACGTGACCAACTAGGTTTTCCGACGTAAATTAGTCACCAGCAATTCTAATGGATACTACACAACAATAATACGATAACCAATAAAACTAATATTTTTTAAGAAAATGTCTAGTTACCTGATGCATAGGGTTGTTTGCTGGGACTCCAAGGTAGCAATCCATTTTCACAATATGTCTCCATTTGCACCTTCAAAGCATTAACATCAAACAATTTCTTCCACCTAGCAGTTGCCATAGCTTCTTCCATAGTATGAACATAAAAAGGGTGTTTTGATATAGCCATGTCAACATTCTCAGATATAACTAGTGAATGAATTAACAACAATGGATCAACTAAGAGTTGCATCTTTGCATCAATCCAAATGCTGAATTGTGAATTTGGAAATAGTCTATGAACCAAATATTTTGGTATAACTCCATTCATTGCTGGGTTATTATACAAACCCTCTTTTGAAACCTTCACAATTCTCCATACACCTACCTTGTATTCTTTGGATTTCATTGAAATTAAACCATGATGTTCAAGACCTTTAAGTGTAACATCATCTATTAACATGAAGAAACACACTTCTTCCATTGTTTTGGAACCAATGCCCCTAGGTTGTCGAATTTTGTCATGGTCATTGAAGATTGCTGAAACTACTACTACATTGTCACACTTTCCCATTGCAATTCGATCTACATCAAAACACAAAGTACATAAAATATGCAAATTACTATCCAAATTGAATTTATTGGCATTATGAAATTCATATAACATATTGAAACATGATGGTTGAATATTACTAGGGTGAATTGAGACCTAAAAAGTGAATTCATGTGGAACTGACCAGAATCACTGATCGGAAACTTGTTGAGAAATCCGCAAGGAATTTCTATGCTATCATTTTGATGATCAAAATAAGAAAACCTCGTAGGGGTACTAAGATTCCCACCAAAAGTGTCAGCATTCCCCTGCATATACCTTAAAACTGAAGAGTTCTTCTGAAAATTCTTGATCTCCTTTACAACATCCCAATAATCTGAATTGATTAACGAAAACCCTTTTAGAAAAAGTTATAATCTTGATCATAAAAATTAAATTTTATCGAAAAATAATAATAATGTTGTTACAGGGGCACGTGAATTACCTGAAAAGAAAACAGGGGAAGAGCAAGTAGAACGAGAGGTTGAGACAGCGTATTTGTGTTCTCCATAAGAAGAAGGATAATTGAAGAGAGAATTGAGAATGGGATCGGAAGGGGATGATCTGAAGAAGCATTTGGATTGAGATAAAGTGGTGTAAAGTGCAAGGAAAAGAGTTGTGAATAGATAGAGAAGAGAAATACAGAGGAGCTTTGAATGGAGAATAAGAGGTTTAGAAGTTGTTATTAGCTTCCCCATAAAAAGATAAAAATAAAAAATAAAAAAGAAGATTTGGTTTGGGTTTGAGTTTTAGTTTAGTGGGGATTGATGATGTTTGAATGACTCACACAATCACAACACAATACTAGTTACTTGTCAACTTGAATGTAAAATTTGTTCCTATCTATGTGGCCCTTCTTGTGGCCTACTTACTTGTTATTTGTATTTAATTGGTCCACAACAAGAACGAATAACTCGTCAAAAAAGAGATAGAACGATGCTAACAAATAAAAAAATAAAAATGAATAATATTAGAATGGAGAGCAACAAAAAAAAAGTTGGTTATTGATTTTAACAATATTTGCTTTCGCCGGATGATTAATTGGGTTACCTAAGGTGGGGATTTTGCTACACGGTGAGTGATGCAGGCTTAAGCATCCACAATGTATATCCAGAGCGAAGACTCAACAGGGGATCCCCTATCCCATTATTTGTTTATCCTTTATTCGAGAGGACTCACAAATATGATTAGAAAAGAGGAAAGAAGTGGTGCCCTTCATGGGGGGAAGATCTACGAGGGGTTTGGGTGTGAAAGGGGAAAAATGATAAAAAGGTTAAAGTGGGATAAGTTGGCAAAGAACGCAAGAGGATAAACTCTGATAATTTGTTCGGGAAGCAAGATTGGAGGTTGATGACCAAAACAAATACACTTGTTTCTAAGGTCTTCATTCAAAGCCAAATGTTTTCGAAGGGTGATTTTCTAGAAGTATCACAAGGTAGTAATTCTAACTCTGTATGGAGGAGTTTGTGGGAAGCTAAACATGTTATACAAGAAGGGGGTGAGATGGGCCATAAGCAGCGATGGGGCTAATGTACGTGTTTTTGAGGATGTTTGGTCTAAAGATAGAATTAGGCTTACTCAGCCTCAAGGTTGACTTTCGATGTCAGAGTGGCTGGTATATCTATCCTATTCCTATGAATGAAGATGTGGGATCCAGAAAAGTCGCATCGCTTGTTCAAATGGCGATAGAAATGCTATTGCCCGCACATTGTTACTAGGGTTTAGGGTTTAGGGTTTAGGGAAAAAAAAATTGTATAGTCGGGTTTACATTAATAGCCATATTTAAAACCTCTCTATTGCGAATTGAGTGATGCATTTAAAAGGATCTTTCATGCCAGTTGTTTAAAGAACCACCGAAAAGCCCAACTTAATACATTCGTGGAAACAACACCACTGTATAACCATCGTAGATAATCCAATTTACTGATCACATCTATGACTTTTCACCTATTATTTGATCAGATATGCAATAAACAACCACTAACCATCCATACATGACATTTTAGAGAAAATAATATTACGAATATTCTACAAACCATTTTATCTTTTGAAATAATCCTATTTTGTCAAGCTTACATATATCTTCCTCAAATTTTATTTCTCTAATCACACAATCACTATATTAAAGAGATATTGTATATCACAAAAAAAAAATGTAATAAAATTCATACAGTTAAAGATAAGTAATTTAAACTTTCTTTTTCAATATGTAAACCTCAGAATTGTAAGTTCTACTGTCCATTTCTCCCAACAAACTCTTGTATAGCACTTTGAAGATGTTTCACATTTTCTTTAAACATATCGAAAGAATGAGAATCTCTCTTTTGTTCCACAATAAGAGAATCTCCCTCGAAATATGGATCTTGTATAGTAAGAAATTCTTCCCAGCATTTTTTGGCTCTTTTAACTTGTTCTCTATTTTTCTTCATGTTTCCTTCCATTAGGTATATGATTGCCTATAAAAGAAATTCAAAGACAATGAAACTATGAGAAAATTTAATATGAGGCTTCCATTGCACACTTGCACTAGAGAATAAGGTAAATCTTCTTTCCGATTTAGATCCTTAGTTTCATTCCCTAAGCAATCCTTCATTGTAGATGAAGGCTCATACTTCTTACAATCCCCTAACTACTCACTGAACACTCCCAACCTTCAAATATTCCAAAAACACCCTCACGTGAAACGCCCCCCCCCCCCCCACGTTGCATCTTGGCTTGTTCGAACTGGTTCGGAAGTATAGTTCCGTACCTCTTAGGTAGCAAAGAAGCCTAAGATAAATAAGAAAGGAGGACTAATAATTTACCTTATATAGTGGACGCCGTGCATCTTTAAGTGATTCATCTTTCAAGCATTTACGATTCAATGCATTTTCCAACTTTCCCTGCCAATTCATACATGGAAACTCTCTTTTCATATGTAGATAAAGGAATTCACGACAAAGAACTCTTACTTTTTTTTTTTAAGAAAACAGAAGAAATGATATGAAGACTCGTTAAAACCTCGTAGATGAGCATTTCTACTAGCAACATTTCAATCTCGTAGGCTTCATGTGGTTTATTCGCACCATTAGTCCTTTTTACAGCATCTTCAAGTATTTTCACGGCAGAATGTTCCCTTCCACTCATTTCCAACTTCGACACAACTTGCTTCAATGCATCACAACAAAACCAACAACAACAAAGTTCTTGGTTTATATATAAAACACACATATGTATTGTTTATTTTCAGCTTTTAGTAAATTATACATTTTTATATTGTCTGTACACAATATTTTTTTAAATGACAAAAAATAACATAAATTAAATCAACCTCCTTAAGGATAGTAATAACCCAACTCAAAAACCTGTCCTATACTCACCCTATTCCTCATAAATCTATAATGAGTTGGAATTTATTAACTAGTAGGCTAAATTTTACTTTTGGTGTCTCTATTTTTTAAAATTCGGACATTCAATCCCCCTATTTTAAAATTCAGATATTTAGTCTCTCTATTTTAAAATATTCAGACATGTTATCAATAGAGGATTTGGCATTTAAATTGATTGATGTGGCATGATTGTCACGTCAACTAATAAAACACGTTAGATGCCGCATCACTTATTTTATTAATAAAATATTTATTAAAATTAAAAAATAGAGGATGAAGGGTAAAACAAGAAAGAGTGTCAAGCTCAAACCTGAAGTTTTATTAAATCAAGATGTTCTTCATCAAGTAAAGCCTCCAAAACTATCTCCAAATTGGCTAATGTTGCAGGATTTACTCGAGCTTTATTAAAGTCCTCTTTTAACCTATCCAATATGGGCTTCCCACTATAGATTTCTCTAACCATCCATGACCTTGTACGATTAAAGCTTTTGGACTTGGTCTTGGGCCTGGGATTGGGCCTGGGCCTTTTGTTTGACATCAAAAGATAGAGACAGCCAAGAAAGAAAATTACAAAGGGCAATATTATACTGACATCTACCCCATACTTAGAAGAGAAAGATAATATAAATTTTCCAATATCTTGAGAAAAATTTGGAGAAAGGAAAAAACTAGATAAAATTTCTACCAATTGGTTCATACTTAAATTGTATTCCATTTCCACAAAGAAAAAGAAGAACTATTGAGATGAATGTTCCTCTCAAACCATTCAGCACATGAAGTGAAAACAATATAATGTTGCTATATAGCTTGTGTAATGTCATGAAGCATTGTGATTCTACTCTTGGCAGATAGGTAAAGAAATGTATATACCTTTTGTCAGAATCCATCCTTCTCCAAATTACTTTTTAAGAAAGCCCTTGTTTTAAGTTCAATTTTTTTTTTCAAACAATGTATGTTGACGTGGGAATCACTCTAGCAGGGCTGACCCAAAGTCCAAGCAACTAAAATAAGGGTTTTTTGGATAGTTAACATTTAATTATACGGTTTCTGTCTATAGGTTAAAGTCAATTTTAAAAAATAATAATAATTTCGGTCAAAAAATAATAATAATAACTTCGGTCAAAAAAATAAATAATTTTTGCTTCCGGATTAATGTTTTTGACATAAATCCAGAATGTTGTATTTTTTTAATTCCAGATTTATGTCAAAAAACATAAATATGGATGGAACAAAAATGTTGGAGGTATGTGATAAAATTAAAGAGTAAAATTGGAAGTTTGAGTAAAATGGGGGGATGGGGGGGTGTGTGTGTGTGTGTGTTATGAAAATCATCTGCAAAATTTTTTGGTTAAGAAATTATCTGCCATTTTTGACATGCTTACAACAAAAGATTGGCCTAAAGAAGCCATTTGAATGACGGCCCATGCTTCGTACAACCCCCTAGATACTCACTAGACACCCCTTTTTGGGGTGAAAAGACCAAAAGCTCTTACTGAAAATTATTTTTTATTTTTTTTAGACATTAAGTACGGTTCGGCGCACGCTTGATCGAACTCGATCGAATCTCACAACAACCAACTACCAAAGTTTACTCAAACACCCCAAATTATGTTTTGACCAGGTTCGACCAAGCGTGGGCCGATCCAAATCGATCAGTCGTGCGCAGAACCCTCTCCACCGTCCAGTCAACGACTAAATTTTTGAATTCTCCCCAACGTTTATAATTTTAACAATTTCGATTGTTTTAAATCAACGGCTCATGTTTGATCACACATATTATAGATAAGTGCAACAAGTCATACAAACCGAAAAAGTCTAAAAAAACAATTCATGCAATGAATAAATCAAATCGTTAAAAATCAGTTAAAATTAAACAACTAGTGTTAGCCATACTAGTGTTAGCAAAGAATAAATCGAATCTTTAAAAAACAGTTAAAATTAAACAATTCAATATCCAACAACAATCAGGGAGGTTCAGCCCTGCCAAGTGCGAACCGGTTCGGCGCACGCATGGTCGAACCATACTTAACAGGTTCGGCACACGCTTGACCGAACCGTACTTAATGTTTTTAAAAAATTGTTTTAAATTCAGGGGTATTTTGGGAATAAAGGTTGGTATGGGGTGTCTAGTGAGTAGAGGGGGTTTGTACGAAGCATGGGTCTTGAATGACATGGGTTTTGGAAGCCAAGGTCCGTTAACAATACACGCTTTCTTGACCAAAAAAAAATGTGTTATAAGAAAAAAACAAGAGTTGCTATCCCCACCCCACTTTTTATCTTTAATATTCTTTTCGACCTTATAGATACAATTTTTTTTGTTTTCTTGTCTCTGTAATTTTTCTTCATCCCTACAATATAGAAA
Source organism: Oxytropis ochrocephala (assembly GCA_020916435.1). Lineage (NCBI taxonomy): Eukaryota > Viridiplantae > Streptophyta > Magnoliopsida > Fabales > Fabaceae > Oxytropis > Oxytropis ochrocephala. Next base: position 9,128,671 of record CM037093.1, on the reverse strand, counting down.
ACTTTACTTTTGATCCTTAATTCCTTAATTTATTTTAGTCTCTATGAAAAAAAATTATGTTTGGTACTAGTTCGTGAAGTTGGAAACTATTTTGATTTTATTCCTTCAAATATGGACTATATAAGGATTAATTTCAAGAATATATTTATTATAAGGATGGAAAAATATAAGATTGCAGGGACCAAAAATTGATGCTTGTAAAACTGGACTGAACATTAAATTAACGACACATCTCTGAGTTGTGTGGGTCAGTTTATTTTTATCACCCCAGTAGATTTTAACTAGAGTAAGACCACAAATAACTGAACCGTAGATGAGAATAGTTCAAGTTTTATCCGATTTATAAACAAAGTTAAGGAATATTCAAATGAAAACTAGAAATATATATGTTGTAGGAAGTGACGAATCCAAAATAAAATTATTAGTGGGAGCAAAATTATAGTCTAAATATTTTCTAAAAAAAATATTGTAAGCTTTTATAAAATACATAATCTTCTTACAGAATAATACTAAAATACCTAAATTTTTACAAATGACATAATTATAAAGAAACAATTAGTGTTACCTTATTTTCTTTTTTAGTACTAACTTACCGATAAAAAAAAGGAGCAACTCATATTTTTTATAAGGAAAAAATAATATTATATATATATATATATATATATATATATATATATATATATATATATATATATATATATATATATATATATATATATATTCTTAATCAAAATAAAGTTTCAAGTGGGGCACAATTAAATCAACATTGATCTAATATGGTTGTAGGGACGAAAAACAAAAGCTCGCAAGAAATATGTTAACCTTTTTTTCTTTTGACATCCTTAGCTCCTCAACCAAAACCAACAACGACGGTTCGAAGCAGAATCGAATTTCGTGATCCCACCTCAAAGTCTCGAGTTTGAATCTTGGGAATGACAAAAGTTATGTTGGGAAAGGTGATAACCACACTGACTAGTAAAGCCGAGTATATAATTGCCACCCAAATTCCCCGATGTAGATTAGTCACCCACAAAATCAGTGGATACTACGCACCAATAATACAGTATCAAAAAAAAATCCTCGGCTCCTCACAATACCCAAATTAACGACGTCCTCTATAGTTTTACCTTTTAAAAGTCTAAATTCTAAATAATTAGTTTTTTTTTTCGGCAAATAGAAGGTATGAAACCTCGTTAAAACATTTTGATGTTAAAATACATCAAGAAGGAAAAAGAGTACTTCCACTTAATTTTATTTTTTAAAAAAAAGTAAAAAAGAAAAAGACGGCAAAAAAGCCAATGGAGGACTAGACCAATAAATCTTAAATAATTAGTTGTTTGGAAAGCATTACATCAAAATTCAACCTAATTTTGATAATGAAACACTCCAACAAATTAGAAACCAAATATAGCAATGATCATTCAATTTTATTTCATTTCATTCCTTAAATTCTTTCAATTCAAATTGGGTCATGCCCCCCTCCCCCCTTTAGACAAAAAGCAACACTTGCATGCTAGTTCACGTGATCAACCGCATATATATATCTCTATTATTGTTTTAATTTGTGCCATAGCTTTTTACGAACTCATCATAATATATATAAGGAATATCAATTTCTTTTCATAGGGTAACCAACCATCTTTCAACGATTTTGCGCGTGATAGATATATCTATGTCAACGTCTCTGCATTGCCACACCATTTCATAAACACAAATTGTACGTCTATAATAATGAAGCCAAAATTCGAATCTAAGTACGATCATCAAATCAACTAGCCCTAGGACTCGTCCAATGGACGACGTTACATTAATACATTGATTAAATAAAACACATTTGAATAATAGCAGATACAAATAACAGGTTCTGAGGATTAAAGAGTAATAGTTGTTGAAGGATTAAAGAGTAATAGTTGTTGAAGACATGCAGATAGTATACACAACATAATCAAACAATAGGGTGTGCCAATAAAAATTCTTTCAGTCTAAAACTAACATATGAAACAAAATGAAAAGAAGGAATAATAATAAGAAACATGATTAAAATAGTTTAAAAGTACAAACATTTGTTAATGAGTATCCAACAATTTGAATATTTAAAATATTCATGCATTTACAATTCATGTGACGGCCAACACGTTGAGGAGGAGAACGACTCATTGCTAAAGGAAAATAGCATAAATAGGAACACATAGTTAGTATAGCAAGGACACAAACCATAAAAACAAACTAACATTATAAGAAATAACGAAGAGAGACCTTAAAACTTTATAGGGAAAAATAACCCTTATTAGTTTAGTTAGAAGGAGTAGACAAATACAATATATATAGAGAGAACTATATATAGAGGGAAATTAGAAATTTATTTTCCAAAATGGTGACATGTTAAAAAGGTTCTGGAAAAAAAAAATTAAATCTAACAATACTTGTTCAAAGAAATATAAAGTATCCCAAAACATACCACTTAACATTTCACTTTACACATTTTGTTACAAAATAATTTTTTTCATCATCAAGTATACCAAAGCACACTGTTAGCATCTCACTTAACATATTTTGTTATGAAATTAATTTTCGAGACCGTAAAATACCCAATAAAATATTAAAAAAATGCAAAACCTTTAAATATAAAAGAAAAAAATACGTAAAAAAAACTGAAACAAAAAAATGGAGAAGATAAAATAAAAAAAGTAAAGTAAAATAAAAGAAAAAAAAACAAAAAGAAAGTGAAGCTTAGAAGAATAATTGATGAATGGTTGGTTGGCAATAGTTAGTACGGTACTTTTAGTTGTCTGTGTTCATCTATTTATTGTAAATTGAGGTGTAAAAAGTTTTGGCCCTCTCATTGGAACAAATAGGAAATCAGGACACGTATATATATAACTTGCTACATGGATTAGAACAACACAATCAAACGGAATTTGGCCCTAAGATAAGATAAATTTCACGGTTGAATGGTAATGATACGAATGAACAAGCACTATATGAGTGTAAGAAGGAGGTCCCGGGTTCAAGTCTCAGAAACTAACATTTCTCCCACCCCACTAACAATTGTCTATCTAAAAAAATAATCAAACGGAATTGTCAAAAAAAAATCACCGGGTCTACCAAAAAATTGGTGACATCACACATTGAAAAATCGTTTCAATTCAACCAATCAAATGGTTCAACAAAAAAATTAAGTAGCCTAAAAAAAAATCATTGCATCACCCATATAGTATGAAGATATATGGTTCACAATTAAAAAATAAAAAAGCAAGAGAGTGTTGTGTTGCATGCATTTAAAAGCACTGAAAAGTGTATATTAAGGATGACGTGAACATGGAATATGTGTCGCAGCCATAGCACACCAATTAGCGGGGACAACAAACCATTTTACATATACAACACAAGTAATATGTTTTCTTCTGTAAATTTTAAAGTTTAAAATTTAACGGGCCATATACTCCCTCCGTCTCATATTAAATTTCTTTCTACCCAAAAATATTTGTCCCATATTACATGTCTTTTTCGAATACCAATAAAGTCTAAATTATGTTTTTCCTATTATACCCTCAAACTTAAAATGTTTGTTGTGAATTATAAAATGTATCCAAAGCAAAAAGTACAAGGGCATATTGGGAAAAATGTAAATTTTACTTACAAATTTTGTACTAATAATTGCATTCCTTAGTTCCCGTATCACAACCTTAAATGACATCTATTGAGGGACGAAGGGAGTACAACACAAGTAAAACATTTTACATTTTACACCAATGCTTGTTTTGTCACTAGCACGTGTACTGTACTTTTGTGAGTGACAAGAATTTGGAATTTTGTCTTGTCTCTTGCATCCACTAATGTCCAGTACTATTAACAGTTTTTCAAATCAAACTGAATATAACTGAAGTTGTCCAGTCCAGTCTCTTGCTTTTTAGCAAATAAAACTCACCCAACGAGTGAAAAATATTATAAAAAATGAGGGAGGGAGGGAGAGAGAGAGGCCGAGAGTTAAATAGTAAATATTTAACACTTAATAGTATCAAGTGAAAAGTCCAACAACGAGAGACAATGTACAATTGGAGTTGTCCAATCCTCTACTTTTAAGCAAATCAAACGCACTCAAAGAGTTAAGAAATTATAAAAATTGAGAGAGAGAGAGAGAGAGAGAGAGATTGTGTGTGTTAAAATATAAACTAATTTTTTAAAATCCTCTCCTCTCCTCCTCTCCTAAAAACCTCCTCTCAAACATACGCTAAAAAAATTTCTATTATATAGTGCCACTAAAAAGGTAAGAGTCCATTAGACCCTACGTACGCACCGTCAAGGCGACTTGTGTTGGGTGCACAAAAAGGCATATTCTTCTTCTTTCTTTATGTCAATTTTCATGTTGCTAATTCATTCCCAAACTATATACTTTGCAAAACAAAAATCGGTGAATACAACAACATGTAGGGTTGTGAAAGCGTATGTTTGGAAGGAGAAGGGAGGGCCTCATCAAAAAAAAAAAGGAGAAGAGGGGGGAGGACAAAATTTTCAATTCTAAATTGAAGAAACTATAAAATGCCTCAAACCATAAATAAGATGTCATTAGAAATATTATATTGTTATTTATAATGTTGTTCTTTAATTATTTTTTTAAAATCTCAAATAGATATTAAAATATAGACTATTCTTTCTAAGCACTCTCCTCCCAAACATACCCTAATATGTCTGAGAGGGGGTTTTGTGAGAAGAGGACTTAGAAAAGATTATTCTATATTTTAATATATTTGAAATTTTAAAAAATTTAAAAGAACAACATAATACACTACAAAAAAAAACGCGAATTAGCGACGGAATTAGCGAGGGAATATTTGTCCCTCGCAAAAAACTGACATTAGCGACGGAATTGTAGGTCCCTCGCTAATGTGCCCATTAGCGAGGGAATTAGCGACGGAAATGAGATGTTCGCCGATTTGATCGAGCAAAGACGCTTTTTTTAGGCGATTAGCTAATGATGTAACTTTCAAGTCCTCGCTAATTGATCGACATTTTTTGCAGATTTCACCCATGGCGTTGGCTTGGGAAACGCGAGGATTAGCGAGGGGCGGATCCTCGCTAATTCCTCGCAAACCGCTCATCATATATTTAATTATAATAACCGAACCACCTTCTCTCACTCTCTCTCTCATTTCTCTCTCATTCTTTCACAATACCCACTCCTCTCCTCTCCTCTTCCTCTTCCTCTTCCTCTTCCTCTTCCTCTTCCTCTTCCTCTCTCTCTCTCTCTCTCTCTCTCTCTCTCTCTCACCTACAATCTCTAACCCACCACCACCACCACCACCACTCACAATACCCATTCTTTCACAATACCCACTCCTCTTCTTCTTCCTCTTCCTCTTCCTCTTCCTCTACTCTCTCTCTTTCTTCACAAAACCACCACCACCACCACCACCACCACGCCCCACCACACCACAACCACTCTCACTCCTCTCTCTCTTCAACCACACAACCACAACCTCTCTCTCTCTCTTTCTTCACAAAACCACCACCACCACACCACCACCACCACCACCCTCTTTCTCCCTTACTCTTCTCCTTCTTCTTCTCTCTTTACACCACCACCACCACCACCACCACCACCACCACACCACATCCAAACAACAACAATAATAATAATAATAATAATAATAATAATAATAATAATAATAATAATAATAACAGTAGTAGTAGTAATAATAATAATAATAATAATACTAATAATAATAATAATAATAATAATAATAATAAAAAAATTCAAATTGATAAGCGTGCCAATCAGACTTGGGTTGCGTCTTCGTCAAAGATTAGCGAGGAATTAGCGAGGATCTGGTCCTCGCTAATTAGCGACTGACACAAATTCCCTCGCTAAATGCCACTAGCGAGGAGGGAATTAGCGACCGAACTGGTCCCTCGCTAATTCCCTCGCTAATGGCAATTAGCGACGGAATTGGGCATGTTAGCGACCGAAAATTCCCTCGCTAATGACCGTGTTTCTTGTAGTGATAGATAACAATATAATATTTCTAATCACATTTTATTTATGTTTAAAAATATTTTATAACTTCCCCAATTCTAAAATATGTTCTCCCCTCCAAACATACCCTTAAAAGATGATTTAGGATTTATCAAGTGTGTCCTCAAAACGGATGCATTAAATGTGTCAAAACTAGCAAGAACGAAATTAATTTACGAGACGTGACTCACATAACCGTTTGGAGTGATTAGGTTAAGGAAGACTTGATCGGAAATAATTTTGGGAAAAGCTAAAAGATTGAATTTATTGATAGACTCTCTCAAATCAAAAATTTGGAATTTTTTTTTGAAGAAATAAAAAAATTGCAAATTATCAATTGGTTGGTATTTTTTTTAACAACGAATGAATGAGTCTCGTTAAAACATTTTGATGCAAATATCCTTAGGGAAAAATCATCTAAAAGGAAAAACAATACCTCCCACTATTTTCATTAAAAACATAAAAAAGAGTTAGAGCAACAGAGAGTCCAATGGGGAATTAGACCAAAACCCTTGGCATGAAAACGGTAGTACGAAAGACCTAATCTATTACGATTAAAGTCCTCTAAAACAAAATTAGGCAACAACTCTCACCAACTGAAACCTTGAGTAGTAAAGCCATAATTAGCTAACTTATCTGAATAAGTGTTTCCTTCTCATATTGATAATTAGCTAATTAGCATTTCCATAATTAGCTAATTAGCATTTTCTTGTCTTTTTCATGTCATATTACATCCAATATGAGACTCTTAACATACCTCCCTCACACCCTCTTAACATACCCCCTCACGTCCAGGAATCGACATCTGGTGTGTGGGCCAGCCCAGGAATAGACATCTAGAGCATGATCCAAGTGGCCCGACAACAGGTGGCGCAACGGATCTTGGATTGACTTTGATACCATCTTAGAATTTTGTTTAGGCCTAACTCAATCCCACAAAACCGACTTGTAAGGTCAGGGATGTCTCACACTAATAAAGTCTTTTTCATGTTATATCATATCCGATGTGGGATTTTTAACACAAACATTGCAACCTACTCTTTGTTCTATCAAAGTTCTAAATTCTAAAACCAAATCAACATTAAAATATTTATGTACTAGTGATTCATCAACGGAATAAGCAACACTCATTCTCGTATAAGTGGTAAAAAAATTGGTTTCCTTTTTTCTTCAAATAATTGATAGATTTTATTGATAGGACCTAACACAAACATGACCAAGATCATGCAATATATAGTATCATACCAACAAGTAACACCCTCGATAGCTACAAAATGCTCATAGGCCGAGGCCAAAATATACCCACTACAAAGAATTTGGTTTCCTTCTTATTTCTTGAATAACTCATGCAATATGTGATCAAATTGAATGAAACTGAATTTTATTAATTGTGTTATCAACTTTATCAGTTGTGTTAAACTTTATCAACTTTATTAATTGTGTTATCGTCAAAAAAAACTTTATTAGTTGTGGCAAACTTTACAAATACTAAGGCTTCGTTTGGCAAAAGTGGCGGATAATTGATAAGATAGCTTATAGCGGATGAACTGATAGCGGTTAAGCTAGCTGGTTAAATTTATAGTGTTTGGTAAAATTAGCAGTTGAACTAGCTTATAAATATAAAATGACATAAATAGACATTTGTAATTAATATTTAAATATGAGAGAGGATATTCATTTAATGAAGGATAAATAAAGAATCTAATTAAAACATCAAGGGTAAAAATGTGAGAAAAAAATGAAGCACTATAAGATACTAAAAAACACTATAAGTTATCAATGTCAAACACTTACCAAAGACTCATCCGCTATAAGCTATCCGCTAGAACTTAGCGGATTGACATCATCAAACAAAGCCTAAATACTAAGATGGGGATTTATTCAAATATATCAATAATGCATATAGGATTAATGAAAGAGTACCTAAAAGCACTTGGATGATATGGTAGTGGTCTCTTTTAGTCTAACAAAAGTATTGGGTTCGAATCCATCTTTTGACATGCATTAGTGTTAAGTCTCTTGAAGGTGAGCTTTTCCGCCTATGGTGGTCCTACCTGGTTCGAATGATTAGTTCCTGTAGTTGCGCGTATAGGATATTATAGGTATATATATATATATATATATATATATATATATATATATATATATATATATATATATATATATGAGTGAGAGAGTGAGTAGTCACCGGGTGTGTGTGTGTGTGAACGTGTTGGCAGCTAAGAAGGAAGGGGGACTGTGTGAAGACATTGTATGGTTTCACCACGTGTTTGGGGGAATTTAGGTCAGTCTCAGAGAAAAGAGTCAATAGGGACATTTGCTTTGGGATGCAACCCCCCTCCCTAAGAAAGAAAGAAACTTAGAAAGTGATTGAAATTGAAAGAGATAGGCACCCCACATGTACACTGCAACATATTACTACTGTACCTGTGGGCATGGAATGGGCTTTCAATAACAACTCATGCACCTTCCTCTGCTCCTAAATTAAGGGCCGTCACCCCTCCCAACAATATCTACATAACTTTCTTTGCTGTCGGATAACAGGACCATTGGTCAATTTATTCTATTATCACAATAACATATATTCATTCTATTTTCATGTGATGTGAGAATAGACATTAAATATTATTGAATCATTTGATATTTTTTAGTCTCACAATTTCAAATTACCATCAATTCTAATTGACCGTAGTCACAGCATTTACACACTCAATAAGAAAATGTATTGCAGCTTATCCATGAAAAAACATACTTCCTCCATGAAATGATAGTAGTTCGTTCATAGGGGAACTTAAAGTTTTTGGGAGATCCCTATATTGAATTTGGGCCAAGAGGAAACATATAAGTGAATCTAACACCACCATTTACAACCAAACACTTAAGACATTAAATGTCTAGGTCACTTCACTTATATCTTGTTATTGACCCAATGTGGGGATCTCCCTCGATGTTTTAAGCTCCTCTTGTTACCCAATAGTGGTATCATAGTCAATGGTAAAACTTGTATTAAAAATCTATCTATCAATCTAGAGGCTTGATCATGGATTTAGATCGTCTGCATTCAGCCCAGTCTTTCTCTCCCTTCTCATGTTTTCTTTTTACTTTTTTATTAAAAATAAATCAACAATTGTGATTTAAAAATGGCCTAATTCAATGGTTAGAGTGTGGTTAATTGTTGTGACTGCAGTCAATTATGACCGCAGTGAATCAGCATCCTTTGATCATGGGTACCTCATTGATAATGTGAGCAACAACAATACAAGTGTATATGAATGAAAAATCTTTCGCTTGAAGAGGAGCATATAAGTTAAATGAATAGACTCGCACTTGAGGGCGAGATTGATTCACAAAACTTGATTTTCATTTCAGAATAAACTTTCATTTGTAATATAAGAAATTCAAACATGAAATTACAGTCTACTTAAGATTGATGTATTACAAGTACGGGTGTATGGTTTAGGTAAATCCGAACCAACCCATGGCCCAACCCAAATTGAAGGGTTTGGTTCGGATAATTTTTGTGATCATATCAAATCCAAATAAATCCGTCAAAACTCGAACTAATTTGGTTCGGACAACGTATTTTAAAAAATAAATCAACTCCAAATCGTCAACCCGAAGGTAGTGAGCTAGTGTATTAGTCACCGGCTGTTAGTCTTCTTCTACTCTTCTATAGTGTGATTATGTGGATGGATGAAGATGATCATGTCTTTTGACAACAAAAAAGAAGACTATGTCTTATATTTACAAAAATCTAGTATTTTTCAATCAGTGAATCAAAAGAAGGATTTCCAAACTGTCAAATTTCAAGTTTCTTCTAGTTTCAATGTGTGCTATTAGTTATAAGATCTGCCAGAATGCAATGGAAAAAAGTGTATAGTCTGTATTATTTTCATCTTTGGAGCCCAATAGCAAAAATCCTTCAATTTGGGGCCTATTAATTGATATTATAAATAAAAAGCGTAAAGTTTATGTTTTAAAATCTTGACGTTAACAAGTGACCCATGAGCTCAATCCAAACCAACTCATTCAGTATCAGATTGGTCTAGTTTGATTTCTATAGAAAATAACTCAAAATGCAAACGAGAGTCTAAACCGATTAAATATGATTGGTTCGAACAACAAATTTAGTTAAAATTTATCCAAACCAATCCGTGAAAATCTCTAATACATTCTCATTCAAAGACCATGTACACCAATAAATCATGTCATCATGACTATAAACTGTCATTATCTCTTTTTTTGATTTGCACAAGCAAGTTTTCTTTGCCATAATGCCATCATATATTGTCATTATATATGTACTAACATTTTTGCACTAACTAATTGTAATTAGAACTTTCTTTGGTCAATTTAGTTTAGTTAGGTGATGATGCACTATGTGATTGGGTAATTCAACTAATTTAAATTGGGAATGGATATTCTTTGCGTAAAGGATAACGATTCTTTCTGCAAGAAGTACATTACACATGATACTAAATGGACCATAGACAGCTCATGAGCTCATTATCCAAACAGATGGGAATTGCTCTGTGAGTCTGTGAATTGTGACACAGTTGAATTGAACACATCTATCTATCTATCAATCTGATACTGTTAACAAAGAGAAAGAGAAAAGTGTATTTCAGCTTCTTCACATGTCAATCAGTCATGCAGAGAGAGACCACTCAATATGCAATTTTACTCATACATTTTTGTGTGCCTAGCTAGTCATTCATTGGGAGATGAGATGCATCTTTATATTATTCATTGCTAGACAAGACAAGTATATAAAAATCGCTAGTAAAAGGTTTCTATATATATATATATATATATATACTAGGGGCGATTACTTAAATGCGATGCGATGAGGGAGGTGATTAATGTAAGCTACGGATGGAGTTTGAAAAAATATCAACATTTTATAAGGGGTATAAAAATACGCAACACATATATATAAGGCGAAGAAGCAACAATAGCCGAATTTGGTGGGATGAGGCAACAATGTCGATCCAAAAATATAGAGTGGGGTATTGGTAAGCAGTGGGGTACAAAATGAGAAGTACATTTTGATAATAAAAAAAAGTGTTGGAAAAAAAAATTGTCAGGAGTATGTCGGTCCAAAAATATAGAGTGGGGGTATATTGGTAAATAGTGAGGTACAAAATGAGGGGTGTATTGGTAAATGGTGGGGTACAAAATATAGAGTGGGGGTATGTCGGTCCAAAAATATAGAGTGGGGGTATATTGGTAAACAATGGGGTACAAATGAGGGTATATTGGTAAATGGTGGGAATAAAATTTTCCCACCAAAAGTGGATAAAAAAAGTGTTGGACAAAAAAATTGTCGAGGGGTATGTCGGTCCAAAAATATAGAGTAGGGGGTATATTAGTAAGCAGTGAGGTACAAAATGAGGGTATATTAGTAGCGGTGGGGTACAAAATATAGAGTGGGGGTATGTCGGTCCAAAAATATAGAGTGAGGGTATATTGGTAAACAGTGGGGTACAAAATGAAGGGTATATTGGTAAATGGTGGAACAAAATTTTCCCACCAAAAGTGGGGAAGTCAACGATTGTGTATTAATTAAGAGAGAAATAGAGATAAATCAGATTCGTTCAATTTTTGTCAGGAGTGTGTCGGTCCAAAAATATAGTGGGGTATATTGGTAAACAGTGGGGTACAAAATGAGGGTTAAATTTTGATAATAATAAAAAAAAGAGTGTTGGGGATATGTCGGTCAAAAAATATAGAGTGGGGGTATATTGGTAAACAGTGGGGATACAAAATGAGCGGTATATTGGTAAATGGTGGGAAAAAAATTTTCCCACCAAAATGTTGAAGATGCGATCCTCTATATATATATATATATATATATTATATATAACCATGGATTGTACACCTAGGCATCCACCTAGGCGTCCATGTCACTATTTACGTCAGCACATGCAATTTAATTCCACCTAAGCAATTAACCGCGTGAGTCACTGCCACCTTAGCATGTTATTTCGAAATATATCACAAAAAAAGCAGAAGCTGGGGATCGAACCCATTCCCTGACTCGCCACCGCCTAACATTGACCATTTGAATTTCTACCACAATTTCATGTTTCTTTAAAGCATATTACATAATGTTTATCCTATTATTTCTTTTATTGCAAAACTTTTTACCTACCTTTTATATCTATTTATTATTTATTTTGATACATGTATATTTGTTATTATATATTACATTTATATATTATATTTATTTACCATCTAATATTTTGTATCACATTCCATAGATTTTATTCTATATATTTACTAACTAGAGTATTATTAAATATGAGTTTTTTTAACAAGCGGATGATTGCTCGAATTTATTAATAAAAAAAGAAAAAAAAAAAGAAAAGCGAAGGAGACTGGACCAAAATCCTTGCCAAATGAAAAGATCAATATTAAATATGAGTAATTTTATCCATTTCAACCTTTTTAATTCTCATCTTATAAATAATGTTATATATTAAAAATGTTTGTCACATATTTTTGTATTGAACGATGCACATACAATTAGAATCAACAACTTGATGCACATACAATTAGAATCAATATAATTTTGATCGATCGGTATATTTGTAGTTTACAACGTTTGTGCTTAATATCCTTCTATTCACTACGTTTGCACTTAGAAAACAAGTAGAGAGAATAAACAAGATGTGCAGAGAACATTGATCCTACGGTTGTCAACGTCAATCGACTTAGTCAAAAACAAACTACATGTCCTTATGCAAATGTATATTTGCTATATATTTGTAAGTTACTATTTACTAATACTATTTTAGACCAGTATAATACTTATAAGTAATTCTGTTGTAATAACATCTCAATATGAAAATACACTCAAATTATATACACGGTGGTTGTCACTACTAAAGTATTATTTGATTAGTTCTTATGTAGTTGTTAAAGTATTTTTATTTATGGGTTGTCACTATTAAAGTATTATTTGATTTCACAAGGATCTCAAAATTATAATATATAATTATATATATATATATATATATATAAATCTAAATTTAATTTCCTACTATTATACAAATATTTAAAATAGTTTGCAGTAATTATCTTACGATTGTCTAAACAAATGAATTTTGACCGTCTTGTATGAGAGTTAATTATACTAGTATATATATATATATATATAAATTTTACCCGTACAGGGTAAATCCGAAATACCTTTATTTTTTGAACCGGAATTACCTTTTTTAGAGGTAATTCCGAAATTTTTAATTTTTTTTAAAAAGTTTGTATATTAAATTAAGATTTAAACGCGTTTTATTTTTAAAATGCGATACGAACGATTTACGATTTAAATAACAATACGTCAAAATATATAAAATGTCCAACATAAAATACGAGTACAAATACAACTATGGGTCCAAAATGTCTAAAAATGAATGAAAATAACGACGTGAAGTAGGTGAACGGGCGACATCTAGGGCATCCCGGGCCAATGCAGTTGCTCTCTGCACCCTCTCCTCTAAAGTCTCGGGGACAACGGTCCACGATGATATGGCTCCGACCGCTCGGGTGTGGCTCGCACGGAGTAAGACGCACCACAGTTACCGATCGTACTGCAAGGTAGGTAATCGGGATCGCACTTCGCCGTGGTAGTCGCGCCTCTACCACCCCGCCAAAAAGTCTGCGCCCAATCGATACATCACCAACCCCGTATGATCCATGCGGAGATGGAGCATTACCCGAAATGAGTGGAGAAGGATCGCTGCATGCTGCCGAAGCGCCAACGCACCTTGTCTGGCATGTAGGGAACCGGATCATCGCCCCAAATCAACCACCCTCGAAATGGATATGTTCGACAAAGGAACACTCTGCCTGTGGTCATGATAAGCGGTGAGAATGACATCCTGCAGTTGCAAGTTATCGATCCGCTCCCTAAAGTCCACCAACTTTATTTTATCCAGCTTATTGTTCCCCCAGCTGGTGGCACATGGCTGATGCGTCCTAGCCAACACTTTCCAACCAACGATGGTGGGAAAATGCTCGTATATCCAACACTGAAAATAAATAATTAAATTAATAAATAAGCAGTTATTAATATATGAGTAATTTAATTAAAAGCTTTAAATTAAAAAAATAAATAATTGATTACCGGAGCGTTGTCGCGCGTATCCGAACTCGCTGCAGTCGAATAAAAGACCGCTTTGGTCAAGCGAGAGTAGAGGTAAGTGAGAGAGCGGCTACACCCCAAGACCACTTTGGTCACTTCTTTGAAGATTCAGGCGAGATACATCCACCTCACTGGCAGTAAATGGTGACTCTTGTCGGCCAGATTGATGGTGCCTAACAAGAAGAGCATGTAGCACCGTGCAGCCTGCTCATAGGCACCCCGTGCCATGTTCTCCTTGTAAGAGTCTTCTACAAAGGAGATCCTCAGATATTGCCCCCTGTTTTCCCTAAGCTCCTCGATGCGTGCTTCGATCCATGCCCAAAGCAGTCCACGGCCAAGTGAAGAGCCTCAGCGAGAATCAAAATCGGGCTGTGGTCCAATGGGGTGCCCTCCGGTGGCAAGTGGAAGCGGCACGGCCATCGTCTGGGGTGTGAGTCATCTCCCCAAACGGCATGTGGAATGAGCGGAGTCTCGGGATGCCACCTCTCCACAAAAGCGAGATATCAACTCATGGTTGGCGCCCCAGGAGGTGTGATGTCCGGCTCAAAAAGCTTAGCCTGGCGCAAACGATGGGCTACTGTGGGTGGTGGTCGGTAGGTCTAATCTTAGAAAACTTCGGCCGTGAGATACAACCTTTAGTTTAGAAAGGTGAAAAAATTAAAATTAAACCATACGTTATTAAAAATAAGTAATTAATTGTTGTTAAGTAAAATTAAAATAAAGAATTAAAATATTACCTCGCCTCTCTATCTATGGGGGCCGCGGTGCATATCGGTGTAACAATAATGGTGGGTGATCCCAGTGGGCGGTGAACCTCCTCCCGAACCTCCTCCTCCTCCCGATCTTCGACCTCTCCCTCCTGCTCCTCCCAAACACCGCCAACCGTGAGCGGGAATGTCATGATCCTCCCAGCTCGCCATGGCAGTGAGCGGGAATATCATGATACAACTCTGGGTGCTCTGTTGGTGCCACATATTGTACTCATAATGTCCCTGGGTGGTCACGGTAGGAAATTTTGCTCATCTGAGAAAAGTGGTGAGGCTCAACCATCTCCATCACTGGCGCGCGGGCTCTCTGGCGCCTCGACGCTCGAAGCATGTCCATGACTACGAGCCTCTGTAGAGAGTGTCAGGAGAAGAATCACTATCTCTTGGCCTCCCCAAAGCATCTTTGTCGTTAGGCTGCGCGGAAGTCTTTGCTCGGGAAGACTACTACACGCGCTTACCTGCATATCGGTCGTCTACTCGCCACTGTTAAAAAAAATAATGTAAATAAAAAATATTAATAATTGAAAAAAAATTAAAAATTGTAATTTTGAATTCTGAGTAATTAGAAAATCTCTCTCTGTATTTACTTACTTGTTTCGGAATTATGAAATCTGATTTGTGAAATCTGATTTTTGTAAGTTTTCAAGGGCATTTTCGTCTGTTTGGGTAATTATGGGGGTGGGATAGACAATGAGGGGGGTGCGAAAAAAAACCATATACTATAAAGCAAAAATTTGTGTAAAAGGTTGTTATTGCTATAAGTAAAGCTGCACCAGACCACTCAAGATGTGGAAGAAATATTTGGTTTGCTGCTGCTCTCAACTTTTTTTATTAAAATACACTATAATATTGTTTTAGAAGGGTAGCTCATATGATTGACTGAAATAAATATGTTATGGATTGGGCCGCACGCTCCATCTAAGGCGAGAACCAAATCTGTGGCTCCATTCAGTGTCTGGTTAAGCCAATTTGCTGAGGTCCAAAGCCAGCGATTGAATCTATGAATGGACGCCAAGATCTAAACCCTAGATCGGACGACTCTGCTTGATTAGGTCAAACACACCATGAATTCTATAAATAGACACCTGTACAGTGCCTAAAACGTTTGCCTGTAACCGACTTCACTCGCTGGCTTGAGCGATGGAGTGTCTTTGCAGGTACAATCCCCTCTCGGATCGAAGCTCAGTTATTCAAGATCAGACACTACCAAGTATCCAACATCGTCCACAAATTCCGAGATAAGGTACAGATCAAAACATTATTCGTAGAAACATAGACTTATGGATTCAAACTCCACTCTCTCTACCCTCTAACAACTAACACACTAATTGCTAACCATTTTGTCTATAAAAAAATATCAATGATTTGAAAATTGAATCAAACATTGAAGCTCGAATTCAGAGGAAACCGCGATCAAACCGCTCAAATAACTGATCATAAATAATGTTGTGTCGCAATTTAATCGATTGAGCCGTCCTGTTGGTTCCATTTCTAAAACAATGGAAATTATTTCCTACGCACAACTTAGGGGATAATTTCTTAACGTATTGATATTTATTAATTTATAAATGGACTAATATCTCTTAAAATATGTTCTTTCGTAGACATTGTCCTGAGATTGAAATTTTTCTGTTTGGAAAACAACAGCACAGTTCAATGGAAAATTTTCTGTTTGGAAAACAATGTGTTGATCTTGAAAGGAGGAAGGATATATAGAGAAAACATTAGCATGCATGCATCTGTTAGGGGGCATTGATTAGTGCCCATTTTCTACAATACTTGTAATAAATTCTTTTGGCCAGTACAGATCAGAGACAAGCACCCATATTAAATGATCAAAGTTATAAGATTTACTTACAAAAATTAAAATTTACTAAGTACTTTAGAATTAGGCATCAAAACTTTAAAAGTGGAATTGTGGACACTATTCTAATAATGTGGTGATGATCAATAAGTTTGGCATTGACCAAAAGAGTTTAAACTTTTGAAACTTAATTGAAAAGGTCTTAATCTAAAACCGCACTCTGTTGAAAAGGTCTTAGAAGTATCCTTGTCAAGAAAATGATTTCCATTTGCCTTAAGCTTTTGTCATTAAGCATTTGATTTTAAGCATATTAGAGGATGTTCATTCTCAAAAGGGTGAATTAGTCTTCTTTGACTGTGCAAAAATTTACTTTTATTTCCATTTGCTTGTCTTTTTTATGCGCGTGTGTGTGTGTCTAGACTATATATATATACAAATATATGTAATATGTGATAGGGACAAGTAGTAATGTGTTGCTTAAACAAATGGCCACCGTATAAATCATAGTGTCCATCTGCTCCCTGCACTTTTTAATGTTTTGGTATAGCTACCAATTCAACATTTCAATTATTAATGGAATGAATCGTATTTGTAACCACCTTGTAGGATCCAAATTTAACTTGGGATCAATAATGAACCACCAACATTCCTTGTGTTATGCACAGGATAATATTATTATATATATATATATATATATATATATATATATATATATATATATATATATATATATATATATATATATATATATATATATATATATATATTATGAAGAGCTGCCCATGACCGTTTACCTGCAGTTGATAACTTCAAAAAGTGGGGTTAAACCTATGATCTCCATTTGTTGCCACTGAGGTAAGCATGAGGAAACCACCAATCATTTGTTTCTCAGCTGCCCTTTTGCTCAAAAAATCTGGCATTGGCTCCAATCTTCCATCAATTGCTTTATTGATACTTCTAGTATTTTATCTCTTCTTTCTGTGTTGAATAGGTCTTGGAGAGATCAACTCTTGGATGTCTTAGCTGCTGCAGTTATTCATGTTCTCTTCAGCATTTGGTTGAGCAGAAATAAGTTGCGCTTTGATAAAGTGCTTTTTAGTTTTATCTGTATCTGGTCTATAATATAGATCAAATACATCTGTTATTCAATGAACCTAAAAAGTGTTTTTTTACTTATAAATGAGACCGAAGTAATATTTGAATTGCTTTATATTTGTCCCCCTCACAAAATTTATACTAGCTCTACCCCTGTCATCCTTCCCTGATCGTGTCTTTTAAAATCAAAGGAAACCAAACCTGAACCACTCAATGCAGTTTTCATCATCAAAGTCGCGGGGGACTTCAGACAAGTGCCCTTAAGTACGAATTCTGTTGCTTTGCCTAACATGAATACTTTGGGGCATCCACTACAAATCCAAATTAAATACAGTAAATGTGGGGGTTAACAACAACAAAAAGAATACAAAGAAGTTTAATTTGGTAAACTAGCAGGTTAAAGAATACAAAGAAGTTTAATTTGATAAAATATTAGGTTATAGAGCATGGAGCTACTTTCCTTTGCAAGAGTTCAAAAAGTTTGAAGGTTTCACTACAAGAAATACACTTATTACCCACAAACTTTTACCGACGGACCACAACCCTGTCAGTAAAAATCTCCTTACCGATGGAGAAGGTTGTCGGTAATGAGCAAGGGAAATGTGAATCTAGTCTAAGGGCGTTACCGATGAATTTTGGTCGTCAGTATTTGAAAAATGTAACCATTGAAGTTACCGTTGAGAAAATTTGTCGGTAATACCATGGATTTCTTACATACTTAATTACTGACAGATTTACCGACGAGTTTGCCCGTTGGTATTGTTTAATAAACCCCAAATTTACGAACAGAAACCCTCTTTTGTTTCATCTCCATTTCTCTAATCTCTTCTCTCATATATCCCTCTACTGCGAAGCTCCACCACTTACAGTCGCCATCGCCGCCACCATGCCACGCTACCGCAACCACCATCCCTCTCGTTGGAGATTTCTCTCTTTCTTCACGCTGGAGCTCTCCCTCCACCGAGGCGCGCCCGCAACCACCACCGGAGCTCATCTCTACTTCCTTCTCCACCGTTGTGCCATTATTCTTGCTGCTTCTATCTTCTTCTCTGGTACGTGCTATGTTTTTTCGTTGTATTCAATTTGATGGCATTTTATTACGATAGATTTATTATTGAAATGTTATTTGTTGGATTTAGTGTAGTGTTCAGATTAGGTATTATTGAAATGTTATATGTTGTTAAATTGTGTGTTGTTGATGGAACAGAGTGAGGTGATGTCCCTCACTCCCATATTTTGCTCGAAATCATCTCCATTGAGATGATTGTGAGACAATTTTAACAACGGTAGGGTTGAGAACTAGAAATAATTTTCTTCAATATTAATTGGATGGAAAAGAGTTTTGTGGTGCCATTAACCCCATATTTGGCTCGAAATCATCTCCACTGAGATCATATTTTTGCCACTTACTTGATAGGCTATTTCAAATGTTATGGAGAATCTTACACATTTTTTTAAAGGCTTAAATATGATCTAAGCCTCTGCAAATATAGCGTGTTTTTAGAGGACTGTTAGTGTGACGTTAAATAAATGACACTTGAGCTGCCACGTGTGTTAAAAATGCTTACTAGTTAATAGAGTTAAAGTTAAAAATAAAAAAAGGAAAAAGATTAAAAGTGAAAAACAATCTAAAAAGATTAAAAATATTAAAAAAATCAAAAACAAGTCTTCAACAAAGACAAGTCTTCAAAGAAAAACGCGAAGGAAGAAGAACGGCTAGGGTTACGAATGTGAAGGAAGAAGAACTATAGGGTTTGGTCGCAAAGACTGAGAAGAAGGAATGAAGGCTTGGGAATAAATAACTGACTTGAACCATTCACTTTAAATCTTGATGTCTATCCACTGCATATTGTGCATTTTGAGCATTTATGCGGAGGAGTGTTGAGGATAAATACTTTGCTATCTAACTTATGTAAGTATAGGGGAAAGGATATAGGTGTTATTTTGTAAGCATTAGCCATAACTATGATGAATGCTATTGGTTTCCACAAGTATCAAATTTTATTAGCATATCAGATATTACAATTAGCCATGGAGGAGCTGAGAAGAGAAGAATAGAGGAAGAAGAAGATGAAACTGAAATTAGCGATTTCATCTTTTATGCCTTTTTTTCTTTTTTAATTGAGTCAGCATTTTTAACACACCTGACAGCTCATGTGTCATATTTTTAACGTTATACTAACAATCCTCTAATAGAAGAGCTTATTTCAAAACTCTGCATTTCGTAAGGTTTTTTACTAAAAAGAAATTGTGCAGGGGAATAAACCAAAACATGCGCTATATATATTTGCAAAGGCCTAAATCATATTTAAGCCTTTTTTAAATGTGTGTAGATTAGTTTTAATCAATTGAATTGTAGTTGCGTGTACGAAGAAGAAATTAAATACAAAAATTAACATACCAATGAGCTCATTTAATTCTTGTCTTTTTTTTAGTTAAAGTCTCCAAAATACTCTCCACTCAATTCAACAGATTTGTGTGCACTAATCTCACTCACCTTGAAAATTGAAAAAACAATGAATTTAATTAGGGTAAATTTGGTATTTAAACAATAAATATACAATAAAAACTACAATAATTTCTTATATTTGGGACCAAAATTAACTCCAAAATTTTTCTTATAATATGGACCAGAATGAGTACATGATATATTGATATTAGCAAAGCCAATACTTATCGTTAGGATCCGCACTCTATCCTTAGGGACATTTCCCTTTTAAAAGAAAAAAATTGGAGAAGGGAAAATTTTTATTAATCAAAGTGGCATATTAAGAAAACAAGACTAGCTCTTTGCACTGAGCTCTTTGCACTCAGCATATTAAGGAAACAAGACTAGCTCTTTGCACTGAGCTAACACCTCAAGTATCGTTAGGGACATTTCCCATTAGGATATAGTTTAGCTTTAATCTCGCATGCATACAATTTTTTTTCTTCGAACAAGCATATTGATAATTTTCTGCCCCCATTTTCGTCATCCTAATGAATTTCTTTAAAGATCTTTGTTGTTTACTTTAGAACAAACTAAGTATTCTTGTAGGGACAAGAAAACTCCTTTTAAAACCAATTACTTAATGAAAAAACTGAGACAAAAAGGCTCCTTAACGGTTTGCAGTGGCAGATCTAGTTATTGTGAGGAAAAAAAAGAATATATAATATTTTTGTCTAAAAAATATATATTATAATTTTAGAGTATTCCTATATTTAGGGCTGTAGACATTCTTCTACAACTTCACCCAAAAGATTTTATTCCCTTGTCTAGTTTCCTTCCAGAGAAACCGTTTAATAGACCAAATTTGACACATGGTGTCAATGGATAAGTTTCATGCTCCTCTAATTTGGTTAAACAACCGCTGAATTGAAAATTCTTAGTGAATAGATCAAATGTATAACATTTCATAAAATTCTAAATTATTTGATATATATAAAATTCATCAGATGAGTACACGATGTTGTTACAAGTGTCAATTATGCTAAGTTTGATAAGGAGCGACTCTGGTGAGAACACTTATTATTGTGAGAAATGATAATATTTAATTATAATTATTTAGATTAAACTTAATAGTTCAAATATATATATATATATATATATATATATATATATATATATATATATATATATATATATATATCATTAACTATAAATCTTATTAAATTACTTCTTTTTAAATTAAATATCATATACGATTTTAAAATATCGTGTGAGATTTTATAATTCACATACCACCTCTTAATTAGGATTACATGAGATGTAAAATCAAGACCGTTTCTTAGATTTTAGGTGCCTTGAGCGAAACACAAAATTAGACTTGAGAGGGATTTTTTTTGTAACAAGAAAAAAGAGGGAATTAATTTAGGCTTTAGTGGGAATCATTTTAGATGGGAAAATTAAAATAGGCCTATAGCCACCGAATCTTGTCCATCACTAATATCTATAGTCACAAATTTTGATATCCATAGGTATAAGCAAATCTATACCCATGCACGGTTTGTGAAATACTTGTAGGTATATGATACCTATGCCTACAATTTTTTTTACCACCGCTATAGGCGACCGTTGGTATACGTCAAATTTCTTGTAGTGTGACCTAATCAAAACCTTATAAATATTAGCTTTGTTCAATTTTTTGTTGCAAAATTATTAATAATCAAGGTAATTTTGAAAACTACTTTCGATAAGAACCACAGTAAGTGCAACATTTATGTACTCTAAAATTTATAAACTTTTTATGCTAATATCTATATTTACTAGTAAAGAAAACAAATTTTGGTGTCCTTCAAAAAATGAGGTCGTGGGCGGCTGCCTCTTCCGCCCATGCTCAAGATAACCACCGTTTTTTTACAAGAGGGTCACCATCATTTACAATTACTATTTACTATATAATATAAAAATGTCTCATAGGTTAAATGAGTACCTAAAAAATAATATTGCAAGAATTTTAGAAACATGCATGTATTTTTTTTTGGTCAAAAACATGCATGCATGTATTTTTAAAATATGTTCTTATTCACTTGTGATCTTATTTCAAGTTGACTGTTTTTTTTTTCTAAAAATAAAAATAATATTTTCATTAAAACTTCTGATGCAAATTGTTCTAAGTTTAAAAGTGTCAAGGGAAAAAAACACTGTTTCTTATTTTTACTAATTACTAAAAGTAAGAAAAAAAGAAAAACCAAAAGAGACTAATAAGGACTAAGCCAATACCTTTTTTAAAAAAATAAAAAGGGTCATATGTAACAACACTTCACAACACCTATCAACAAAGGTTGCTTCGAGTGATAAATGGACTTGGATTTCACCTTAAAGTTTCGGATTTAAATTTTGGGTGTGACAAAAATTCTGTTGGGAAGGGGAGAACCACATGGGCCGACAAAGCCGGGTACTCGTGGCCAACCAGGTTCCCCAGTGTAAATTAGTCATCGGCAAAGTCGGTGGAAACTGCACACTAATGATATGGTAACCCAAAAAATACACTTCACAATGCATAAAACCAAAAAATGGAGAAACATAACTCCAGATACTTAGGGGTTGGTTGTTCACAGTCTGACCGACCGCTCCCGAAGGACTCGGCAACAGTACCAACGACCGAGGGGCTCAATGTCGAAGATCGAGGGACTCGACCGTGTCAGGATGCCCTCCCTCATGGATCGACCTCGGTGCTGGCAATCGATGAACTCACTGATAGGCCATACCGTTGCTGGTCATAAATGTAATCCCTATAATCTCTCTGAATATCTCGCAAAATGACTCTCTATGTAATTATGATTATTAAAAACCATGTGTACTATAATAGAGCCCTTTGAGACCAATCGAAGTGCCCAATTTCGTCATTCTAGACTCTTTCTCTCACAATTACCACTCATTCTTAGTCTTTAGACTTGTGTTCTAACTAGATCCTACTTAAGAAATAATTGGGAACATGGGTCTCAAACCCAATACAACGAACTAATATTCCCATATATTAGTTACTTAGGCATAATATTCCTATATATTATTTAGATGTTTAGGTGTTTTGGATTATCAGGTTTTTCTAATAAAAAAGAAGGTATGCGTATTCTCACTAATGTATCTCTTTATTTGTGTGAGGAAAAATAAGTAATAATAGTCTGACTCTCTGAGTAAAAGTTAACAGTGAGACGACGATTCTACTTTCAAATAAATTGACAAAAATTAACCTAAAACTAATAAAAGTATATGCTAAATACCCAAAAAAAGAGGCATATGCTAGCTAATTACATATCGCATATTCTTTAATTTATCAGGAAACCAAATTACTAATTAAGATATCTCGATATGTTGGTATAAATCGAGTATCTTACGTACAGTGTAGCTAAACTAATTTTTCGGAAGTTAGGTATAAATCGAAGTATCTTCTACGCAGAATCGCAGTAAAACCGATATCTCGATATTGTATGCAGCTTTTTAGAGAGAGGAAAAACCCTATTAATTAGTGGTTGAGTGAGAGAGTGTGTGTTTGGGTAAAATTTATATGAATATACTTTAGACTCTAGGAAGGAAACCACTAATTACAAATGTTTAAAAATAATAAGAAAGAACATAGTAAAACCGGCTGAAAAATATATTTTCATATCATTTTCCTACACCACCAGTTGTGTAGGGATATTGGGAGTAAAGAATGATGATGAAGAAAAATAATTGATGCTCATATGTGTAAACATCATGTGACCATGTATAGGACCCATATGCAGAATCTTCTTTCTTCTTTTTTTTTAAGAAAAGAAATACTTTAGATTCCTAAAAGTATTTTCTATTCCAAGAAATTTCCATAATATTGTTCTTTACCATTTTTACACCTCAATTTCCCTTACTAATTATAATATTAAAAAAAATACTTGTAAAAAAAATACGATATTAAAAAATAACAGTTACACGCCGCGTAATTGAAGTGATGAACATTGTGTTATACAAAGAGAGGAATTTTTCACCTGCCAGTTTGCAACACAAATTGTGTTTTTTGAATCGAATCATTATTGACTATCTACGGAGTGTTCCAACATATTTAACAAGAGATTAATCTTTGTTCGTGCTTAATATCAAATTTTGTATTGATCAAATTTTTCCATTGCGAAAATCGAATCTGAGAGACCAAATCGACCTCATATTCTAAGGTAGATTAAGCCACTGGCATGGTTACACGCAAATTGTATTGAATCACAAAGTAGACGGCCATTTAATATATTATTATTTTTTTTACAAAAAGGAAGTGTGAACAACTACATATAGTCGCAGTTCTTCGAAGTTGCTTTCTTAAAGTAAATATATATAAATATCCACCTTTTTTAAACCAAAAAATTCAACAAGTATGAAATGAAAAAAAGAAAGAAAAGTAACACAAAAGATGAAAATTACACCCTCTCTCTCTCTCTGTCTCGATACTATAAATGTGAGTGCCAAGCAGACAATGAGAGGCATCTAGAAGATCTATATAGTTCGTAACGCCTCTGCCTTAGTTCTTCTCATGCATTACCACCAATAACAATTCTCTCTCTCTCTCTAACACCCTATAATACCACCACCCTTTACCTCAAACTCTCTAAATCCTCTTCTTCTTTGTATTCCTTGTCTCTTCATTTTTATTTATTTATAAAAGTTGTTGTAGCAAAAAAGAAAACCAAACATGGTTGTTCTGTCTAAGTCAACAATAAACCAATTCTCAGTAGTAAAACCATGCAAACCAACAACAACCTTGTTGACAGGAATTCCTGTCGTTGACCTATCAACCCCAGAAGCCAAGACTCAAATAGTCAAAGCCTGCAAAGAATTTGGATTCTTTAAAGTCGTAAACCATGGTGTCCCATTAGAACTCATGTCCAATTTGGAAAATGAAGCTTTAAGGTTCTTCAAAAAATCACAGTCAGAGAAAGACAGAGCAGGTCCCCCTGACCCTTTTGGTTACGGTTCCAAAACAATTGGTTCCAATGGTGATATTGGTTGGGTTGAATATATTCTCCTTAACACTAACCCTGATGTTATCTCAAGCAAATCTCTTTCTTTCTTCCGCCAAAATCCTCAAAATCTCCGGTAAATTTAACTTATTATTCAAACAAAAACAGAGTTCTCTGTTTCTCTCTGTTTTACTCTGTTTTTGCATATATACATCATGAAATGAATGTAAACTTATTATTCAAAACAGAGTCCTCTGTTTTACTCTGTTTTAAAATTTTTAATATTTTTCAGGTGTGCTGTGGAGAAATACATTGATGAAGTGAAGAGGATGTGTTGTTTATTGTTGGAATTGATGGTGGAAGGGATGGGGATAGGACCAAGGAATGTGTTGAGTAAGTTATTGAAGGATGAGAGAAGTGATTCATGTTTTAGAATTAACCATTACCCACCTTGCCCTGAAGCAGCATTGAATGGGAAGAATTTGGTAGGTTTTGGGGAGCATACAGACCCACAAGTAATTTCTGTGTTGAGATCTAATAGCACATCAGGACTTCAAATTTGTCTCAATGATGATGCTACTTGGGTTTCAGTCCCACCTGATCATACTTCTTTTTTCATCAATGTTGGTGACACTCTCCAGGTACTTACCATTCAAATGTGTTAATTTCATTTGAATAATCGATCATCTAGTTTATATTATAGATCATATATATCAAATCTATATTATAGATCGATATATCGTTAGTTATTCAGTGAACATAAACCAGAAGTTATATTAGTGAAGTCCTTTTTAGTTCACTCAAATCTGGTTGAGCCAAATTTTTTTTTCCGATAAATAGAAAACATTAAAATTTAATATAGTTATACCTTCTATAAACTTAATGTATCAAAAAGTCTTCTGAAAAAAAGGAAAATAGAGGTGTTTAGATATTGTCACAAATAATTGATTTATATCTACCTAAGTAGCACTAACTTTTACATCAAATTTTGTTTCCATCAAATTGAGTCAAAAAAATAAGCACTAACTTCTACATCAAATTTGTTTAAATAAATAACTTGGCATATAAGTCACTTTATTCATAAAGTCACGTTTATTGTAAACATGTTTAAACTAAATCAATTTCATTTAAGATCATATTATGATTTCTTTTCCCATGTTGCAATATTAGGGATGAATTCCTTTCCATTAACCAAACAATGCCATTTGGAGGGCGGAAGATCCAAACAAAACTGTAATATTAAAGCTCTTTGTCACATTAACTACTTTTAGTCAATTGTGTTCCTAACTATCTATTGTAAGAAAAAATATGTACAATAAAATAACAATAAAAATATGGAAGAAAAATTATTAACAAATTTATTAAAAATCACAAAATTTATCAGTTTATTAGATATCGTAAAACATTCTTAAATCACTTTTTTTTGGTTACATTATCAATAGTGCGCAGTTTCCAGCGGTTTTGCTGATGACTAATCTACGTCGGGGAATCTAGTTGGCCACGAGTACCTGGCTTTGCTGCTTGCCTGTATGATTCTCTCATCTCAACCAAATTTTTACCACACCCAATATTTGAACTCGATACCTCGAAATGAAATTCGAGTCTAGTTACGACTAGAACCAACCTTCAAGGTTTTCTTATACCACATATAGAAACCCCGGGAACTATTTAAGATAAAATATATGACATATCTACAAGAGATTCAATTATCCTATTTATTTAGTACTACCAAAAAAAAATTCTGACAAGTTCCCAACATACTCCCTCTGGACAATATATAGTCTAGATACATTACTTTTTTAATGAATATAAAAAAGTATTTGTTGCTTATATTTGAGTTCGGAGGGAATATGTTTTATTTTACTATGAAAATAATATTGTAACCTAGTTGAGTTGTGTTGTGTTTTGTGGGGTGACAATGCAGGTATTGACTAATGGGAGGTTTAAAAGTGTAAAGCACAGGGTTTTAGCAGACACAACAAAGTCAAGGTTGTCGATGATATACTTTGGAGGACCACCTTTGAATGAAAAGATAACACCTTTACCATCAATCATGTACACAAAAGAAGAAAGTTTGTACAAAGAGTTCACATGGTTTGAGTACAAAAAAGCTATGTACAATTCAACTTCAAGGCTATCTGATTATAGGCTTGGCCCTTTTGAGAAATCTTCTCCTGCCAAATAGTAATATCCTGTCAAGTTTTTCCTGCATTTTCTCACATGCTATTGTTAGCTAGACCTTTTTCTTTTTGTGTGTGCATCAATGTATTGTCTGTGTTGATTTCAAACAGTTGTTGACTCTACTTGACATATATAGAAAATGAATAGGTTGTTTATTATGTAAGTTCTTTCTTTTTATCTTTTGGTCCTTTTTCTTGTTTAGTTGAATTGTAACACCCACTACTACTATTGTGAATTGTCAATGCAATGCAAATCTAGTAATATATAGTATCTTATTGTGTTATGTTACGTACACATTTTAAATACTTCTTTCTTGGTGCATTGTAAGTAGGACTTGGGATAAGGATTTTTTTTGGTACTCCCCACATTCTACACCACACCCCCATAATACCATTTATTACAAAAATACCCCTTAAAATTTTTTTAAAAGAAATTTCCCGGATTTACCTCTATTGTTGGTAAATCCGGTTCATGAATTTTTAAAAAAAAATATTTCATAGGGATTTCCGGATTTACCTCATAGGTAGGTAAATCCGGTTCATATTTTGTGAACCGACTTTACCTACGTATGAGGTAAATCCCCATTTTTAATTTTTTTTTATAAGATACGCACGCGTGTTACGATTTAAAATACGATACAAACGCGTTACGATATACGAGTAAAGATAAATTGATTACCCTATTTTCATTTCTACACGTTAAGATAAGTTGATTAGTCATTTCTACGCGTTACGATATATGAGTAAAATACAAACGCATTACGATAAACGATTTAAAATACGATACGAACGCGTTTCTACCGTATTTTCATTTCAGTTGTTTTGTTATGTTCTTTTATCATCAATTTCATGTTTCTTTCGTTTCGTAATCAAAATCGTTGTAAAACGCTTGTTTAATTAATGTTAATTTGTTTTTTAATAATTTTTTTTCCGGAAATACCTACAGTTTTGGTAAATCCGGTGGGGGATTTTTGGATTCCCGGATTTACCAAAAATTACAGGTAAATTCGGTTTACAAATTACGAACCGAATTTACCTGTAATTTTTGGTAAATCCGGGAATACAA
Source organism: Oxytropis ochrocephala (assembly GCA_020916435.1). Taxonomy (NCBI): domain Eukaryota; kingdom Viridiplantae; phylum Streptophyta; class Magnoliopsida; order Fabales; family Fabaceae; genus Oxytropis; species Oxytropis ochrocephala. The sequence goes on along the minus strand of CM037093.1, from coordinate 9,100,196 downwards.
AAAACCCCCACCGGATTTACCAAAACTGTAAAAATCCTTGGGATAAACATGGTAAAATGCTCATTATCATCCCTAATTGAATTAAAAACCTATATGAGCTAAAGTGAAATACCTACTCAAAGAGCGTTTATATAAGATGATTCGGGTTTCTTCCAACTTAACCAAGAGTTATGGGTTCGAATCTAACTCTAAAGAAAGTTTTGTCACCCATCGTGATCCTACTCGATTTGAGACATTAATCTCTGCAGTTACGCGCAAATAATGCTCGATTTACACCAAAGAAAGTGAAATACCTTGCAATCAACATTTGAGTAGTTTAGATAACAATAAATAATTTTTTTGCTAAAAGGTTTTTGTAATTTATTCTAAGCAATCAACAGTTATTTAAGTAGTATTATAGGTATCATACATAAGTCTTTGTGTGGATGGACTAAGTGCAATTCGGATGGGGGCTTCGCATGGCAATTCTGGTCATGCTACTTATGGAGGTTTGTTCTGTAACCAGGTTCGGCCCAAACAATACGGAGGCCCTGTACGAATAATAAAGTGGGGCTTTGATTATATTTTCACCAAATAAAACTCAAACTTCAATACAAGACTCAAACTTCAATATTTAAATTGTAAATAACATTTTTTTTTCGAAAATTGAGGATAATAATATTAGTCATCATTTTAGCCGGCCTCGTATGCCAACTGACCTCTAGGTCGGGAACATGTCAGTAACTTCGAGTAAGGCAATCATGGTTTTTTTGGATTATGTGTGCATTGCCTCTTCTTTCGAAAATGAGATCCATACATGTCATGAAATCAATTGAAGTTGTTTATGAAAGAGTGTGGTTTAATCTTTGGTTAGAATGTGATTTTACCCTTGTAGTGGTAGCTAATAATTAATTAGTTTGGTTTATTGGAGGTTTAGAAATAGATGAAGAAGTTGCATCTCTATAAATAAAAGGATCTACTTCCTTGTTGCTCACAATTACAGGGAAGAAAGGTCTTGTGGAAATAAGTTAGCAAACTATGAACTTCCTTGTAACAATTTAGGCCTCCCCATATTATCGTTTCCAATGATTTTTTTCCTTACCAAGTGTTTTGGTCTAGTCCCCTCTTGGATTCTCTTTTGTATGCATTTTCCCCCATTTTATATCAAAATGGGAAGAAATAGGCTCTGTTTGGCAAGTCTCCTCTACTAGCGGATAGCAGATATAACTAGCGGATGACAACTAGACATGTTTGGTAAGCACTATAGCATTTAGCTTTTTTTCAAATGCTACTTCAAGTAGCATTTTTTCAAACGCTAGATATAGCGTATAACGTCTCACTTTTTTGCCATTTTTACTCTATTTATTTTTCTTAAGTTCGTTCTCTATCCTCATTAAAATAAATTAAATAATTTTAAATCCCTAATTTTTATGTCATTTTATGTTTATCAGTTAGTTTAACACCAAGTTTTACCAAACCATTTGTTATTAGCTAGTTTATCCACTATCCGCTTACTCATCTGCTATCCGGTCATCCGCTATGCACTAACTTATCTATTATCTGTTAATTTTTAACAAATCGAGTCGTATTCTGAAATTATTTCCTTAAAAGAGATTTTGCATTAGAAAATTTTAACCCGACTCAATTCCTGCTCTTTGTTTAAAAAACTCAAATATTCTCGATTTCTCAAATTTGTTTTTCTTCTCTCATACCCTCTTACCCACTTCTAAGTTCTAACTCCACAACTTATCTTCACAATCAAACTCGTGCAATTGTAGGGATTGACTTTTGGTCATATTAATGCATTTATTTTTATATCCAATTTATCAAAGATATTTTTTTAAGAGGTCTTTCACCACGCTTTAGTGTCTAGGAGAAAAGGGTCCTCATTAACCCAAGGTTCAGTCAGAAGGTAAGTAAAGTCTAGCTTTAATTTGTTTCATTTTTTGGGATCGAACTCGAGTACAAGTCGAGTATGTCCCTTTAGATGGAGTGAATTAACCACTTGCACCCAAGCTTTGAGTTATCAAAGATATAGTATAGAGATTGAGGATCTTGAGTATATTTCTTTTTTTTATTCTACACTTTTTTTCCAAAATAAAAGAATATAGAATAGGAAAAAAACATCAAGAAGAAAAACTAAATTTATTAATAAAAAAAGAAAAGTATACCAAAACATTGGGAGACTAGATCAAAACCCATGAACAAAAAAACATTACAACCGAAAGGAAATAAAAACAATCCTATAAAAGTATGCAAAAACATCACTATAATGACTCTCATCAAAATCAGGTTGGCACCAAAACCATTACCAATCATTTGCAGCACACCAAAAAAAGGAAATAAAAGGAAAACCTAATTCATCGAAAGGAAGAACATTAAACCGAAGAAGGAGATTAGCAAAGTTTGTAGCTAGGCAAGCCTAACTTATTTCGGAAAAAATCTTCAGCAATTAAACTAGAAATAAGATCCCACCAAACAAAGCCACTTTAGTTAGTTCCATGACGTGCAAGCTTATCAGCGCATGCATTACCCTCTCTATAAATGCGAGTGCAAACGAAATTCACCTGCCTAGTCAAGTGTAAACAATTATTCCATCTTTCTAACTTTCCAAGGAACTATTCTGCAATTCTTGAAAGCAGTGATCACTAATTGAGAATCACATTCAAACCAAAAAAACTTTCAACCTTTTTCAAAAGCAATCTTTATAGCCAACATAGCCCCAATGATTTCAGCATGAAGTGCATAGTTGTTGCCAATGGAGGCAGAAAAACAGCCAAGGATGACAGCACTTTTGTCTCAAAAAATACTGCCACAAGCAGCAAGACCAAAACATCTTTTGGCAGCACCTGATTATCTAAAAAAAATCTTTTGGCAACGCCATCAGTATTGCATTTTATCATGTAAGGAACAGAGAGATTCAAATAATCTCTTTAATGTTTGAAGAATTTCTATAATTACCTATGACATTAGAGGCCTTTATAATTCTAAACCCAGCAACAAAGGAAGACATAGTGGATTTAGAGGCATTTCCAGCTAAATTCGCATTGGAAATAATTATATTGGTAACCGAGTGTGAGACAATCACATGATTCTCAAATCTAGCATGATTATTGCAGTACCAAATTGCCCAAAAAATGTTAACAATCGTCGTAGAGACAATATCACTCAATTGGGAGCTCCAACCATGAGAGATCGAGGATAAAATGATTTGAAAAGAGAAAGTATCAATGTGGATGCTCAGGATATCTCCAAGTCAATTCCAAATATGCTTGATAAAAGGGCAAGCAAATAAGAAGTGTTGAGAGGTCTCTAAAGCACTACTGCGCAAAGACTACACATAGAAACAATGGTGCGACCTCTAATTGAAAGTTGATCATCAATAGGGGTTTTATTAAGGAGATCCCTTCAAAAACTAAATGATTTAGCAGGCGGGATAAAGTTCTTTCAATGTTGTCTTGGTCTAAGGAACGACTTGGTCAACAAGTTTAAGGAAGAGAAAATAATCATTGAAAGTCAAATCATTAGAATTAGGACAATCCCACGTAAGTTGGTCCTCCACCAGAGCAACGGAAACAACAATCTCTTTAAATGCCTTTTTTTTTTTACCAATATCTCTTGAAATGTCAACACACTGGCTATTTTATACTCTCTCTGTTCCATACTATATGATTTTCTAAGCAAAAAAATTTGTCTCATAATACATGACTTTTTAGAATACCAATACAACATCAATTTTCTTTTCCAGTCATACCCTTCATTATTTAATATATCTCTTCTTACATTCTCTCAAAGACAAATTCTGTCTCTGTTTCCTTTTTGATCTGATTTTGGTTAGGGGTCCCAGGTCTCTTAGATGATCTGGTTTTAGTTAGGGGGTCACAGGTCTCTTAAAAAATCAGTCTTTGGCCAGTGTTTGGTTGGTTCTTACCCGCTTCAAAGGCATCTTCAGCTTATCTAACTAGTGTTAGCTAGCTTTCTTTTTCTTAGTATCTTGGTGAATATGTTTTAGGGGACTCTTTTAGGGGTTCTCTATTATTGTTTTGACATTAGTTTTCCATTTGCCAAGGGTTTTGGTCTAGTCCCCCTTATGCTCTTCTATGTTTTCTTTTCCTTTTATTAATAAATCATGGCAGATTGCCGATTTGTTTAAAGAAAAAAGAAGGACAATTTGGTAAACTAACTCACAATCTCCTTTTCCCATACAAAATTAATTATTTTTCTTAATTTTTGTGTCACAACCTTAAATGACAGGTAATATAAGAATATTCTATATTTAATTAATTAACCAAAGCATTTATCAATTTTAATATTCTTCATGGAAACAGAGATGGCTACTTTAAATATTCTGGCATTAGAATATTGTTGTAAACTTAAAAGCTACAGATAAATTAAGATTGATCCGATCAGCAACAACCGAGTTCAGATTTCATTTCAAGATCTCGAGTTAGAATCTTGAGAATAGTAAAAACTTTATTGAGACGAAGAAAATCACAATGACTGACAAAGTTAAGTAAACACCTTGTAAATTAGGTTTCCTAGTGTAAACTACTCACTATAACAAAACCGATAAATATTGTGTACCAATAACGCAGTAAAAAAATAACCTTGAAAAGGCATCACATGCAAGTAAAGCACAATGGGTAGTAGTCAGTGGCGGGCGGATCTTGGGAAAAAAATTGGGGGGTGCCACATTTTTAAGAAATATATATAATATTTTTTACCATGTATTCTAAATTGTTTATTTGGTTCAATGGTAAATTTTAAGCATATCAATATTATTGTCCGCGGTTCAAATCTTACAAGGAGTAGTTTTTTGTTTTAATTTTGAGAAAAATATACTAAATGACTGCAAAAATACAGAAATGTCAGCCGAGGTATCGAACCAAGGACTTAGACATAGACATTGTTAACTACTCAATTAACCACTGCGCTGTCCAGTACATTTGGTTATTTCGGTTCGTTTAATTTTATATAATCTAATATTGTGTATTAGATATATGAGTATATATAGTAAATTTTTAAAAAATTGGGGGGTACCGTGGCATCCCTCCGCTCCTATGAAGATCCGCCCCTGGTAGTAGTAGTGTGGAGGATCCAGGACCAGGGATTACAGAGTTCAAAATTGTGACTTGGGCGCAGCGGAGTGCAAACTTACGAGTATTGATGTAAATTTAGACACTTGGATGTTTAAATCATATGTGGTTTGCAACCACGCATATAATTGTGTTGACTAGCACAGGATTCCTTGCGGAGGGAGCAGAAGATATCTCGTAGGTTTGCGGTTGTAAATTATAATAACCAATGTGGCAATGCCAAAGGCCAATTATTGGGGCCTCCTTATCTGAATGCATGTTTTGTTTTCAGCTGACATATATCTCACTTCCAAAAATTCATCTGATTCACTTATTATTGCACCTACGATGTTTCTTTTTTCTGTACTTTTTGTGGGGTTTTTACTTTTGATATCTTCTCATGTTACTGAAGGCTAATTTGCCACGTTATTTTATCATTCTTCACCATCAAATTTCTGCTTCTGTGTTTCGTATCTTGTCTGCACCATTGACTAAAGGAGGTTTCATTATTATTGTGTTAATGAAGATATTTTGGTGTATTTCTTCTACACATTATTAATTGACTAGACCCAATTAAACAATAATAACTAAGTGCAACAACAAGCTAACTAACAAACTGCAAATGTATATTATCTTTCTCAATATATTCTTTGATAGATAATTATGCATGGCACGCGAAGCACAATAAAAGTCTATTTTCTTCAATTATCCATCAGAGTTCAATTATTGGGTCTTTGTGATTGTCTTATCTGTTTCAAATTAATATTTAGGTACACCAAATAATTTCTTCTCACTTTGTATTTCTACTTATCCACATGCACCAGTGATTGGAGGGGCGTGGCCCCCTCCCTTTCTAATACGATTTTACCATAGATTTTTGTGTTATTTTGTGTGTTTGGAAATTTGGAGGGGAAGAAAGGAGAAGACTTAGGACTAAAAGGAGTCCTAAGCCCCTCTAAACTCATTCCAAGTGTATTTTTGAAGCTCCTTTAAAACCTTAAAAATATGGGAGAATTCAAAAATAAACTAAGAGATGGGTTTAAAGAGACTTGGGTTATACTTTTTCTCGTAGTTTGCCAAAGAAAAACCTTAATTTTTTACGTGATAAGACATGTAAAAAAGATTCTTCAATAATAACTAAGCAAAAAGGAAGAAATTCACATTGTCAATCACATGCTATACATGAAGCGAGAAATTCACATTGCCAATCACCTTCTTGTTGGAGTACTTGATTGGAATTACGCATATTGAAGTTTTGTCGATTGATGACTTTCAACATAGAAAAATTCTTGAAGTGCCACCGAAGTATATATACTCTTTATAGTGGAGCATGATAATTCTTTTGAATTATGATTATCGGTGTAGACAATGAAAACGGGAGATGTCTCAGGTATCAATTGCAATCAAGGTGGATATTGTTAGAATTGATTGGAATTGAGCATCTTGAAGAAGCCCCACATTGCTTAGTTTTGTGAAGAAACAAGGAGACCAAGGTTACATATATGGGCAGAAACACCTTAAGTTTGTATTCAACTTTTTTTCTTTCTCTTATACTCTTGTTTTGTGAGTTGTTGTTAAATATTTTTTTCGGAGTGTGTGGGTTTACTGGGTCATGGGGTGTTTGAGAGAAATCTATATGTTGTAAAAAAAATTCACATAGTCTTATTCTCTGGTTGTCATTAGACAACAATTCGGGGTTTTCTGGTTTTGGAGTTTTCAACGATAAATTCTTGTGTTCCAATTTAGCTCAATTAATTTCTCGATGTTGTTTTTCCCAACAAGTGGTGTCAGAGCCATGGTCCGGCTTGGTGGGGGAGCAGGTAGAGTGGATGCTGGTTTGGATCAAGTCTAGCGATGTGGGTGACTCACACTTGAGGGGAGAATGTTGAGAATTCAAGTGTGAGTGGTATTGGGAAGATCCCAAGTCCCACATAGACTAGTGATAAGGTCTCAAGAGGGTTTATAATGAAGAGGCAACACTCACCTTACAAACCGGTTTTGTGGGGTTGAGTTAGGCCCAAACCACATTCTAAGATGGTATCAAAGCCTATCCTAGATCTATTGGGCCACCTACCATTAAACACGCTACAAGCCCAAAAGTGCTGCGCGTGAGGGGGTGTATTAGGGAAAATCCCAAGTCCCACGTCCCACATCGACTAGTGATAAGGTCTCAAGAGGGTTTATAATGAATAGGCAATCCTCATCTTACAAGCCGGTTTTGTGGGGTTGAGTTAGGCCTAAACCACATTCTAAGATGGTATCAGAGCCTATCCTAGATCTATCGGGCCACCTACCATTAAAAAAAACACGCTACAAGCCCAACAGTGCTGCGTGTGAGAGGGTGTATTAGGGAAAATCTCATTGACTAGTGATAAGGTCTCAAGAAGGTTTATAATGAAGAGACAACCCTCACCTTACAAGCTGGTTTTGTGGGGTTGAGTTAGGCCTTAATCACATTCTAAGATGGTATCAGAGCCTATCCTAGATCCTTCGGGCCACCTACCATTAAACACGCTACAAGCCAAAAAGTGTTGCGCGTGAGGGGGTGTATTAGGGAAAATCCCAAGTCCCACATTGACTAGTGATAAGGTCTCAAGACAGTTTATAATGAATAGGCAAACCTCACCTTACAAGCCGGTTTTATGGGGTTGAGTTAGGCCTTAAACACATTCTAAGATGGTATCAGAGTCTATCCTAGATCCATCGGGCTACCTACCATTAAACACGCTACAAGCCCAACAGTGTTGCGCGTGAGGGGGTGTATTGGGAAAATCCCAAGTCCCACATAGACTAGTGATAAGGTCTCAAGAGGGTTTATAATGAAGAGGCAACCCTCACCTTACAAGCCGATTTTGTGGGGTTGAGTTAGGCCCAAGCCACATTCTATGATGGTATCAAAGTCTATCCTAGATCTATCGAGCCACCTACCATTAAACATGTGACACCCCTTTTCTACCCCGTAATTTGCACGTCATTTATCAGAGTAATTCTTTTTCGCAAAATATTAATTTAATTGATAGAAAAGAAATGTCACATCGTCATTAACAAAACTCATCAATTGCACTCATCAAGTTTGTGCAACAACACCCGTCATAAAAATTAAATTCTAAAAATTTCGTCACAGCGGAGATAAAATAAGAACTCACTAATACCACTCAAACACGTCTCACATCATCGATATAATCATAAAACGATTAACTAATTAAATAACCAAAATTTAACCACGCCCCCTAGGTGCTACAGTATCAGAGAGCGACTCGACAGACATCCCAACAGCTAATAAGGAAGGCAGCATGACCTTCACTCGGAGTTACCTGCAGCGTTGCCACAATAGAGCAACATTCCAAGCAGAAGGGGTGAGAATTTCAACAAAACACAATTAAGCATATAATAGAGTAATATGAGCAAACAGTCATACGGCATCATCATTATCATCAACTTCATCGTCACTGAACGCTAACTCAAGTCATAATTTTTACCACAAGTCATAAACATGTATGTGCATGAAAATGCAACCCACGCCTGGGTATATGCATGATGGTACCATACTCGTCATAAATAAGCCACTAAGGGCACACTGTCACTAATATTCATCAAAAAGAGGCCGAAGCCTATTCGTCATAATATGCACATGCTATGAGACACTATGGACACATGTGCAAACACCAAATCACTCACCATGGAGACCTCGTCATCATCGTCATAAAACACTCATAGAGTGTACTCGTCATAACCATCACAATAAATCCACATCCATCATCATAAATATCACATTAAAACTTGGAGTAATAACCCCTCTTAATCTTAAGTAACAACACCTAAAACTTAAGTAACAACACCTAAGAATTTAGGTGACAACACATAAAGTTTGGGTAACAATATATTTAAAATTTTGGAAAACATCTCATTTTCACGCTTAGGAAGCATCACATTGAAAATTAAGGAAAACATCACATTTGCAAAGTGGGAAAACATCACATTTTAATTGTAAAAACAACTCACTTTAATTTGAGAGAATAGCACCTTAATTTGTAGAAAAACAGCAGCAAAACAACAACCTTTTATGCGCCCAAAACAGCAGAATTTTATTTGTATAAACAACAACCTTTTATGCGCCAAAACAGCAGAATTTTTATTTGTATAAACATCAACACAAAATAGTTTATTTTGCCTTAAAAAATAGAACATTCAGTTAGGCCTCTGAATAAGCTTTCCAACGCATTTTAGAACACCTCAATCGGGTTCCCGGTTCGCAAGATATCAATTTTTCAAAAACATTACAGCACTTTAAGAAATACAGCAACTCATATTTTAACAAAAAAAAAAAACAACAACAACATATGATTTTTCTTTTTAAAGGCAAACAACAGCTGATTTTCAATTAAACAAAGAACAACAACAACATCTATTTCAATCAAAACAGCAGTTATTTGTTAACAAAACAGCAGCCCTTCCATCACTCTAAAATCGATTCTAACCACACCAACATTACCAAACTCGAAATTCATCTCTACAATTCATCAAAACAACATCACAATTAATTCAATCCTTCATCAATTTTGCATACATTCATCTCAAATTCACAACAACATCAAATTCATCAAGCAACATCAATAATTCATCAACAACATCAATAATCATCAAATCACACCACAATAACATCAAAATTCATCAAACAACATCAATAATTCATCAACAACATCAAAAATCATCAATTCATATCTCATCAATTCATCAACAACATCAAAAATCATCAATTCATCAAACAACATCAATAATTCATCAACAACATCAAAACCCCACAAACCTACCACATACCCAATTATGTTAAACCGAAATGCTCACCCTTACCTCTTAAACGTATGCTCCGTGGAAGATGATTGAATACACCACAAGTAACCACAGCAACACACAAATCAAAGCTTGAGAACTTACGAAATTCTTCTTCTCCTTCCTTCCCTTTAGCGCCGCGCCACACTTCCCTTCTCTTGCTCTCTCTCAATTTCGTTTTCCTCTCTAATGAGTTGAGAGCAAGGGTTTCGCATACCCTTGGGGTTTAAGCTGTGGGCCTTTCACGCATTGGGCTCACAGCTACACCCCCACTACTACTTGATCCCACTCCTACACAAAACATGATATTCCCCTCTAATTTAATTATCTCCGCTTCAACTAAAATTAATAATTCAACTAATCAAATTAATTAAACTAATTAATTTTTTTTTTCGGGGTGTTACAAAACACGCTACAAGCCCAAAAGTGTTGCGCGTGAGGGGTGTATTAGGGAAAATCTCAAGTCCCACAATGACTAGTGATAAGGTCTCAAGAGGGTTTATAATGAAGAAACAACCCTCACCTTACAAGCTGGTTTTGTGGAGTTGAGTTAGGCCTAAACCACATTCTAAGAAGTGGTTAGTCCCATATCAGCCAGGAATGCGCTAAATATAAGAGAGGGGACACATACACCTAATGCCTTAAGGTTTTGGGTGGAGATGTGGCGTCCAAGTCTTTTGGTGGTCTGATTCATTGATTAGCTCGTTGTTTCTCACAGTGCTCTCCTGGACTTCCCAACAATTACATAATGAAATATCATTTTTTATTTTTTTTGGCAAAATGGATTGCTTAACATCATTTAGCATTCCATATTTTACTAAAAAGAAAAAAATGGGGGGCAAGACCTGACCTCTATAAAATTTGTGAAGTCTAACTCTAGGTAAAAATGATCTATCTTTAAAAAAATCAGATTTGATAAAATCAGTGATAATTTTCATGTAGAAGATTGTTTAGAACCAGCCCTATAGCGGGTAACATGAATTTTGAAGTTCTTTGTCTCATTCTTATCTTCTAAGATTTAGAACGAACAACAGTGAAGTCATCATGTTGTGGTTGATGCCCAACAGGACGAGTCATTTTCTCATCATCCTCCAAATCAGCCTCAGAAGTCCAAAGACGATTAATAATGTGAAGATCATCGATGACTTATTTAGGAGCATTGTGATCCTCGATAATTTTAATTTGAGGCTCTTTGTCAAGGGGGCCGGTTTTGAGGGAAAACCCTTTTATTAGTACTATCTCAACAACAAAATTTACATTTTTAACATCTTTAATGCCCGACCCAGAAGAACTTGAGCATCCTCAACCAAAATCATATTAGTGTTCTTGAAATTTATATGATCTATATCAACTAAATTATCTTGAACATGAACATGCACATTAACAATATCTTCAACCTTATCTGGTGTTTTTGAATCAGAAAACGTACCAAGAAATGCCAAAGAATGAGTGGGATCATCAACCTTATTGTTTGGCACACTAGAATCGAGGATTACCTTCTTTTTAGGATCAAAAGCTTTTAGAAGAGAAGCATCAGCTACCCCTTGGTTCTTTACTTTGTAGATCATTTCTAGCTTCTTGGCACAATCTTCTTGAACCTTCTTTTTAGAATCTAGTACGGGAACAGAGTATCCAACAACATGTTTGCAAGAGGAAATATCGTGCCCAATAGCTTGACAAGAAGAGCAGAATGGAGGAAGGTTCTCATATTCCAGATATACAAAGAATGTGAAGTCATCCCTTTCTACCAAAATCTTGTCACAAATGTCTTCTTGAAGATCTATGTCTATTAATACTTTGCCAATTAATGGCCAAAAGACTTCTTAGAAGTGGCTTCATCAATAGCAATAGGGACTCCAACCCCACCGGCGATGGAGAAGAGTATGTGAGGCCTCCAATATTCTTGAGGGAGACCAATAATACAAAGCCAACATTGGGTGTGAGTAATCTTCAAGGAATAAGGATTGAAGTCTAGAGACCAGCTGAAAAGGCGCAAGATTCCAGGCTTAAGTGACCACGAACCATGCGACTAGATACAACACATGTCTTCAAAAGATGACAATGCAATTTCGTAGAAACTTTACCCTAGCGAAATGGTGTTCCATTTTCCTGAAGTCTTCCAAAGATTCTACAATTTAGTGCGAAGATCGTGTATTCGCGGTGGAGAATTTCCCTTTGAAAGGATTAATCTCCCACGGAGATTATTATGACATGAAGAAGACCTGTTTTGTACTCTTCCTTTGGGATCTTGAGTGCACGTTCCTCCCCTTTAAGGAAGGCTTGGATAGTTGATTGATGCGGATAGAAACAAAATTGGTAAAAACACTTGCAAAGGATTTTGGGCGAATTACCTGTGTAATCGGCGAAAATGCAATTCACGGAGAAGTCGGAGCAAGAAAACTCTAGGGACAAACAGACTGCGCGGAGGCCCTAAAAGACCCAGTGGACGTAAATTTGTATTAACTGGAGAATAATCAATCAACCATTTGGATTATCTTACAGCTCAAGAAACTCTTCCAAAAATGAGCAGAAACCTCCATCACCGATATGGTCAAGAAACGTAAGATCTTGACTTCAACAATACGTTCTTGCCTCAACAACTAATCGTTCTTGCGGCGATGATATATTTGTTGCTCACATAGTCATAAATTCTAAATCAAGTTGTCAATTACTATCACCAACCCATTTTTTATTTTTAATCACATAAGATGTGAATTATTTTTGTCTACAAGGTGTCGATAACCAACAAAGCTCAAGAGTATCATAAAATTCTTTATATCAAAAAAAAAAAAAAAAAAACTCCAAAGTAAAATTGATTTTGCCTCCGGGATTGATTTTAACTTAAAGTTATGATTTGTAGCTTTTACTTCCAAAAGTAATTTTACTTTGTTCAAATCATTTTTACGTAATTCAAACATAAATTAATTTACACTCAACTCACTTTTCATATAAAATCAGTTTTCCCAATAACAAACCCAAACACACTAAAGTGCAATCACTCTTTGAAGTAGCATGACTCTTCCAAAGGTTACCAACAACCAGAAGATCCCAACTGATAAATAACTATATTTCAAAAAAGGCAGAGCAAATAGAATTCTATATTCTGAACAGTTTCCTTATAGAAAAATAAAGCTTTTCCGCCAAACTAAGTTGAATATCAATTTCAACAAACAATGGTCGGTGATTATTTTATTCTAAAAATACTTTTCTGGGTTTGTATTATGATATCGACCAAATAATGATCATGGCAGCAGAAAGTTAGATGCAGAGGAACATTTCAATTACTTTGTCTGCAATTTTATCCACAATAGTAGTCACTATAGTATATTGACGTGATCCAAGGAACAAATTAAAGGTGACTGAAAGCTATGCACGAGAGTTTGAAAATAGTCTCTCACTGTTTAATTTTTCATACCAAGTTCATTGAATTATCGGTTTTTTTTTCACACCCCCCTCCTTCTCTATCTCACCCCCATAATTCCATAAATCTCGTTTTTACCTCTGGTTTGTTAAAAAAACAATTAAAAATTAAAAATTTTGGAATTACCTCTAAAAAAGGTAATTCTGGTTCAAAAAATAAAGGAATTTCGGATTTACCCTGTAATTCCGAAAAGATTTTCGGAATTACCTCATTTCGAATTACCTCAGAAATGAGGTAATTCCTGTCATTATTGTGAACCTAATTACCTATTTCTCGAGGTAATTCAAAATTACAATTTTTTCAATTATTAATATTTTTTATTTACATTATTTTTTTAACGATGGCGAGTAGACGACTGACAAACAGGTGTAAGCATGAAAGCAGAGTCTTCCGGAAGAAGACACGCAGCTGCCGACAAAGATCTTTGGGGAGGCAGCAAGAGAGTGATATACTCCTTCTCCGGACACTCTACAGAGGCTCAGAGTCAGATCATGACATTCTCGCTCACGGTTAGTAGGCATCGTATATATGTCCAAAATGACATATATATACGATTTGTTTTAATTTTTATTACTAAAAGGTTACTAAAAATAGTCAAAACTACTCTAAAAAATATAAAAACACTACTAAAAATCTAACAAAACCAAAATAAGGGTATACAAATTTTTTTAGATTTTTTGGAGACTATGAAAAATTAAAAAAAAATCGTAAAAAATAGTAAACGATGGAATTTGGGATTTTGAGGCCGTAGTCCCGTAAGAAGTCCTTTCTAAGGGAGTCTTGATTCTTGATTTTTTTCGGATATAATGGCTGTGGTTTCATTACGATCAGAGTATGTTGTCCGAAAACTGATTTTATTCGTTCGAAATAATATTAATAATTCCGAAAAAAAATTAATAATTGAAAAAAAATATATTAATTTTTGGAATTACCTCAGAAATAGGTAATTTCGGTTCACAAATGTGAACCGGAATTACCTCATTTCTGAGGTAATTCCGAAAATCTTTTCGGAATTACAGGGTAAATCCGAAATTCCTTTATTTTTTGAACCGGAATTACCTTTTTTAGAGGTAATTCCGAAATTTTTAATTTTTTTAACAAACCAAGGGTAAAAAAGGGATTTATGGGAATTATGGGGTGAGATAGAGAAGGAGGGGGGTGCGGAAAAAAAACCCGAATTATCCGCAACCGTATAGTTTTAGTGTGTCTCTGACACACAAAAGCTTACGACCTCTATAGTAACACTAATACTTTAGGTTGAAAAGCTTCAATTATTTCCATTTTTCAAATTACTACGGACATCTAAGTGTTCGTGTCAGTGTATTGTTTGGTGTCAGTGCCGTGTCCAGTGTTTGTGTCTGTATTGATGCTTCATAGTTTAGAACAATCCATCAAATAATGATTTGTTTACTCTAAGGGCTAACCTAGTTTTAGGTTTTACCTTAGCTTAATTTGGCCGCCATGCCATCTAACTCAAATGGTAATTACAATTATTTTGACTTCAAAGAGATATATGAATATGCCAGCATGTGATTTCTTATACGCAAGAACCATATGTTGCTCAATTCAATCTCTTTGAATTTCAAAATATATAAATCTAGAAAGTATTTAATTTATATATAATGTTGGTGTAAAAGATTTTTTACAACGTCAGCCAATCACGAAATGACACATCATAAAAAATATTTGACTTTATCTCAATTACCTTAAAATTCACCTATACTATGATTTTTGATTGGTTGATGGTATAAATTTTTACATCAATGAATACCAATTAAACTCATTAAGAAATATTTATTAAAATAGTTTTTAATTTCTTAATGTGCCATTTATTTCTTTAATATATATTATCTCTCAACAATTGTGACAAAATAGTAATCAATGTAATCTTTGACAAGAAATCACCACAACTATAATTAACTATGAGACTTACTCTCGAGTCATGGTTATATGGAGGTTGAGTTTTGTTTAATGTAAAACATTGTTTGATGATGCCATGATGGTTAGGTGAAGTCTTCTTTTTTGTTAAAAAAAAAGAGAGTTGAAGTCTTCTTTAATGTGGAGATTTTAGGGGGCGTTTGCTTCGAGTTAAGTAGAATTAGTCCCAGAAATAACATTTTAGGAACATGATGATAGGAATACTAATTCTAGGTATCTTCTAAAAAAGTATTTGGTAAAATTTTAAACATTTCTGGGAATGAGGTACTTATAGAAATTAAATTAACTTTTATTTTTAATTTTTCACATAATCCTCATAGGAATCATTATTCCCACCATTTTTCATGGGAATGTTTGCATGAGAATGTTAGAGGTTATTGGAAGTTATCTCACTCCTAAGAATCCTCATACCAAGGAATAATTTTTTAAGCTTGTAACAAACATGGGAATGTTCATTCCTAACTCATGAATTCCCAATAATCTTAGTTCTAGACTTGAAACAAATGCCCCCTTAGGATTTGAACATCAGAAACATCGTATAAAATTATTAACCCTTTGGTTTCTGTTTGGTGAAAAATAGCGGATTAACTAACAGATAGCGGATGAGCAGATAGCAAATAGTGGATGAGCTAGGGGATAAGCTAACCAATAGAAAAATATGTATTTGGTAAAACTAACGGTTAAACTAGTGATAAATCTAAAATGACATAAAAGGGCATATTTAAATTATTCAATCATGGCGTACAAAATATTTAATGAGGATAGAGAAGAAATTTAAGAAAAATAATAAGGGTAAAAATGAGAATAAAAGTGAGACGTTATACTTTATCCGCTAGCGTTTAGCGTTTGAAAAAGTGCTAAACGTTATCTAAAAATGCTAAATGCTAGTGATTATCAAACCCTTGTACTTGTCATCTACTAGTCAAATACGCTAGTCTCAAAAGCTATATATCCGCTAGCAGATGACACTCACCAAACATAGCCTTTGTTTTGATGGATGGGTTTGAAAAGGGGTGCTTAAAGGCAAATAGAAAAGGGAGGAGGAGGGGTGAGGTTGTAGAGGGTGGTGTTGGCAGAAAAGTGAGGTGCTAGAAGCTTTTCTCTCAATCAGCATCTAAACTAGCCTTTGGACCCGGCTATGGGCCATATGGACCGAAGGCACTCAGGACATCACTAGCCAAGAGCTGGATTGCTTTGGACCAAAACAAAAAAGCTGGACTGCAGAAATGAATTTGTCCTTGAATGACTGTTACTTTTATAGAAGTGGAAT
This sequence comes from Oxytropis ochrocephala, assembly GCA_020916435.1. Classification (NCBI taxonomy): domain Eukaryota; kingdom Viridiplantae; phylum Streptophyta; class Magnoliopsida; order Fabales; family Fabaceae; genus Oxytropis; species Oxytropis ochrocephala. The sequence continues at coordinate 9,083,683 of CM037093.1, read as the reverse complement.
CAGCAGTGTTTGGTCTTGGTGCATACAAAGCTCCAGGCCCTGATGGACTGAATGGTTTATTCTTCCAAAAGAACTGGCCTACAATAAAAAATGAGGTATTTGCAGCTGTTTCTGAGTTTTTCACTAAAGGAACTTTGGGAGAAAATGTCAACTTCACAAATGTTGCTCTTATTCCAAAGGTACCCATTCCTGAATCTATATCTCAACTGAGGCCTATTAGTTGCTGCTCTTTTCTCTATAAGGTGATTGCAAAGATTATAGTGGCAAGACTAAAACCTATAATTGGAAGAATTATATCTCCTCAACAAAGTGCCTTTGTAGGTGGTAGACTAATCCAGGATAATTTAATTGTAGCTCATGAAGCCTTTCACTTCCTCAAGAAAAAACATGGTGGTGGTGGTGAAGGAATAGCTATTAAGCTTGATATGAATAAAGCTTATGACAGAGTTAATTGGGATTTTCTGCAATCAGTTCTTCTGGCTTTTGGTTTTGAAGCAGCCTGGGTTCAATCTATTATGAGTCTTGTCAACTCAGTTTCCTACTCTTATCAGATCACTGGATTCTCATCAAGGAAGGTTTTCCCAAAGAGAGGGGTGAGGCAGGGTGATCCTCTCTCCCCTTACCTATTTATTCTAGTTTTTGATGTCCTCTCTAGAATGATCACCAAAGCTTCGGAAAATGGAGAGTTCCAGGGTATTAAATTAGCAGCAACAACACCTCATTTGACTCATTTATTCTTTGCTGATGATGCAATTCTGTTTTCTAAGGATAGCACTGAGAATGTTTATCAATTGATCAAGATTCTAAATTTGTTTACAAATGCTTCTGGTCAAAAAATCAATTTATTGAAGTCTGAAATTATCTGTGGAAGCCAAGTTACTAATCAGATCAAAGACAGTGTTTCAGCCATTTCAAATATCCCTGTATGGACTAATCCTGGGTTTTACTTGGACATTCCGGCTGAATGGGGTGGCTCAAAGGTTCTAAGTCTCAGTTGGCTGAAAGATAAGGTAATCAACAAACTAGAAGGTTGGAAAGGCAATCTCCTAAACCAAGCTGGGAAGGAAGTCTTAATTAAAGCAGTGATTCAAGCTATTCCGAGCTATATTATGTCTATCATTTCTTTCCCAAAGACTTTTTGTGACTCCTTAACTTCCACAGTTGCCAAAATTTTGGTGGAAATCAAATGGTAAATACAATGGAATCCACTGGAAAAGGTTTGAAGCTTTGTGTATTCCAAAAGATAAAGGGGGTCTAGGATTTAGAGAATATAGCAAAATGAATACTGCCCTCCTATCTAAGCAAGTATGGAGGCTGGCCCATGATCACTCATCTTACTGGGCATCTACACTCAAGGCAATATACTTTCCAAATTGTTCTTTTTGGGAGGCTACTAACTCAAAGGGCTCCTCTTGGGTCTGGAAAAGCCTCTCTCAAGGGAGAGAGTACCTTAGAAGCAATGGAAGATGGAATGTAGGCTCAGGAACTGAAATAAATATTGAGATGGATAATTGGGTCAGTTCTGGAGTAAAAGTGGCTTTGAAGCCGAATGCTACACCTACTAAGGTCTCTGAATTGATTGATTCAAGCAGAAAATGGGACTTCAATCTCCTAAGGTCTAATCTTACCTCTGAGGGCGCTATAGAAGCTATTAAAACCCCCATTTCCTGGTCTTCTCAAGCTGATACTTTTACTTGGCCTCACAACAAAGGTGATTATTCAACTAAAACATGGTATAGTACTCTTATGAAAGCAGCTCCTCCAAGCATCACAAAGCCTTCTAGCTCTCACAATGGAACTGATAAACAGTGGGAGTTCATTTGGTCAGCAAAAGTACCAAATAAGATTAATCACTTTTTGTGGAAAGTTTGTCAAAACACTCTTCCAACAAGAGAGAATCTGTTAAAAAGAGAATTCATCTATCTCCTATGTGCCCCATTTGCCTGGAAGAAACTGAGACTACTGAGCATATATTTCTAATCTGTCCATGGACTAAGCCACTATGGTTTGGACTACAATTTCTCACCCCTCCTTCTCCTATAGGTCTTACAACAATCAATCAATGGATATTGGATGTGTTAGACTCTCCTATGGCTGATACCTATCATCTCTCATCCTGGGTTTTCTACACTATGTGGACTATTTGGAAAGCTAGAAATGATATGGTCTTCAACAATAAAAAGCCGATCCCTCTCAATGCTCTACATATAGTTAAAAACCAATGCCATGAATTCCTAGCAGCATCTACAACTAATCCTAATGGGGGATCTCAGGATCAGATCATCCTACCATCTATGGTGCAGGCATCCCCAATTCACTGGAGGCCCCCGTGTGATCATTTTGTCAAAATTAACACAGATGCTGCCCTTGATCAAGCAACAGGTAAAGGTTTTCGCTGTGGAATAATTTGTAGAGACAATCAAGGTAAACTACTTACAGCTTCCTCCAATCGTTTTTATGCATTCTCTCCTCTGGTAACTGAAGCTCTTAGCCTTCGTGAAGCAGCCTCGTTAGCAACAACAAGATTCTCATTGAGGTGTGTAAAGGAAGATCTGTTAGAAAGGAAATACAAGGTGTTGTGAATGATATCATCTCTCTTAGTTCAAACCTTCAATGAAAATCAAGCTCTCTGAAATGGAAAAGGATTGTCTCCCGTGAAGCTTTCAACGTAGAAAAAAAATTGGACAAATCTCATCATCAATCTATTTCATTTAACGAGAAATCAAGGGCTAGAAATAAAAATGCACTAAACAATGTTGTTCTTCTGATCCATCTTCCCAAATTGAGAGCTTTTCTTCCCCTTCCGCCATTCCCTTCTTTAAAACCCATCTTCCCAAATCTTCCTTTTCAACACACAAATCAGTGTCATGTGGAATAACAGGCACATAGTCAAATCTTGATACATTGCTTTGAGATCCCAAACTACGGATCATGAAATTGAAAGATGTAGTTCTTCTTCCACCTTACCCTTGGGCCTCAATTATCTCAGTAATCACTTGCTAGTTGCTACCCTTCCCTCTTAACCCCTCTTTCTATTTATATAGGCAAGGCAATGTGCTTTACTTCTCAATTTATCCAATCCCCAACTAACAAGTTAGGTAGCTAACTCTGGAGAGTTACACATCATCAATATCTGACCTCTCAAATCTTGAGTGCATCTTGATTAGTTATCTCTAAAGTAATGTCCCGAAAAGTTCAAATCAAAAGCAGCAAGCTTATCGAATATATTTAGTAATTAGTGGTAATAATTAGAGGTCTCAGTCTCAGTCATCTCATCTGAGATTTATGCTATCTAATCTTAGGCATTAATCTTAATTCAATTGAAAGTTCAGAACAGAGGAACAAAGAACAGTTTTTGAAAAAAGAATGGAGAAACAAACAACCAACAAAATGGCATAAGAATAAAATATCAGAGGAGCAGTAACATATAAGAATGCATTATGACCCAAAGGTTAATGGTTAATCTCAGTTGGTAAGACGTTTCACCTACACACAAAGGTTGTGAGTTCGAGTAATATAAGGGGAAGTAGGGAGCCACTATTGAATATTGATCCCTTTTAAAAAAGAAAAAAAATTATGCATACTGATACTACTTTTGATTCATAGTCTAAAAAATTATGCAACCGTGATCCACAAAATCTACGCATTAAATGGCATCCACCTTATTACTTCCATAATAAGGTGGATGCCATTTAATGCGTAGATTTTGTGGATCACTGTTGCATAATTTTTTAGACTATGAATCAAAAGTAGTATCAGTATGCATAATTTTTTTTCTTTTTTAAAAGGGATCAATATTCAATAGTGGCTCCCTACTTCCCCTTATATTACTCGAACTCACAACCTTTGTGTGTAGGTGAAAAGTAGAACCCCAGCAGGGAAGATTGCATATTGCATACAGCCAAAAAGTTACAAGTCGTCAAGATAAAGATATACCTAGAGATGATTAGCAAAACTCAAGCCTCTCAGATTAACAAAGTCAAAAGCAGTGATTTCTTTCCTCCACATCATTGATTGCCTTCAAAACGATGAATGTCCCTGGCTGAACTCAAGACACAATCTCAATTCAAACTAGTAAGAGCTCCATCATGTAAACAGTATAAGAATATCCACTTTCACCGGCTGCTGCCGCCTCTGCTTGCTTCAGTCTTCAATTAGTTTTGTTGCCGCAGGGCGCATTGACTCAATCAAAACTCGGAAGATATGAAACATTTCCACAGCAGAGATGTAACCAACTTGAGCAATACACGCCTAAATAGTATGCGCCATCTTTTCTTCCAACATGTAATGAGATATGAATGTTTGCGTTGAACATTTCACATGGAGTTTTGGTGCACCTGCACTGCAGAAAGCCACGACTTTGTGCAGCAATAGAGACAAACAACACTTGTTTGTTAACCTTTAGTGTTCTCATCCCATACTATCAATTTCTACTCTGCTGAATCCTGCCTCCTTTATCCTACTTTCTCCATCTGTTTCATGCACACCATAATTTTCTAAAATAACATTTGTTTGCTTCATTTCTTGCACTCTTGTAAGATCTGAGATTCTTCCAGCAACTGCATAAGTGCTAGAAATGAGGAGGGAATCAGTAGGATGCGCTGTATAAATGTTGATTAACACATCTTTCACACATTCCCCAATTTAACATCTCCATAGACTCGGCAAGCAGAAAGCAGTGTGCGCCATGCAGTAGCATCACCCTTAGTTGGCAAGCTCTTGATTAGTTGATGCGCTTCATGTAGCATTCCTGCTCGGCCCAAGAGATCAATAAGACATCCATAATGCTCAACCTGTGGCGAAAGTCCATATTCCTGAATCATGCACTTAAAAATTTCCATTCCCTCATTTACAAGTCCTCCATGACTACAAGCTGTCAAAATTGCCAAAAAAGTGACTTCATTTGGTCTAAGCCCCTCATTCACCATCCTATTGAAAAGCCTTATGGCATTAGTTGGCTGCCCATGAACTCCATGACCTGAAATCATGGCTGTCCAAGATTTCACATCTTTATCTTCCATCCTTTCAAATATGTCCATGGCCTCATCTAGAAAGCCGCATTTAGCATACGTGTCAACAAGAACGGTTCCAAGAACCACATCCAGTTTTAGTTTCTCCTCTTCAATCAAATGAGTAATGTGACGAACTACTTGTATAGATCCGGATGCAGGGCAAGCTGAAAGCAGACCAACAAAGGTAGAAGTATTGGGTTTTACTCCTTCATGACTCATTTGCTGTAGTAATCCCACTGCTTCTCCAACCAAGCCATTCCTGGCATAATTGGCAATCAAACAGTTCCATAAGACAACATCCTTTTCCACAAGGCCATCAAAAACTTTTCGTGTGAAATGGGTACAACCCGTTTTCGCATACAGATCAATCAATGCAGTAACAACATTTAAATTAGAATTAAATCCACTTCTGATGCAGTAACCATGGAGAGACTTCCCTAATACAAAGTTCCCCATATCACCAGCTGCTGATAAAAGACTCAAGACGGTAGCAACACTGGCTTTAAGCCCACTCCAACACATCCTCCAAAACAATTCAAAAACCAAACTATGCTTAGAAACAACAAGACACCCACCCATCAAAGTGTTCCAAGAAACCAAATTATTTCTCTCAGGAAATTCATCAAACACCTTAAGAGCATCTTCAATTCTTCTACAAACACAGTAAAAATGCAAAAGGGTATTCTTCACATCAACAAACACTTCATTCCCTGACTTTACTGCAATCCCATGAACCCCTTGCCCAAACCCAACATCTAAACCTCTACCACAAGCTTTAACCACAGTGATGAAAGAAAATTGGTCCAACTCAATTCCACGATTCCTAAGTTCATTGAAAATGGGTAAAGCTTTATTAGGGGTATTACTGATTGAATAGCCTCTAAGCATTGTATTGAACATGAAAAGGTTCGGGTTTTGAATATAACTAAAAATGGAAGCTGCATAGTCCATATCTAAGATTGAAGCTGCGAGAAGCTTACTGAGAGTGAAGGGAACGTTGTTGAGCGCGGTCTTAACCATGTACCCATGAATTTGACGGATTTCTGAGGTGTTTTTGCAGGATTTTAAAACAAGAGTGAGGTTGTGATGAAGTGAATGTGCATCTATAGAGGAATGTGTAAGACATTGCTGGAAACTGTGTCTTAGCCATAATGAGGTATTAGCAAAAGACATGAATAAGCAAGCCGCAATTTTCACGCTTCGCCGGCGATAATGGCCGAGGCGCCGGCGCGTAACGCTCGCTGGTAACAAATCAGGAAAAGAAATAATTGTTTGCATGAGACAATTTGTTTGAGGTAATACCCAATTTATTTCTGAGTTTTCAAAAATGTTTTATTTGGTCTCTGACTTTTCATATATGTCAATTTAGTCCTCAACTTTTACAAATATGTGTCAATTTGGTCATTTTAGTAAAAAAAATGTGTTAACGAATCTGACGTGGCTGTTAAGTGCCAACATGTCAAATGTCAGGGACCAAATTGACACACTAAAAAAAATATTTCCACCTCAGCATGCCAAATCACCTAAATCTTAAGACCAAACTGATACAAAAAAACCTTCAAAAACCCTTCCACTTCAACACGTTTTCTTTCCTTACTAGTAGTGCGGTGGCCGTCCAGATGGCCAACGCCAAATCTTCGAGCTTTATAAGAGAGAGAAGCGGTGGTTTAGCGTCACACTTTACATATTTTGGCTCAAAAAAAATTTGGTCTAGGGGTCTTTGACCCCACTCCGGTGTCCAGGGGAAAGGGGCCCTGAATAATCCGGAGTTCGGCTGGGAGGTAAGTAAAGTCTAGCTCCAATTTGTTCCATCGGGGATCGAACTCGGGTACTAGCCGAATCCGCCCCTTTAGATGGAGTGCATTAACCACTTGCACCCGAGGTTGGAGTTTGGCTCAAAATTAATTTGAAATTTTGTTACAAAATTAACTTTTTTAAAAATAAAATTAGTTTATTAAGGAATAAACTTCGCATATTTAAACAATTAAAATTTTTCACACACTAAAATACCCAAAAAGTATACTGCATAGTATTACACTTTATATAATTTGTTACGAAATTAATGTTCGATTCTGTTACTAAGAAATAAACTTTGCATATTTAAATAATTAAATTTTTTGAGAAAGATGCAAAAAATGTATAATCAGATGTATAGCGTTACACTTTTTACAATTTGTTACTGAAATTAATGTTCGATTCCAAAAATTTGATTATGGAGGTACATTTTCTATTTAATCGTGAAATCACCATTAAAATATAAAACATGAAAAAAGAGAAGAGAGTGAGAGAGGAGAAAAGAGAAATAAAAATATGAAGTGGAAAAAAGGAAGAAAAAAAAGGGGAGAGAAAGTTTGGAGAAAAAAAAAGGGGGGGTAGGGGGAGAGGGGTCCGGGTGGGTGGGGGGGAGGGATTGGGGTTTGGAGGGGAGGGAGAATTTTGGAGGGAAATCTTGTAGATCCCACAAAGGGAGACTCTACAAAATGTATATATAAAGATTCTTTTCTTTATTCTATTTCTCTTTCAATTCTTTTCTTCTTCAAAAACCCTTCCAAAAACATGAAAATTATAAATTTCAAAGAACCCTTATTTCATATTAGAGTTCTTAGATTGCATGAAAAACACAGTTAACCATCAATAAATTAACAAAGAGCCAAAGTTTTACCTATTACAAGGATGAGCATCAACCAAAGTTTATATATTGGGAAGGAAATAATTTTTTATGCGTATGGAAAATAAAACAAGCATGCCTGTTTTTAACTTTTTTTTAGATAACCATGCCTGTGTTTAACTGATGGACGTTCTAGTTCTGTGCAGAAGTTTGCAAATAAATAAATAAATCAAATCAAGCATAAGAGAAATTTGGAAGGGTTTTTGAAGAAGAAATGAATTGAAAGAGAAATAGAATAAAGAAAAGAATTGAAAGAGAATAAAGAAAGGAAACGTGCTGAAGTGGAAGGGTTTTTGAAGGGTTGTTTTTGTTTTTTCGTTGGCCTTTTGTTTTCGTACCCCCTTCATTCCCTCCCACACCCCCATAATCCAAAAAATTCCAATAATACCCCTGCCTTTTAAAAAAAAAAAAAAATTCAAATTTTTCGGAATTACCTCAAAATAAGGTAATTCGGTTCAAAAATAATTGATAATTTTTGAATTACCTTTAAAAGCAGTATTTCTGGTTCATAAACATAAAATTTTGAATTACCTCTAAAAAGGTAATTCGAAATTTTTAATTTTTATTAATTTTTTAAACTTTGTATATTGAATTAATATTTAAACGCGTTATATTTTGGAACTATGATATTTAACGGTTTACGATTTAAATAACAATACGTCAAAATATATAAATGAGCAACATAAAAAAATAATATAATGTACAAATACAACTACTATGGGTCCAAAATGTTTAACAATGTTTAACTATGGGTCCGAAATTTGTAATTTTTTTTTAAAAAAGTTTGTATTTTGGTCTTAAGATTTAAACGCGTTTTATTGGAAATATGATACGAACGATTTACGATTTAATAACAATACGTCAAAATATATAAAATGACCAACATAAAATAGGAGTACAAATACAACTATGGGTCCAAAATGTCTAAAAATGACTGAAAATAAGCACGTGAAGTAGGTGAACGGGCGACATCTAGGGCATCCCGGGCCAATCCAGGGCGCAGTGCGTATATATACGATTTGTTTTAATTTTTATTACTAAAAGGCTACTAAAAATAGTCAAAACTACTCTAAAAAAATATAAAAACACCACTAAAAATCTAACAAAACCAAAATAAGGCTATACAAATTTTTAAGATTTTTTGGAGACTATGAAAAATTAAAAAAAATCGTAAAAAATAGTAAACGATGGAATTTGGGATTTTGAGGCTGTTGTCCCGTAAGAAGTCCCTTCTACGGAGTCTTGATTCTTGATTTTTCGCTTCTAATGGTGTGGTTTCATTACGATCCGAGTATGTTGTCCAAAACCGATTTTTTTAGCCTAAATTATTCGTTCGAAAAAAAAATTAAATTTTGAATTACCTCGAGAAATAGGTAATTCCGGTTCACTAATTTGTGAACCGGAATTACCTCATTTCGAGGTAATTCAAAATCTTTCGGAATTACAGGTAAATCCGAAATTCCATTATTTTTTGAGGTAATTCCGAAATTTTAGAGGTAATTCCGAAATTTGTAATTTTTTTTTTTTTTTAACAAAACCATGTAATTTTTGTAAATTTTCAGGGGTATTTTTGTCCATTTGGGACATTATGGGGGTGTGGGAGGGAATGAGGGGGGTACCGAAAATAAAACCCTTTTTCGTTTTGGATCAGTTTGTTTCCTAAGATTCAGGTGATTTGGCATGCTGAAGTGGAAATATATATTTTTAGTGTATTAATTTGGTCCCTGATATTTGACACGTTGACACTTAACAACCACGTCAGATCCGTTAACACATTTTTTTAACAGAAGGACAAAGTTTACACACATTTGTAAAAGTTGAGGACTAAATTGACATATGTGAAAAGTCAGGGATCAAATTGAATATTTTTGAAAAGTCAGGAAGTAAATTGGGTATTACCTCCAATTTGTTTTTTTAGGTTTAATATGTCTTTTTATTCTTTGTAAAATCTCATTATTTTATTTTTAGTCACTATAAATTTTGCCGACTAATATTCTTCTTAATTTTTTTTCCCGATAGTTTTTTTTTTTACACAGCCGATAGTTTTAGTCTCTATAAAATATTAACTCATGTATATCTTTCAAAATGAAGTTTTAAAAATACACTCTATGTGTTATGATAGAAGTCTATAAAAAAATAAGCTCAAAATTAGATTTTCTAGCTCCATATTTCCTTTATATTGTTTCTTGAGTATTTGGTGCTTACGAATTTATTTAACTCATCCATTGTTAAAAAATTCTACGTTTTTCTGTCGGAGGTGTTTATATTGTTCTTAACATGTATGAAAATTTCCAGTGTTTTAAAAACGACTCGGCCCGGCCGGTCAGATCGGGGGGGTCACCGGGTCGAGCCAAGCTATGGATCGGAAATGCAGCGACCCAGTGGGAACCGGCATGACTCGGCCGAATTTGGTGAAAACTGGCGACCCGGTTGGTTTTGTAAAACCAGACCGGGTTTTGCGTATTTAAAAAAACCAAAAACGCAAAAATGACGCCGTTTTAAGCAGTTAATTTATTAAAAAAAAAGTAAAAATGAAATTAGAAACCTTAGAGAAATGAGAAGAAATGTGTCTCTTTCTCATCAAAAACTGTGTATAAACAATTTGTAACTTTGTTTTGATCCGGGTCGGATGTGTAATTTTAAGAACTTCAAAGAAATGAGAAGAAATGAAATTAGGCAGGATGTGTAAATTGCAGGGAAAATTTAAGTTATAATACTATGAATGTTTTAAATTGCGGTGGCCATGTCTGATATTATACAATCTACATGATTGTAGATAGAATTAGGAAATATTATAATAAAGTGGAATGATGATGAAATTTGAGAAATGCTTTAAAAAATTTAGTACGAATGAGTTACTAGTGCAGAAAATACATTTAGTATCGGTTAAACTCAAAGATTTATGCAAACATGGAAATTTGTTGTTGGGGAACAACTTGGAGAAATAAAATAACCACAATTAGAATACAAAATTTAATTAACTTGGAGAACTCCAAAACCAAAGAAAAACCGTGAAATGTTGTCTAATGACAACCAGAAAATAACACTATGTGAAAATTGTGACAACACATAGATTTCTCCCAAACATCCCAATAACCTCAAAACACCCATACTCTCCAAAGAAATTATTGAACTGCATTTCACAACACTCTAAAACAATAGTATAAGAGAAATAAAAAGTCAATTACAAACTTAAAGTGTTTTTCACTGACGCATCCACACATAGAAGCTGCCTCTGCAAGAGATAGAATTTATGATTTGGAGGTTGCAAATGACTTACTTGCCAATAAGCAGTCTTACATTTGGTTAGTTATAAGAAAGTTAATATCCATACATGTTCACCATATAATATTCTTATATTTATTCATATTTGTAATCTAATCTAATATATCTATTTATCTATTTATACAAACAAAAATTTACTAAATTACAATTCTAGACATCTTACTTTTTGACACATCACCACTTTTATTTTATTTATCATTTTTTAATTCTACTTTCTCTTCCTTTCTCACTTACTATCTTTCAATCTCACATTTCCCAATATTTCTTACTTATTACACATCTATTATTAGTGGCCCCCACACCCTTTATTTAAAAATACTTCTTTTCTCAATTCTTTTAATCTACTATATAATCTAATATAATTAAATTAATATCAAATAATCTACAATTTACTCTTATTTACTATCTAACCTAATATCTATTTATCTATTTATACAAACAAACCACAGTTAATCTATTTATACAAGCAAACCTACTATCTAAAAAATAAGAAGATTTAATGACTATTTAAACTACTAATTAATATTTAAAATAAATATTTCTTATTAATAATCTACTATCTAACTTTTACTATCTACTATAATCTACTAATCAACTAAAATAATCAAATGAAACTACGAGATAACTGCACTGATATATATAAAAAAACGCGAGATAACTGCAGTGATATATAAAAAACAAGGGATTAATATTTGTCATTGATAATTATAATTTTTGAAGACTACTATAAACCCACTATCTAAAAAAAAAGATTTAATGACTATTAAAACTGATTAATATTTAAAACACACGTGACAAATATTTTTCACTAATACCTAAAAAATGACAATTGTCATTGATGTATAAAAAAACACGGGATAAATATTTCTTATTGATAATCTACTATTCATCGTTTACTATCTACTATAATCTACTAATCCACTAAAATAATCAATTGAAACTACGAGATAACTACAATGATATATAAAAAAACACGGGATAACTTCACTAATATATAAAAACACAGGATTAATATTTGTCATTAATAATTAAAATTTGTGAAGACTACTATAAACTTAGCTACTATCTAAAAAACAAGAAGATCTAATGGCTATTCAAACTACTGATTAATATTTAAAACAAATATTTCTTATTGATAATGTATTATCTCTCTTTTACTATCTACTATAATCTACTAATCAACTAAAATAACAATTGATACTATGGGATAACTGCAATAATATATAAAAAATACGAGATTAATATTTGTCATTGATAATTAAAAATGACAAATAATTGTCACTAATAATACCTAAGAAATGATTGCACTGATAATTTAAACACTAGATAACTGGACTGATAATTTAAAACACACGTGACAAATATTTGTCACTAATACCTAAAAAATGACAAATAATTGTCACTGATATATAAAAAACACGGGATAAATATTTCTTATTGATAATTTAATATTTATCTTTTACTATCTACTATAATCTACTAATAAACTCAAATAATCAATTGAGATTATGAGATAATTGCACTAATACATAAAAAAACACGGGATAACTTTACTGGATGTACAATAAAAAAAAGTACGAGGATAATTTGCAATTATATATATATATATATATATATATATATATATATATATATATATATATATATATATATATATATATATATATATATATATATATAAACTCTGAATAATTTGATATATATAAAAACACGGGATAACAACACTGATATATACAAAAAAAACACGGGATAAAAGCATAGATTGTTTTTAAATGATACTTTTACATTTTTATATTTTAATATTTATCTATTTTTTATTTGAAACTCTTTTTTTATCTACTTTAATTTTGTTTTTATTTTCACGGAGTAATGTTCAGACTGTTTAAATACTGTCTAAATTCATTCATAAAAATAACGCGACAACACCCTGTGCGTATGCACAAGTATCTTACTAGTATCTATCTATTTATACAAACAAACAACTTACCAAATTACAATTTTAGACATCTTACTTTTTTGATACATCACCACTTTTATTTTATTTATCATTTTTTAATTCTACTTTCTTTTCTTTTCTCACTCACTCTCTATCAATCTCACATCTATTTATCTATTTATACAAACAAACAACTTACCAAATTACAATTTTAGACATCTTACTTTTTTGACACATCACCACTTTTATTTTATTTATCATTTTTTAATTCTACTTTCTCTTCCTTTCTCACTCACTCTCTTTCAATCTCACATTTTTCCAATATTTCTTACTTCTTACACATCTATTATTAGTGGCCCCCACACCCTTTATTTAAAAATATTTCTTTTCTCAAAATTTTTTAATCTACTATATAATCTAATATAATTAACATAATATTAAATAATCTACAATTTACTCCTATTTACTATCTAACCTAATATCTATTTATCTATTTATACAAACAAACCACAGTTAATCTATTTATACAAGCAAACCACATTTAAATTACTCAAACAAGCCTCCCTATTTACTTGACAATTCATCTGACTAAGGACAACATTGTAATTTACTATATATCATACTTTTATCAAATTTCTTCTCTCAATTCATTTTCTTATCACTCCCACTTTTTTCCTACTTTCTCTTACTTTTTTTCTTTCAAAATTCAAATCAAACTCACCAACTTTCTTTACCCACTATCTACTAATCTAATATCTATTTATACAAACAAGCCATACTTAAATTACTCAAACAAGTTTTCCTATCTATTTGACAACACATCTAACTAAGGGCTACATTGTAATTTACTATTACATTTTTTTTTCAAATTTATTCTCCCAATGCACTTTCTTCTCACTCCAATTTTTTTTAACTTTCCCCTCTTTTTTTAAAAAAAAAAATTGAAATTCAAATCAAATCAAATATACTAATAAACTAAAATAATCAATCTAAACTACAAGATAACTTCACCAATGTATAAAAACACGGGATAACTTCACTGATATATAAAAAAACAGGATATTAATATATAAAAAATGGAAAACTTAATGACTATTTCAACTACTGATTAATATTTAAAACACGGGATAACTGTACTGATATATAAGAAACGCGACATAATCAGATCGATATATATAAAAAACAGGATAATCAGATTTTGATATATTTGATAATCTATCTTTTACAATCTACTATAATGTACCAATCAACTATAATAATCAATTGAAAAGAAATATTTTTAAATAAAGGGTGTGGGGGCCACTAATAATAGATGTGTAAGAAGTAAGAAATATTGGAAAAATGTGAGATTGAAAGAGAGTGAGTGAGAAAGGAAGAGAAAGTAGAATTAAAAAATGATAAATAAAATAAAAGTGGTGATGTGTCAAAAAAGTAAGATGTCTAAAATTGTAATTTGGTAAGTTGTTTGTTTGTATAAATAGATAAATAAATAATCTACAATTTACTCCTATTTACTATCTAACCTAATATCTATTTATCTATTTATACAAACAAACCACAGTTAATCTATTTATACAAGCAAACCACATTTAAATTACTCAAACAAGCCTCCCTATTTACTTGACAATTCATCTGACTAAGGACAACATTGTAATTTACTATATATCATACTTTTATCAAATTTCTTCTCTCAATTCATTTTCTTATCACTCCCACTTTTTTCCTACTTTCTCTTACTTTTTTTCTTTCAAAATTCAAATCAAACTCACCAACTTTCTTTACCCACTATCTACTAATCTAATATCTATTTATACAAACAAGCCATACTTAAATTACTCAAACAAGTTTTCCTATCTATTTGACAACACATCTAACTAAGGGCTACATTGTAATTTACTATTACATTTTTTTTTCAAATTTATTCTCCCAATGCACTTTCTTCTCACTCCAATTTTTTTAACTTTCCTCTTTTTTAAAAAAAAATTGAAATTCAAATCAAATCAAATATACTAATAAACTAAAATAATCAATCTAAACTACAAGATAACTTCACCAATGTATAAAAACACGGGATAACTTCACTGATATATAAAAAAACAGGATATTAATATATAAAAAATGGAAAACTTAATGACTATTTCAACTACTGATTAATATTTAAAACACGGGATAAATCAGATCGATATATAAGAAACGCGACATAATCATGATCGATATATAAAAACACGGATAAGCGCAGACCGATATATTTGATAATCTATCTTTTACAATCTACTATAATGTACCAATCAACTATAATAATCAATTGAAACTATGAGATAACTACACTGATACATAAAAAACACTTCACTGAAATATTTGATAATCTACCATCTATCTGTTACTGTCTACTATAATTAATTAATCAACTAAAAATAATCAATTGAAATTATAAGATAATTTCACTGATATATTAAAAAACGCGTGATAACTTTATTGAAATATAACAAAACAGGATAATTGCAATGATGTATGTAAAAACAAGAGATAGCTGCACTGATATATAAAAAAACATGGGATAACAACACTGGCACTAATATGTAAAAGAACACGGGATAAATGCACAGATTGTTTTTAAATGATACTTTTACATTTTTAGATTTTAATATTTATCTAATTTTTTATTTGAGACTCCTTTTTTAACTACTTTAAATTTGTCTTTTTTCACGAGGTGTTGTCCAGACTATTTAAATTATGTCTAAGTTCGTTCATGAAAACAATATGACAGCACCCGTGCGTATGCACGGGTATCCTACTAGTATTATATAAAAAAAATTCACATCTCTTATTTTAAAACTAGAAATCATGGATCAATAGTTGATAATTTTCAAAAAAAATTAATATATTTTCATCATTTTAAAATTAAAATTAACTTAATTTAAAATTATCTTTTTACAAACAACTTTAATTGAGTCTCTATTTTAATTATTAATTTATATTTATCTATTTTAATTGTATTTTCTCAACCTTCACCACTACTCTTACGTGACTTTCCCTCTTCCCTCTCTATGTCTCTCACGCGCACGCGTAACCCTTTGTCTTCCTCTCGGCCTCTCTCACGCTCGTTGTTCGTCATCATCATCATCAGTTTCAGCCTCGTTGTTCTTCGTCTGTCTTGCTTCTCATCACCGTTGAGTCTCTATGATTTGTTGATTGATTTTCTTATGCATCGTTTTTTACTATTGATATCGTCTTCTCATCACAATTGAGTTTCTTTCATTTCGGTGAAATTTCTGAAGGTAAGTTTTTGCATTTCTGCGTCCCATCCATTCGATTGAGTTTCCATGCATGTATTTTATTAGCGGTTCACCCGAGTTTTTTAGTCAAGATCCACCACTCCATGAGACATTTTTCACTTTCATTGTCTACACCAACAATCATAGTTCAAAAGAACATACTCCACCATAGAGAGTATACTTCACTTGAAGCTAAACTACTTCAAGAATTTCTTATTTCGAAAGTCATTATAACATAACTTCTTCAAGATGTTCAATTTCAATCAACTCCAACAATTTGTTGAATTTTGGGTTCCACTCTTTATCTCACCTTTGTCTTCCCAGTGGCAGCAGTAAATTGATGTTACTATACTATAAACCAAGAACTAGTGGTAATCCATGTTCATGTGACTTCATTTTCAGAGGGTAGAAAAGGTTATTAGTAAAGGCTCTTTTGACGCTTGTAGTAATAAAGGTACTTGAGATGCTCAAAACATGTTTGCTGTTTGCATATTTCCATAACGAAGAGAAATATTATAAAACGTTTTCACACTATCCATTTTTTGAATCAATGTTTGAAAGCTACTACACAATATCAAGTTTCTAAATTATATTGATTGTGACAAATTCATTACCATTGCTCCCTAGACTTTAAGCATGTCCATGTTGATTGAATTTCTACAGGGTTATAGATTAATCTAGCTCTTTTTATATGACAAAAGCTCAACAGTGACACAAATAATAATAGAATAAAAAACATATCATCAACATAGAAAATAGATCAGTTGTCACTTTTCAATATAATTGAGCTATGAATCGGTGGCTTATAGCAACTTAAAAATACAAGGATCGCATTTTTTTCAGGATATATAATAGCAACTTCACATGGTGAAGTTATATGATATGGGACCATTACTTGAGATACGTCCTATTATAGTACTTTAATCAAATCTCTAAAAGGACAAAATGTTGCCATATCACTTGTCTGCAGGTACTAGTTTCAAATTGTTAAGAATCTCACATAAGATCAGCTGTGATACGACTTGAAAATGAGTTTATAAGTATGAAATATTTCTCACTCTACAAACCAGTTTTGCAGAGTTGGATTAGACCTAATACAAATTATTGGTATCAGAGTCTATTGAAGATCTGTTGGGTTATCTATTATTGAGCGACTCAGGTCACACTCTACTGGTTTAGTCCTAAGCATGAGAGAAGTGTGTTAAGAGTCCAACGTCGAATGTAATATAGACTGAAAAATGACTTTATAAGTGAGAGATATTTCTCATATTACAAATCGATTTTATAGGATTGAATTAACTCAAGTCGAAAAATAAAAGGCTGAACTCTTAATAGGTCCACACAAATATTCTTATTTGGATTCGTGTCCTTGAATTTAATTTAATGCAAACTATCGAATAAGAAAATAATATTTTTAAATTTGGAGGTCGGTTTAAGAATTTGAGGGGTTCATGTGCACCACGTTAGATGATGTCAAAGAGCTAGACCAGTCCATGTCACTTTTTGACATGGCTGAGGTTTGATTGTTCCCTCTTTAGTACATAAGGGATATATAGAAGATTTATTTACAAAAGAGAAGAAAGATAATTAATTAAACTAATTAAACCATTGATAAAGGCAACTTTAGAAAAGGGATGGCAATAATCATATGCTCAAGATGGTTATTTGGCCAAGGGAATAAAGCATGACCGTCCCATTGTCTTCATGAAGACAATAGAAACAACCAAACAAACCCTATTTGTGTATCATAATCAAGGTTTTAAATCACAATCACATTTATTGTAGAAATCTCAATCATACTCGCAGACACGTAAAAAATCATGATGTCGTGGCTCAAATCATGGTTATAGAAATTTATATAAAATACCTTGATACTAATTTGATTTTCATTATTTTTTTTATTGAGTTGTGTTACAATCGGTTTCTCTGAGTGAAAAAGAGACCGAACACTTAGTTACACCATTCTTTAAGTAGGAAGCAAGAATGAAGTGCTTGAATGAGAGAAAATTATTTTGGATCCTTTCATTGGCCTCAAATGGCTATATTTGTATTACAAAGCTAATTAATGCGGATTAATACTAATAAATACAATTATAACCGAGTTGACCGTTACAGTTTGACTGGAGGGAAATCAGGAATATTCCCCCTAATTGCGCTTTGTTCCTTCCTGAGAGAGATTGAGGCGTTATATCGTAAACCGATTAGTCAGTCTCCAGGGAAAGCCTTTCGAGAATCGAGCGTTATGTAAGAATCGATCGGTCCGGAAGGTAACAAGTTGTATACCCAAGATTGAAAAAAGTGGACAAAAGAAAAGAGAGTAATCTTAGGACATTTTATAACTTTAAAAAGTGCCTCTTTTAAAAAAATGTACCCAAAGAATTAATGTTGGGCAATATTATAATAGGAAGAGCAATGGATTCCACCTTCCAAAATAGAGAGCATCAAGATGACTACTCTCAATACTTTATGATGTACAAGGTAGAGAAAGCTGGTCTTCAAGCAGTAACTCCTTTTTCTTCTTTACATTAATGAAATTAAACATTAGCAAGTCTTTGCTTTTGCTTATGTCAAAGTGTATGGCAAAGCTAAAGTACAAAAGTTGAAACCTATCTTCCATTTAATTTTCTTTCTATTTTAAAAATTGTGATCCTTTGACTTGTTATCTAAGGAATATAGCTAACTCCGAAGGAGTCGGCCTAGTGGAGCATTATAGAAGTTGTATCTGAGAAGTTCAGGTTCAACTCCCAATTAGTCTCTTTGGAGTGAGACAAACGTAATTATCTTTGTAAGTGTTCAAAGAGCTTGAAGGTCTTCTCTGCCTTAGACTGAGGCGACATCCGCTCGCCCTAAGTTTTTTGTAACCAATTTTTTTAAGGAATATAGCCAATGTTTTTTTAATAAAGGTTGATGGCCGCAATTTTTTTGTTTAGAGGTCTCTGCCCTGCTTCGGTGTCAAACCCAGACTAATATGGAGTTTGGTTGTAAAGTAAGTAAAGTCTAATTCCAAGCTATTTCATCGTCGTGGATCGAACCCGAATACTTGCCGAGTTTGTCCCTTTAAATAGAATGTGTTAATCACTTGCACCTAAGATTGGAGTGTTAGTCATCGTGTTAAGGTTTTTTATGTTTCTATGATTACAACGCGACCGCATTTGAGGCTGCATTAGTCGTATTTGATCACGATGCGATGTTGTAATGTCCTACGTTTCATATTCTATGTTATTAACTTGTTTCAACCGTTGGTATGTTTCACATTGGTTTATTTTGATAACGTTTTGTTTGTAAAGGAAACATCATTTGGCTTAATGAAATTTAAAACATTTAAGCTGATTTTTTTTCGGTTTATAAAAGATTGGAAAAAGATATTAAGCACTTGAAATCCTTTTAATTTTGAGCCGTTTGAATCATTATAAATATAATTATTATATATTAATTTTCTTCAGTTTCTTTCTTGTATCATTATATCTACTTATGAGGCTATTACTCATGAAACAGATTATGGTGTTATAAAATACTATGTTTTGTAACATGAGAAGAGAGATAAGAAAAAGGTTTTCATAGAAATAATTAAGCAATTAAAGCTAAAACTAGCGCGAAATGTCTTATAATTTACTATTTTTCATGCAACATGTTGGATTAAAAAGAATGAAGTGAAATAAAATTCATATAATCAGCATTAATTAGTTTGTCCCTATATCTACCTAAAATGATTTACCAGATTTCAGATTCATGTCACCCTCACATGCATATTGATAGAATGTGACCATAGTAGTGGGGTAAGTAGTGGATTTGAAAGTAATACCCACTTGATAAAGACATTTTAGTAATCTTCCATTCTTCCAATTCAATTCCTTTCTTCATGTGCCATTTTCTTGAACTTGTTGCCCAATTTTTTGGAAAGTTTTTTCTCCAAAATAGGGTACCTTTAATGTTCATATTTTGTGAGATACTTCAACTGCCTTTGTTTATAGGGTAGGTCTCTTTTTATAGCCACTTGTGAAAGAAGTAAAGTCTCATATGTACTTAATGTATTGACATGAATCCCAAAATATAAGGATTGTTCTTCACACACAAAAGATTGAAACCAACACATACACAAACATCAAGTGCACCAAGTTTTGGTATCCATGTTGTGTTACCTGTTTCACATAAAACTTTGAGTTGAAGAAAAGGAATTAAAAGGATCAAAAAAGATAATTAGATTCCAATAATTGATCAATATTTTACTAACTACCTATATAAAATAACAAGATAGGATACTTCAAAAATATTTCAATAAAATTGTTTACTTAGTGCTACAAGCTAAAAGCCTCTTTAAGAAAAATGTTCTTCTATTTCATTTTTATTTACAAAACTTACACCTTATATACAACATATTTTATGTTAGTTATTACCCACTTTAGTATTGAAATTTCAGAAAAGTTTAGTTTAGTTTAATCTTGATTTAGTCTCTGACTTTTGCAAAATTTGTTTTAATTTAGTCTCTTTTTGTAAAATATAGAGACTAAACTAATATAACTGAGAACTAAATTGAAATACTTTTACAAAAACAGAGACTAAGTTGATATGTTGTAAATGACAGAGATTAAATTGAACTTTTATGAAATTTCAGTGACTAAATTTACTAATTCTATTTGAAAAGATTTGTATGAAAAAACACTAAAAACAACTATATGCATGTAATATACACATACATGCATGCATACATTATACATACGTGTGTGTAGATTAGATAGATAAATGGACATATACATGCAAAGAGACATGCATGTATAAGAACATAGTTTTACCTTAATCTTAGTGGCAGAGGAGGCAACAGAAAATGAAGCAGAAGCTGAAGTAGTTGAAAGACTAGACAAACCAACATTATAAGGCATAGATTCATCAGGTCTAAAAAGACCATAGTTTCTCTCAGAAGTAGGTCCAGGTTTCAAATCCTCGTTAAACAAAGCAAACAAATAAACTTCCAATCTCATTCTAGGATTCAAAGGTGTCCCTTGATTAGCCATTTGTCTTCTCAACAAATTCCTATTATAAGTAGCAGCATTTTGTGGACTTGCTCCAACTTCATTAACATCTCCTTTAGAAGGCCAACCGGTTTCAGAAACCCTAACTTCAATCCCTTTAAAACCCATCTTCGCAATAGCGAATGCTACAGCATCAGCCATAGCATAAAGCATATTATCATAATGTAAATTTGTGTTAGGATCAACCATTCCTTGATTAGGGTTAAACAAGACATAATCCAAAGGAATTGTACTTGGATCATCTTTATAAGCAAAATAAGGATATGCATTAATCCAAAAGGGTGTTTTAGTACTTTGCAAGTAATTCAAAAACTGAAACATCATGTTAGATATTTCACTTTTGAAACTACCAGCTGAAGGTGGATAAGATTGGTCTAAAACTGCTAATGAATGAGGTGTTGAAACTTGAATGTTGTAATTTGAATAACCTAATTGATTTAATGCATTGTGAATATTAATAACTGCTGGAACTAAATGTTGAAGAAGAGTTGTATCATCATCTGTGAAAACTTCATTACCAACTTGAATTCCTGTGATTTTTGTGTTGGGGAGATAAGGGGTAACATGGGAATTTACCCATTGAAGTGCTTGTTGTGGATCATCTAATTGACTTAGTATTTCATTTTCCACCGTCACAATTATCTCAATGTTTGATTTTGAAAATGTACTAAGAATCTGTGGATTTGTGTCATAGATTCTTGTTTTTGTGAGATTGAGAGTGCTTAAGAGTACAAGAACTTTGTCTGGTGGTGGTAAATTATTAGCCACTTGACCATAGTTTATTCCAAGAGAGACCACACCTATCAAAAATACAAATTATTATTAAGAACATAGTTGAAAACAAAAACATGAACAAAACAGAACAGAACAGAACAGAGTACCTGGAGAGAGAAAGCATGAAAGAAAAATATAGCTGAGAAGCATTGTTGGAATGAATGATGCCATTGTGACCAAGGAATAAGATTCTAGGATTCCAAAATAGAATAGATATAGAGCTATTATATTCTGTTCTATGAAGTGGAATTCCTTTCTTTTCTTGATTGAATTTTTTGAAGAGAGAGAGAAGGTAAATGAGAGGATTTGTGTTTGGTTTGTTTGAGGGTATTTCTTAGCTTAGCTTGCCTTAGTAGTATTGCATTTGCAATTAACCCTTCAAGGATTTTTCAATGGGTTTGGTTTTGCATATATATATAGAGAGAGAGAGATGTAAAATAGATAGATATACATATTCTTAGCAGTGCATTCTTTTGGACTAGGTTGTCTCTTTCCAACCTACGTCAACTTCCAATTATCCTTTTGACTTGAATACCCTTCTTTAATTAGCCACTTTCTTCAGAGAAAAGCAAAGAGAAATTAAAACCCCCACTAGTTGGTTAAATATTTGAGCCTTTTATACAAGTCATTGTAGGATCCCAAAATTTGAGGTAACATGAAGTTTTAGTCCACCATAATCATGAGATTCCATACTACATAATCTTAATTAAATATTTTTAATTACGTACAAGAGAATAGAGATAATGGTAAAATATTATTAATTATGTTATGATCGAAGAAAACAAAGGTTCTATTTGATAAAAAGTAGCGGATAACAGATAATCTAACAGATAGAGAATAAATATTGGTAGTTAATAAACTATGTGTTTAGTGAAACCAGTGGTTAAGCTAACTGATAATGTAAAATGACATATTTAATTCATAATTAAATTTATTTAATTAATATAAAATATGACAAAAGGTTTATAAATCATTTTTTTATAAAAAAAGTTTTATAAATTATTATCGATATAATTTCATGGTAATAAAACTAACATTAAGATATTTAATTAGAAGTTAAAATTTTAAATTTAATATTTAAATATTCTAATCTTTTTACTTACCTCTTTCTTTTTTTTGAACAATTTTATTTACCTCTTTCTATATATATATATATATATATATATATATATATGAGCACAAGGATACTCAACCCAAATACAAAAGTCTGATATCGATCGGCCACCAAAGGGAGGGCAACATCGAAAAACAACTAAATACATTCGATAGTGGATCAACAAACCATTCATAATATTAATGGACATTTAGGACAATTCCTCCTAGCCTGGAACCAGTGTCACTCTTGAAACAAGTTTGACTGAGTGGGTACTCTACCTAGAGGAGCCGTCAGAAAAAAGGCCATTACCATGGAAGGAGCAAAAGACACCGAGAAGACACTGAGAATCCCCAAGTACCTCCTGGTCAAAGAGGCTCAAAACACGAGACATCAACTAGGAGAGGTGGTAAGCAGAAGACATCGAGAAGAACCCAGAACAATAGGGGTCAAAACCCAAACATCTCGCACCGCCAATAAGGATACAGATCCTAGAGCTAATTAAGGGGAGCTTCTCAAAAAGATTCTTCTCCCAACCAGACATGATGCCAAATAAGAGCAGACTTGTCATCCCCACTTTCATTCTAGAGTTGTATATAGATCCAAATTGTGTGATATTTACTCTTTTATTATTTAGTCCAGATTCTGCAATCTCTTGACGGTTGTAGAACAACCATTAATCATATAGCTTTTCTACTTATTGTGAAGTAGTTAGAAAGAATGTAAGAAACTAACAAAGGAGATCAATTATAGATACATGGTTTGAACATTGAGATCATGATATATAATTGCAGAAATCAGAAAGGAAAAAAAAAAAAAAAAAAGGATGAATGTAGAATTATCACCGACATTAATTGAATGATGGAAGCTGATAAAGTATTGTAAACCAGAATATTTTATTCATGCATGGTTTATTCTCTTTTGTATATAACTATTCATCAATCAATCAATCAAGGAGATGCTATTAAGATTACAAATCTAGAGATACATCCACATTAATTAGTTGATGCCAGTTTGGAAAGTTCTAACACGTAGTACTAGCAAAATCTTATATTTTTGATTGACAAAAACACTAGCAAAATCTTCTTTACAACTAATAAATTTAAACTTTAAAGCAATGGAAAAATTAGACTGATTTTAAAAAATTAATTTACTCGTGATATTCTATCATCCTTTATCATTCATAAAAAAGTTAGTATCTCAATTCAAAAAATAATAATAATGAAACTGTACGTATCTTCTATAATTTATTTTTGAAATACGGATATGACTTTTAGACATCCCAACATATATTGTAACACAACTTTTTGCTATTCCAAGTTCACCAACCAAGCCTTAAATCCTCATAACTTCTATAAAACCTTCACTGAGAGTTATAAATTCTGCTTGAGTTTTTTTTATAAGCAAATATTAATAGGGGTGTGGGATGTTAGTTTTCGGAGTTTGAATCCTGGACCTCCTTTTTGCAAATTGCAACTCCTTCATCATGCTCCTTAACTCACTAACTGAACTACCTTTCTAAGATAGATTGAAAAACTGTCCTCCAATTAACAACAGTTCCAAACAATGTTAAAAACATAACCGACAATGATTTTACACAATAGTGATATTGGTTGTATTTCTAAGATTGCTATTCATTATTAGCAAGCAATGTGATCGATGTGATCCGTGTGTATGCACGAGTATGCGATTAGTAGAGACTATAAGGTGGGGACATATATCATACACAAAGAAAAGTAGAACTTTTTGACCATTAATTTTTTTTTTTGGGAATTAAAAAAATTGGGGTGAATGATTTGATGCCTCAGTGTAGGAAAAACATTCGGACTCTTTAAGAACTTACAAAAAAAATTACATTTACATCACCCCAAAGAAGCTAGTGGTGATTTAAATCGAGGTCAGGGTCAACCCTTGGTTTTGAGCATCAAATATTTTTAATTGAATATGGGCCAGATAAACAACTTAATTAAACACGTATGGCATAAGTACTTATCATATGAATGTTTACGCATAAGCTAAGTGTTAAAATATTTTTCTATAAGCCATGATATTGTTTTTATAAGCTATTCCGGAGAGCTTTTGGAAATTAGCAAAAAAAGTTTATGAACATGTCTTAAGTTGTTTACATAAATTCTCTCAAACAGTCTCGCAAGTGTTTGTGTTGTGCTAATAAATAAGCCCAAATAAACCGATTCAAACATGCTCCAGATCATTTACCCTTTAACTTTGTAAGACTTGTTAATTAATCCACCTTCTCGCATGTCTATGGACTCAAAATAATCCTTTCCTAGACAAATATGAAAGGTACGATCCAAGTTGATTATCCATTAATCCTTTTCACTTTCACAATCACAACTTGATTATCCAAATGGCATTTTTTTCTATATTTAAAGATAACTAACTAATCACATAATTGGCCAAAGAAGCACCTGAATCAAAAAGCTGTCTTTGTTGGTGGATAAGGAGTTTCAGGTGTACGATAAAGAAATTCAGGCCAATTTGTTTGTAGATTGAGAATAAAAATCTATATATGCTTTTATTTTAATTATTTGTTTGGATAGCCATATTCATAGTGTCAATGTAGCATATCAAAGAAATTCAAATACGCAAAATTGAAAACAGCAAGCATATATACACGGTCTCAATCTTTATATATACGTCATCCACTAAAAATATAAGAAATTAAAAGAATAAGGGAAATGAGATTTTTTTGATAATGAGACGTAAGTGTTCTTATCTTATAATTCCTGCTTTTGTTAGTGCTTTGTGTTACACACAAATAACAATTAATAAGGTCTAAACACATTATAAAAAGCTACGCTTATGTTTTAGCAATTGAATAAGAAGGGCGTTGGTTAAACTCTCTGCCGTCAGCATGAAGACCTTTTTAGTAGGTGGTGATCTGATAGTATTTTTGTTTGGGTTTGCTAACTCTTTAGCTCTGTCTTGACCCTGATGAGACCTAGAGCTCAAGTTACGTAACTTTTTTGTAACAAAAAAATTGTAAAATATAAATTAAAAGGAATGGAATCTCTTTTCTTGTCCCCATCTTGTTCAAGGCGTCACATTACGATAGCCACTAGGATCTGTGTCACCTTTTATTTTATTATTATTATTATTATTATTATTATTATTATTATTAAGAAATAAATGTTTTGCAATTTAAGAAACTATTTTTATTTTGTACCTAGAAATCTTTGACTCCGTTATGATGTCTAGGGAAAAGAGGCTCAATTAATCAGGAAACTTAGTTGGGAGGTAAGTGAAACTTGATACTAACTGAGTATGTATCTTTAGATGAAGTGTATTAACCATTCACACACAACTTTAAGGTTAAAACATGTTTTATTAGGATCCGATTTGTGTGCAGTAAGTACCGCATGCAGCCATGCAGTCGATAAGTTTGGGGTCGACATCCGATATTCATTGGACAATTTAGAGCCTAATAATTTATAATATCAACTAACTAAGAGAATTCATATTATTAATCTTGTAATATGATGTGACACAAAAGATGCATGAAAAGTACAAAGTTGAGAAGTCTTGAATGACTACCACAAAGAAGATTTTAGAGCCTAATAATTTATAATATCAACTAACTAAGAGAATTCATATTATTAATCTTGTAATATGATCAGTCTTCGATCGTAACAGACACTAATTAAAAGGTTCAAGTCAGATCGACAATCAATGTCGGATCTCTAATACACACGGAATCATTACGTACTTAGATCCTTAATATCTAAGTCATGTGCAGAAAATTAATTTATAAGTTGACAAATGGTAATTACTTTCACTAATTTGGCATTGCTTATGAATGATGTATACCTTCCAAAACACTTTGAGCTAAAAAGCTGGAGATTAGTGACTGTGTATATATGAGTTGGAAGTACATATATTTTCTAGTTGAAATGTCATAATTAATTAGTTACATATATATATCTGAATCAATAGAAAGTATAGTAGTGGGATATGTGTGTGTGTGATTGCCAGAAACCTGGTCTGGTCGGCAGGTTGTTGGGACTTTTCTGGATTCATGATCCATAGATTTCTGTATATAATTGCTTCTGGGTCATGGTAAAGTGTTTTTCTTTGAATGTTTGGATAAAATAATAAAGGTGGTCGATCAATTTAATGGAATGTTGAGATAACCAAGTGTTCATTCCCTCTTCCACAAAAATGTTGTTTGGAATAGACAATCACCCTGACAAAAAGTTATTTGCCTCCTCTTCTATATGGATTTGTGGATATGCATGGTTGATCTCAATCCATTTCCTATTCAGTGCAAATGAAATGAGAGGATACAGTAAATCAATAGAGACACAATGCAACTGTGGGTCAAATGTTGCACCATTATTATATGATTTTCTATCAGATTTTAGTAAGAAAAATGATTAGGAGTAATTTTTTTCTTCTAAAGTATTTTTTGTCTAAAGAGTGTAATGAATTAGAAGATTTTTTTTAAACATTTATCATCTACGCACAACTGCAGAGACTAATCCATCGAGTTGGGTTGTATTACAATGGGCGGCAAAACTCTCCCTCAAGAGTTTTAACGCTACTGTATGACTAAGGCTGAATTGAAACTCAGAACCTTAGTTAAGTTGGAAGATATCCTTATGATCTCATACAAATACTCTTGGGTGCGAATTAGAATATTTTAGCGAGATTCAATTTTTTTAAATGCATCAAGAAAATAAACATGGTTATGTAAAACAAAATTTTCCATCATATATAGGTATTTGAAATTTTGTTCAAGTAAATAAAAAAAATGCAAGATTTAACAAACCTGGAATTAAGGTGCGCCTTAAGGAAATCATGTACAAGCATTGTAATAAACCCTCGGGAGACGTGTTAGTCAAAAAACTGATCTATAAACAAGCTCATTGAGCGTGTTTCAGAAGTTCTCCATTGTGATTGTATCTCTCGACATCCATTTTAGCAATCACGATTTCGCTTTGTTTCTATTAATGCTCTAATTAGCACAATGACGACTCTCCTCTTCACGCGGTGCAAAACGCCTTCAAACTCCAATAAAGGGGTGGTGTGCCTGCAAAAGATAGTTCAATGATTAAGTACGAAAATAGGGTAAAAGTGCAGTGATCAAACCTTGTGTCATGCGCCATATTTATAGTGATTGTGCAAAAGATTATTTTACTATAGTGATTGTGTTGTCCAAAATTGTTAATAACAATTCAATTAATTAGAGCCCTAGCCTCTTCTCTTCTTCTCACCCTCCTCCAATTAAGTCAATCCAAGTTTACCCTTAATGCTGCTAATTTATTATGCTATTTGGATAAGCTTTAGGTGACAAAAAGGAACAAATACCAAAATTATACAGTAGGTCTCAGTTGTTAGCCAATCATGTATGTTAAATAAATAAATAAAAATATGGGATCGATGAGTCCCACAGTCTAATTTTTGTATTTGTCCACTTTTATACGACAAATATAGTCAATCAATTTTTAGATAGCCGCTTGTCTACATCTACAAACTTTAATTTGGAGTTCACTCTCGGTCCTAATGACTGATGGAAAAGTTACAGTTACATTGAAAATGTTCCCTTTAGTACGTTAACTTTATGAATGGCATCACCCCAAGCATTGCATGAGATTCCACAGCTAAAAGTGATCATAATTATGAAGAAAAGCTCACGTTTATAAAAATCACTTGATAAAAAGCCACCCATAAGAAAAGCTCATTATCGGTAAGTGAGGTTTATGTTCTTTTTGAAAAATGTGGGAACTTACTCTCAATTATATTCTTTAGAATTTGATGCATATATCTCACTAATTTAATGTAAATATATAAATATATTAAAATTGATATTATGTTCGCAAGTTAATCATGTGACTCAGATGTTGAAAAGTATATAAGGAGCAAAAGATCCCAGAACATGTTGTTTATGCAAAATAAGTTTCTAAATATGTTCTTAAGCTACAAGTTAATAATAATGTGGCTTACATGCAGAAAGCTCACACACATTGTATGTACTAAAACCGACGCGCGTGAACAAGAAAGCTCTTAAAGACGTCAACAATTGGGATCCCAATCTTTTGCTGGGGGAATCTTCACTTAATGGGATTAGAGAAACGTTCATGCAATCTCACAAAGAATCAGATGTCCCAAACTCATTTTTGCTTTGGATGACGGTGAACAATTGTTGCATGTAGTTATACAAACGCATGAGACATCTTTGAACTCCATTCAGAAGTTGGCTAATGCTACTACCTCTAGCACACATGCAGCTGCTCAAGACAATATTATTCAAATCTCTCCTACCGTTGATACTATTAGTGGATGTAATATTGAAACTTCTACCATTCATTCTAACGCCAATGTAGTCAATGATATGAATATTGTTAGTCAATGTAATATACTGGAGTGATTCTATTGACTCAACCTCCCACTACCAGGCTAGATTCGCTAAATGTCTCAGAGTCTGATGCTATTTCTAATCAAGTGGTAGAATTTGACATGAGAATATTAGGAAATAGAAAAGTTTTGGAGTGATGTGCTAGATGATGTTACTGACACCCTAAGAAACATTTGTGAAGTATGATAAGCTCAAATTGGTGGTGTCCAAGACCCAAAAGAAGAAATTCCGGCAAAAAGAAAAGAAAAGAAAATTGTACAGAAAATTGTAGGCTATAATACTTGTTCAAAGACAAATTCTCTCTCTCCCTCTCCCTCTCTCACACTCTTTGATATCTAACTTTTGTAATTTAATCCTAGAAATTTCAGTAAAACTAGAAATTGTCCAAAAAATTGTAAGCTATAATTCTCATTTAAGGATAAATTATGTCTCTGTCTCTTTTTGATCTGATTATTGCAAGTTAGTCCTTTATAATTGTCTCTAGGATGGAGTATTTTAGGGGCTTTATTAGGGGTTCCTTATTATTGCTTTGACTTTATTTTTTGTTAAGGGTATTGATCTAGTCTCCCTTTTGGCTCATTTTTGTCATCTTTCTATTTTCTCATTTTTAATAAAATTAGGGGGAGTTCTCTTTTTCTTTCTTAATGTTGTTTTACGTTAGAAGGTTTTAGCGAGATTTATTTCCTTCTTACTTAAAAAAAATGTGACTCTGTGAAATTTACCATTTAGGTGATGACTAGGTTAGTTTTAAAAACATATGGGTAACTTACTCAATCTCACTTTTATTCACTTAAAATTAGACATACATCCCAGTAATTTAACATCAACATGGTGTAAATGCACAAATATATTTTAATTGACAGAGATAGTGGATTACTTGTGGCTGATTTTATTGGTGTTGCATCATATTGGGTAAATTACCCACATTTTTCTAAGGATAATCTAGAATTTACCATATCGTATGCAAATTAAATAAATTTGGAAAATTTACTCTTATGAGATTACCCATATAGTATATTCTACAAGCGATACTAGTTTATATACCTTTTGTTACCGTGTTATAAGTTCGCAGTATCTACTCATTAATACTTATTTTGAAATATTGAGTATTTTTATATAAGTACAGAAGTATACCTAACTATTTCC
This sequence comes from Oxytropis ochrocephala, assembly GCA_020916435.1. Classification (NCBI taxonomy): domain Eukaryota; kingdom Viridiplantae; phylum Streptophyta; class Magnoliopsida; order Fabales; family Fabaceae; genus Oxytropis; species Oxytropis ochrocephala. The sequence goes on along the minus strand of CM037093.1, from coordinate 9,053,091 downwards.
CCCAAAATATATCAAATTAAAATTAACAGGGGTATAGTATATGTATGTATAAAAGGTGATTTGATTAATTACATAACCTTTCATTATCTTAATTAACTAATTAATTTTCATAAAAAAAGACTAAAAATCAATAAAGGTTATATGTCATATTACGTGTTTGGTTCCACGGTGGAAAACCTTAATAGGTGGTATACGACGATGTTTTTGGAAGCCTAAACTCACAATCCTCCTTGTACTCAATGCTGAGATCGATAGTAACCTAATCGAACTAGTTCGACGAAAAAACAAAAATAAGAGTTTTGACTTTTTGAGACACCCTTATTTTTTTCTCATTTTTGTCAAAATGACATCGATTAGATCATTGTATCATTCATAAGCGTTTGGGGGACTGTGAGCTTCTACTTCTCGAGAAACTTCGATCATCCTAAAAAATTTGAACAATTTTTCAAATATTGGTCCACTTAGACTACTATAGACTAGATGGTCCACATAGAATTTGCCATAGTTTATAGGAAAACTATATCTTCAAGCTCTTGACCAACAAAAAAATATCTTCAAGCTCATTCATGTCAATATGAAAAAGGCAGAGAACTCTAAAGTGTCGTTTCCCCGTCATGAGTTGAATGGAATATGAATATGCATGTGTAAGAGAATATTGGTCAGAATGAGTAAAAATCAATAAAGGTTATATGTAGTATTAGGTGTTTGGTTCCACACTGATAAAAAAAAGGTGTTTGGTTCAATGGTGGAAAACCTTCTTAATAAGTGGTATATGACGATGTTTTTGGAAGCCTAAACTCACAATCCTCCTTGTACTCAATGCTGAGATCGATAGTAACCTAATCGAACTAGTTCGATAAAAAAAACAAAGATAAGAGTTTTAACTTTTTGAGACACCCTTATTCGTTTCTCATTTTTGTCAAAATGACATCGATTAGATCATTGTATTATTCCTGAGTGCTTGGGGGGATTGTGAGCTTCTACTTCTCGAGAAACTTCGATCGTCCTAAAAATTTTGAACAATTTTTCAAATATCGGTCCACTTGGACTACTATCTAGATTAGATGGCCCACATAGAATTTGCCATATTTTATAGGAAAAATATATCTTCAAGCTCATTCATGTCAACATGAAAGGGGATCCAAAGTCCCTTTTCCCCGTCATGAGTTGAATGGAATATGAATATGCATGTGTAAGAGAATATTGGTCAAGATGTTTTCCTTAGTAATGATACCAAATGGATTCATAGGTGGAGGGTATGGGAGATGTGCTATATGCTCACTAAAAAGGAAATTTTAACACACATCACATGTTCATTCTTTTGTTCAAAGACATGATGACACACACACACACAAGCTATGTTTAATGTACATCACATGTTTATGTTTTTCCCTTTTGCGTTTGTTGTCACCTATTCCACTTTGAATGGAGAACTTAGCAAGGTTGAAAAGGGTGCGAATATTCTAGTTTATTGTCTCTTTAATTTACAACTCCCATTAAGATCCTTTCAGGTGAACTTTTTAGTGGCTAAATTAAGGATCTTTCACACCTTTTAGGCTTTTACACGCATTGAAATTGAAATGGTAATAAAAACAGGGGAACTGCTTTTCCCACACTCCTCCCTACTCACCACACACCCCATAACCTTGCAAAATGACCAAAAAGTCATTAATGAAATCAGCGCTCCATATTTTTTTCTTCTGAAATTAACGATGGTTTGGACGCGGGCAACCGAACAGGCTCGGTCAGGCCCAACCGAACATGTTAAATGTTGAAACACACCCCTCTTTTGAATTTTAGTTGGAGACACTTTAACTGTTCGATTGCCCTTAGTCGAACGTGTTCGGGAGGCAGCAGCCGAACGTGCTCCGAAGATAGTAGCCGAACGCATCGCAGATTGCAGAAAAAATAAACGGAGTACCAGGCTATTAAAACACTGAAATGGAAATTGAGGAGAGTGAGTGAGGGAGTACATAGTGCGTAGAATGCGAGATTCAAGCTTCAAAAATGGCGGAGTTGAGATTGAGAGGGAGAGTGAGGGTGAGAAATCGAAGGGAGAGTGAGGGAGAGATAGGGATTTGGGAGGGGGTGTGAGAGTGTTTGGGAGAGAGAGTGAGTGATGAAATGTTTTTAATTGAAGGGTATTTTAGGGATTTAGGGGGTGTCTGGTGAGTAGGGAGAGGTGTGGGAAAAGCAATGACCTAAAAACAGATAGCATGTGATATCCTAGGCCAATAGAAAGTCACGAATAGCCTAGGCCTATATCACAGGGTTTGCTGGACCATTGGTTATGGGCTTCGTTCACTAAATTAATCAAGCCTATTACTATCCCCACCCTCCAATATTAAGGGACACCCCTGTTAAAGGAAAAATTAAAATTTTATTATAAAATTTACTCCTACTGTAACTAAGCTAATTACAGTAAGTATTTTTTTTAGTAAATGGCTATTTTACGGCAAAAAAACGCACATGTATCCCGTAAATTAGTTATTTACAATATATGATTTTAAAAACTACATGGATGTGTCAAAAAAACTACATATGGCAAATTATCTATTTATAGTGTATATAGGTGTTCGTAACTGGGTCGGCTAGCAGATCCGAACTGGGGTAAATGATGCTGGTGCTCGCCTGGATCAACGGTGGTTCGAGCCAAGGTTAATCCTCTGTGGTTGGTGTCGCCGCAGTGGTGGTACCTGCAAACACTTTGATGCTTAAGTCAGCACACAAAAGTGAGAGGTGAGGAATGAATGAGAACGCACCTGATTTTGAAGGGGTGAGGGTCTATTTATAGACATAGGCGTTGAGGCGGAACCGTTGGATGAGCCGAATCGATCTAGACCGTTGATCTCGCCTTAGCCTTTGAGGCTGGTTCTTGGGCCGATTCCAACGCTAATTTGGGTCGTCTTGCTTTAACCGGGATTGGGTCAGGCCCAATCCAGAGCAATGTAGTATCAGATTTAACACAATATGGACTTTGTGCTAATTAACGGTGTGGGCCTCGCCCAAATCCGGAACAATAGTCTTTAGAATTGTATACTCTAAATAACTAACCTAAGTTGACCAAAAAAAAAATAACTAACCTACGATACATAAACTTTTACAAATGCATATATCACAAATAACTAAATTAACGATAATTAGTTTTGAAAACTATATAATTAGTTTTGTACCAGCAGACATAAGTGGTCCTAATCCTGATCAAGAAGATCTTCCATCAAGAAATTCAGCCCCACGCACGTACGAGAGCCATGCGATCCCAAATCTGTCATCTCCACGTAAGCCTAGATCTATTAATATTGGAACTGCACAATCTTTTGCCCAAAATTTACAAAAATTGGATGGCTATTGCTTTTCCCACATCCCCTCCTACTCAAAACACACCCCACAAGAGTGTGAAAAGATCAAAAGGCCAGTCAAAACCTCTTTTTTTCACGAAATTTCACCTGTTCGAACACGGGCCTGCGAACAGGTTCGAATGACATCATTCGAGTGTGTTAAATTTTGACTTCACACTCTCTTTGGGCGTTTTTCACCATTCGCATGAATGGCTTGTTGAACTCGTTCGAACGACATCGTTCAGTGTGTTAAATATTGACTTCACACCTTTTGTGCGTAATTTCACTGCTTGAGCGAGGTCATTCGAACGTGTTCGAACAAGGTCGTTCGAACAGTATTTAAACACATCCTCACAGCGTTTCACGCGAGGTTATTTTTGGAATAAAATTTGTTAAGGGGTGTGAAAGAGTAGGAGGGGGTATGGGAAAAGTAAACGCCAATTGGATCATGTGTCAGGTCCTGCCATTTTTGACACCCCTATAGATTTTTGGGTTTTTTTTTCGCACCCCCTCCTTCTCTATCTCACCCCATAACTACCCAAACGGACGAAAATGCCCTTGAAAACTTACAAAAATCAGATTTCACAAATCAGATTTCATAATTCCGAAACAAGTAAGTAAATACGGAGAAAGATTTTCGGAATTACCTCAGAAATTCTTCCCAGTGAGACTCTGAACAACATCTCTAAGAAACTACTTACTAACTTCATAATTAGTCACATATGTGGAGGAAACTACTTATGACTAATTATGAAGTTAGGGATGTTAATTAGTCCCTAACATCTCTAAGTCACTTTGTAAGAAACTACTTATGAAGTTAAAAAGAGATAGTTGTAATAAAGAAAAGTAAGTAAATAAGAGAGAATAAAAATTTGAGGTTAAATAGCGAATTTACGATATTTCAAACTTAATCACAGCAGCCCATTAGAATGTCTTTCAATGTATGATCAGTTGTAAATGGTTGGAGTACCCCTTGTACCTCCTTTTTGAATACAATTTTGATTTATCAAAAAAAAAATTTGTAGCTACTTGGCAACAATACTTACACGTATTTCTCCACATACGTTCTCAAACAACGAAACCTTATTCACGAGGCTATAAACGAATCACGAAGGATGATGCATCACGTGTGTACCGTACAAGTTTTGTGTTGCTCTGGTTGTCCATTGCGCTCCTCAAGTTGCCAACTTCGATCGTTGGAAGTTCTCCCCAATCTTTAGGCTTCCCTGGTCGAAGGTCCGGGCATACTCGATACATGAAATTCGCGACGACTTTGCCACGAATATTTGCGACGGATTAGCAACGAATTTGCGACGGAAACATTTGTCACGGAAAATTCCGCAAGAAGCGATTTCGCGACGGCGTTTTCTTACACCAAATTTTGTCGCGCTCAAATCGTGGCGAATGATATTTTCACACGGAAATTGGTGCTTTTTGCGTGAAGCTGGTAAGCAAGAAACCAACGATTTTCTTGTAGTGACAGAAACAAAAAATGACAGTTATAATACCGTATAAGTTTCGGCTTCATCTGCTTCCTGAACTACTTTTCAACGATAGAGGCAATCCTATATGAATGAATGACATAAATTAAAGACAATTATTTGTGTTGTACTTTACATTAAAAAAAAACTCAGTACTAATTAAAAAACTTAGCACGAAATAGGTGACGAAAACAACCAACGAGGTTGTTATTTATCCAATCAAAATCCAGGTGAATGATAGTATAATACAAGAATGGTTAAGAAGAGGCCACGTAAATTCGTACTAGTTAGTTTGGTGAGAATACGTTGGTAACATTAATGAATCAAAATAGGTAAGAGAAAAGAGTGTAGTTAAAAGCAAATATCTTTCCTGTTGTTGTAACTTAAAGTACACGTCAACTTCAAGAGTTTGGCACAATGAAGCATTACAATAGATATCTGGGTATCATATCATCCCTTCAACGTAAAATTTTTTATATAAAAAAAAAAATCATGGTTGTTCTATAACCATGGCATCTCCTCCTCCATGATCTGAATAGAAGGCAACTCTAGCAAAAATCTATCAAACTCTCTCAAACACACCTTGCTCTTTACCATCGAACATTTCTTTGATTCTTCTTCTTGCTTTCCAACTCCAACAATATTTCCTCCTTTTACATTTGAACCGGACACCATGGACGTCGACCTGGCAGTGGCGGCGGCGGCGGCATTATATCTTCCTCTACCTATCCAATCTGTGGAGGAATTCTTCCCAGTGAGACTCTGAACAACATCTCTAAAGTTCACTTCATCTGTCTTCACATATCTCGTTTCTATTTGCACTATCTTTGGAGCCATTTCACTCCTCATCTTATATAATATGAATTATATAGCTTTGTTGAGAATGAATGAATTAATTGCTTTAGAGTGTTGTTGAGAAATGCATATATTATGTGAATTTGGGTATTAAATAGACGTTGGTGATTTTATGTTAGTGGCCAGTGAGCCTTTCTGAAAAGTGCTTCTGAGAGAGATATATTGCAGTCAAAGGAGACTGGTCAGTAGTATGCAAGGGTCCAAGTCAAATAGCACGCAACTTGGAATAATATATATGGTCAATTAATTCATTTTTATTATTTTGAGAAACTGTTGCAGGAAATGGAAAAAAAACCATGTTGTCCCAACAAAATAATTTTTTTTCCAAAATAACACACTTTCTACATTATATACCAAAGTGACTCACCTTTTTTTAAGTGGAGAACTCGCCCCCCCACCAAACCGAGTTCTAAACTAAAATTTTTCAATTTTTTTTATTTGTAGGTCAGAACTCGCCCCCCACTAGGGAGAGTTCTGCACTGCGTTTTTTATTTTTTTAATTTCTATATTTAATTTGATTAAATTGTAAATTAATTTAATTTAATTTCAATAATTAATTTAAATAATTTGAATAATTAGTAAACTTATTTATAAAGTAATTACGGTAATAATTACGGTAAGAAATGAAGATATTAAAAATTGGAACAAAATTTAATATAGGATAAGAACAGAAATAAAAAACACAAATTGCAGAAATACAATGATAGGAAATTTAAAACGAAACGACAGGAAAACATAATACAAGAAGAGGCAAACATGATGTAAACTACTTCTACTTCCACCATGGATTTCTTAGGTAGTGGCCATCGGATGACTAGAGGGATAAGCCTACGGACGATGTATTCTGCAGACTCTCTGGTTTTGACGCACCATTCGAGATAAGTTTCAATCCAACGTTGAAACTTCTCATGTTCCTGAAACATTTCTCGAACGTCCTTGTCTTTCTTGATAGGCAGGGGGTACCACCGAATACGATTACGTGGGCCGATGTAGGGGAAGCGATAAATGATACTAGTGATTTCTTGCTCCACACCCTCTACGTGCGCGTTTTCCGTTAGTTTTTCTTTCATTTCGGCGAAGGTGATGTTGTTCTTAAGCCTGGAATGTTGTGTGTTGGGACCCTCAAAATACACACCATCTTCTTCCCTGCCCATGACAGTGCCCTGATAGTGAATTCTACAGGTGTGCGTAATGACTCTTTCCGGTATGGGTTCACTACAAGAAATTCACGGTTTTCCGGCGGACAGAAGCCGCCGGTAAGGTCACAAAACCGCCGGTAGGTGACAGGTTCCGGCGGATTTTCCGCCGGATAAAACGCCGTACGTATCGATTCTGCGTGGAAAAAGCCGCCGATAATTACTGGATGTTTTCAGTAAAAAAAAGCATGGTAATTTCAAGCGGAAAAGCGCGCATTACCCGACAATAAAGCCGCCGGTTAATTTTTTTTTTTTCTTTTTTTTTTTAAAAAGTCGCCGGTATAATTTAAAAGCCGCCGGTAATTTTTTGTTTTTTTTTAAAAGCCGCTGGTATAATTAAAAAGCCGTTGGTAATGTTTTTTTTAAAAAAAAATAACTTTCCGCCGGTAATATATATTTTTTTTAAAAAAAAGGTTTTAAAATTAATTTTAAATTTTTAATATTTAAATTATATTTAAATTTTAAAATATTTTTTAACAATTCGAAATATTACACAAAATAATTAAAATATATTTTGAATTTAAGTAAATACTAATGACATATTATATATTATTTTCACCTTTATTTTAACTGAAATATTATAATATCATAATAATTCGAATTTATTTTTTTAACAATCATAAAAAATTTTGAATTTAAAATTTATGCAAAATTTTAATTTTAAAATTAAAATAACAATCATAATAATACTACATAATTCATAATAACAATCATAATACTACACAATTATAATAATAACAATCATAATAATTTTAGCATGAATTACATTTTAAAGTTTAATTTTTAAAAAAATTTAATATAATAATTATAATAACTTTCTTATAAATCCTATTTATTTTTGTTAATAGTAATTTTAATTCTAATTTTATTAATAAAAATAAATTAATAATTTCGAAAATATATATTTAACTAAATAATATTAACTATAGTAATAGTAATTTTAATTGTAATTTTTTTACTTGTACCAAATCAAATAATATTTATTATTACATAAATCAAATAATAATTACTATTACAAAATCAAATAGTTATTACTAACCGGTAATGCTGAGGAGTCTCTGACTTGACGCAAATAGCTTCGAACAAACTCAACCAATTGTGCAGAACACTCTCCAACTTTTCCTCAAAATCAATCAATTGCTAAACAAATAATATCATAATTAGTAAATATTAACTCATATTAACAAAAACTAACACATATAAACTACATATGTATACAATAACATACCTTCAAACAAAAGATTTTGTAGAGAAATAAGAGAGATTTATAACAACATGAGAGAAATGTGTGAAGAAATTTGGAATGAAGGTGTTGAAGAAATTGGAATGGAGGTGTTGAAGAAATTTGGAATGGAAGTGTTGAAGAAATGAAGGAAGAAACCGGTTTATAAGGGAGAATTATAGCCGTTGGACAATAAATACGTACCGGCGGCCATTTATTACTACCGACGGATATTTTCAAATTACCGGCGGAAATTGAATTATCACGGTGGTGGACTAGCGGCGATCTGGCGGAATTTTGAATTACGGCGGATGACATTCCGGGCGGCTTATCGCGTTACCGCGGACTATTGCAATAACCGGCGGATAGTCATTACCGGCGGACTATTTGCGGTTACCGGCGGAACTTGTTTCGGCGGACTATCCGCCGCTAATGGGCAATACCGGCAGAAATTCAAAAAATATTTTTTAAATCTTTTCTCTATTTAAAAAACCGCAGGAAAATAACTCAAAAACCGCCGGAAAACAACGAAATCCGCCGATAATATACCGGCTTACTATTCCGCCGGTAATGGCCTTAAATCCGCCGGAATGCGGCCGCCGCTATTGAACGAATTTCTTGTAGTGGTTGTTGTGGTGCGGGTGGTCTTTGTTGCAGAAGATGAATGACTTCTTCTGGAGTGCGTATTGTGTCCACGTACAGCTCTAAGATTTGTCACCCCATGGGAAGTGTAGCATGATATTCCATCATTGTGCGAACGTCGTCGTCGTTGCGGATCTCCATAACTGAAAAATAGCCAGTCCCGTCTTCTCCACGTTCGTACTTTCGGTAACGTATACGCTCCACGTCTTTACGCCACCCTCCCTCTGGTCGTATCTTCCTCTCAGCCTTCTCCTTCAGTTGGAGGAATGTGATGTCCTTATTCATTCTACAGAAGATATGATTAGAACACTGAAAGACAACACCATGTTCATCGGTGGTTACAGTTCCACAGTGATGAAATGCGGTTAGGAATTTGTCATTTGAGTACTGGGTTGGGCACAACTGCCATTCCATTTTAGCGTGAGGGGCGACGATGTTTGTCATTTGAGTACTGGGTTGGGCACAACTGTTGGTGTGAATGTTAGTGTAATTTGAGATTGTATTTATAATAAAGGTGATTATATGTGAGCCGTTGATTTAGGATGATCATAACCGTTGATTTTAGGGTTTAGTGTCGGCAAAATCTAGGCCGTTAAATAATGTCGGCAAAATCTAGGCCGTTAAATAAAATAAGACCTCAGTTTTATGCACACTCTGCACAATGCAGCATGCATACTCTGCACTATGCACACTCTGCACAATGCAACACTCTGCACAATGCAACACTCTGCAAAATGCACACTCTGCACAATGCATTATTAAAGATTAAATATTTAATTATTGATCCAACTGAATTAAATGTGACTTAACATTAAAACCTTAAATTTAATTACTGATAAAAATACAACTTACAAATTATGAAATTAAGTTTCACTTGAAATAAAAAGCTTGAAATCAAACTAATAAGACATTAAAGTAAAATATTAACGAAGAAGATGAGACCCAGTTCTACACCGTCGAGGACGGGGATGACGCTGTGGACGTTGACGCCGTTGTGGTTGTTCCGGTTCTTCCTCAGTCGAGGCAGGGGGAGGTGGGTTTGGAAAAAATTGGGGCACTGATGAAAAACTAGCGCGCGGCCCCGGGGCGGTGGAGTCGGAAAATATTTGGGCATTGATGAAAAACTAGCACGGCCGGCCTCAGGGGGAGGTGAGTCTGGAAAAAATTGGGGCACTGATGAAGAACTAGCACCGGCGGCCCTCTCTCGAAGGCTATGAGCATAAATCATAGATTCGGGCGTACCAGCGTGGAAACCAAACAGATTAAAGAACATATCAAGGTCGCTGTCAGCCGTAGAATGTCGATAGGTATGTTGAAACGGAGTATGTTCTACTGACTGGTTGTATGGTTGGTAGTCCTGAGATGTTGGTGTGTGGGAGATAGAGTGGCGGTGGGGCACATATTCTTCTGTCTGAGTAAAAGTTTGGTTCCTGTCTTCAGTTTCTGTCGGACGTCGATTACGATTACGGTTACGTTCTCGACGTTCGGTTTGAGTTCTTGGGGGACCTGGTACCTGTTCTTCATCTTGTTCGTCCACATCAGCAACAACACCACCACGTGGATCCCTTAGCTGTTGGTCGACGGAAATGTATGGACTTGAATTTGTCAGAAACCAACGCATGTATCTATCGGACTGCTTTGGTGTTCCATAGCACGGTTGACCCACAACACATCGATTTTCTCTATCATTCCATAAGTCGATCCAGCTACTGTGATATCGAGCCCAATCGACATCATGTTGTCCTTGCATGGTGATTGAGTGCATATCAGTCAAATCGTGTGGTTCTGCTGGTATCTCTTGGACAAGTCGATATTGCAATTTTACTCTATCCGCCTGGTGCCATTCTACCATATGGAAACAGACCATAGTTGTGTTTGTAGTCCACATGGCGGAGCCCTCATATGCGTCTGGTGGAAGTGTGAAATCATCATAAGGCAACCACTTAAAATCTTCAATTGTCATGTGGTCGATCCTTGTTCTGTATGAAACAAGGTCTCTTGGACATCTTGTGTGGTTAAGTGGCGTATTTACCCATCTAGTAAAAAAAGGAACGGTTAACATAAAGATCAAATATAATTGTTAGTATTTTTAAAATAGTGTAAAATTTTTACCTCTTTGCTAGTGGCCAATGATAAGAACGGGTGCAAGACGGTGCTAGGAAAGGCATGTGATACTGCACTCCAAGATCAGAATAAAAGAGTACATCCACCCATAGCCTTTGCGTGCAATGTAGATGTCATACACAACATTCGGTATAAGTTTGTTAAACATGCTGACCCCCAACTATATTTTGAAATTTCGTCGAAATTTCTCAATACGAGTATGTATTTCATCTGGGAGTATGTATCCCCCGATCAACAGCATCAACCAAGCTCTACAGTATTGTTTACGTACTGTCATGTGTAGCGACCGAAAAATCCGGGAAAGGATTCTTCGAAAGGTTCATAGGAAGCCGCCACCAAATTTTAGTTTAAGGGCAAATTCGGAAAATCCCTTTAAGTTTTAAGATAAGGCGTTGTTAGGGTTCGGGAGTCGTTATGTGTGGGGAAGGTATTAGCACCCCACGACATCCTATTGTCTAATTAATTTAAGATTTATTTAATTGTTACCCTTTTATTTGTAAAGAAAATGACTTATTTAGATTTTTGTTTTTTAATGCTTGACAAGGGTTGAGTCTTGCTCCTACGTACCTCCAGATGCAATGGAGGAATCAAAGCTACGTAGTTCTTCCTGAAAATGTTTATGGGTTGGTGTTTTTTAGTGTAGAGGTCCTAGGATTCCTTGCACTGTACAGCTCACTGATTCCTAGGACGCTGACTAACCCGATTGTACAACCGACTTAGTCCCCTACTTTTTGAAAATAGTTTTAGAGTTTTTGAAAGAAATTGGTTGATGTGAGGTGGGTCCGTTTTAGAATAGGTATTCTAGAACTCCTGAACTGTACAGCCCATTAGTTCTAGAACGCTGACTAACCCGGTTGTACAACCGACTTAGTCCCTTATTTTTAGGAAAAATAGTTTATTTATATTTTATTGAGTTTGCAGGGTTACTGAACTGTACAACTCATTGGCCCTAAAATAATGACTAACCCGGTTGTACAACCGACTTAGCCGTTTATTTAATTTCAAGAGAAAAAGCATTTATTAAGTTTTGTGGTTCCGAATCTGCATGACTCATTGGCCCTAAAATAATGACTAACCCGGTTGTACAACCGGCTTAGCCGTTTATTTAATTTCGCGAGAAAAGTTATTTACGTTTGCGTGGGAAAAGAATTAAAAAGTGAAATAGGGGGTGAACATAGTAAATTGGGGTTTTATTAGTTGCAGGAGTTGTATAATTAATAGGGGGTGTGATTAGGAAAGCCCGGCCAGCATCTGGGAGCCTGCAGTCTGGCCCGGGCTTAAGTGGGGGAGGATGCGCGAGAGGTTGGAGGGGTGCGAATAGAGTTCTGCACATTAAAAAAAAAAAAAAAAAAGAAAGAGGCACTATATAAGCTTAAAACCGAAACCCTAGAATCCATTAATCCCTTCCCCATTTTTCGCGCGCGCGTGAGGGGAGTGAGACTCGGCGAGACTTTCCGCCGGCCTTCAGCGAGGCGGCGGCGGGTGCAGAGCGAGAGGCGTGGCGGTTTACGAGGAAGGAGGGAGGACGATCGGTTTCTAAGGGGAGAGGAGTGGTTTCTGTGTTGGGTGATGGTGAGGTGGCGCCGGCGAAGGGGATCCCGCCGGCGAGAATGCGGTAAGCTTCGCTCCCTCTCCCCTGTTCTTCTTTCTTTCTTTGGTTTTTGGTTTCTTTCTTCTTGTTCATAGATCAAACAACTTCTGATATGTGATTTTTGGTTTCTGAGTTCGTTTTGGCTTCGGTTTGGGCGAGATGACAACGGTTTCGAGGTGATTTCTATGGTTCTGGCTTATTTTGGGGGGCCTCGCCGGAACTCTCGCCGGAGAAGACGACCGGAGCTCCGGCGAGCTTGAGGTCGGGGCTTTTTTCTTGTGTCCGGTTTTAATGCTTTCTGCAGTGCGGTTCTCTTCTACTCTTATTATTCCTCACTTTATTTCGTTCTTGGCTTGTTTTTTTGCGTTTTCTGGTCTCTGAGAAGTATTTCTTTTTACTTTACTCCAGCCTCTGTTTTGGCTCCTTGTGGATACTATTTGTGACTGAAATGCTACTCTGCTACTGCGTGTTGTTCTTGAACTGCTGCTCTTCCTCGAACCTTTTTCCAAATCTCAGATCTCGAAAAAGCCGTGTTTTTGTGGATTAGGGTTTCGATGTGAAGCCCTAATCCTAATTTCTTAGTGATTTTCACAGCTTTTTGTTGTCTTGATTTCTGTGTGTCTTTTACTGTTGATTGGACTGTTTATTTATAGTCAAAAATTAGGTTAGGGCATTAATTGAGTTTTGGTGGGTTTTGTATAATTTTGAGTCTGATCCAAGCCTATCACACTGCTGCAGTGACTTGAGCTCATTGCACTGGACCCTATTTTTCTATTTAATTTGTTATTTTCGGATTTGTGTATTTTTTATATATTTTGCATTACTATTTTTGTATTTTTGGACTTTTTGGACTCTTAAGAGCTTTAAAATTGTAAAATTAACTAAATAGCATTTTTTTGACATTTTGGACTGTTATAGTGTTTTTAAATTATAAATTAAATTGACTTTTTTGACATTTTTAGGCATATTGGACTCTTAAACGTTGTAAATTAAACTAAATTGAATTTTGCCATTTTGAACTATTAAGTGTTTAAATAAATTAAGTGAACAAAGTAAGAAAAAATAATAATAGAAAAAAAAAGCCAAATATAAAGACGAAAACGGACCGGACTTGACGACTGCGCTAAGACTAGACCAACAATATAAGAAAATGGGCGCGTTAAAAAAAAGAACTCGGAATCGCATCCTTAGGTCTGGATTTAAGCCAACTTTGAGTAAAATGGATTTTGGTAGACCGGTTCACGTACGACTAAACTTGAGTACAGATATTAAATCGAAGAACGCACAAAAAGATCGATCATTCGCGTGCGTGCCTAATTTAAATAACGGTATCTCGGGTTAGTTGAACGTAGTGACTGGAACTGACTTGGGTTGGTAACCGAGACTCTACACTAATAATTCTCGTAATCATGCGACTCCGAAACACGCCCTTATTAAAAATAAACGACTAAAACAAGAAAAAGAAAGACGGACAAAATTGGGGTATAACAACTGCCCCTCTTTATTTATATTTTACTAGAAAATGTGAGGTGTATTCAAATTTTCGTAGTAGAAATAGAAATAAAGATAGAATAGACGTCAAATTTGTTCGTTTAGAGGGGAAATAGAGGGTTTAAGAATATACAGGGAGCGGTTAACACTTGGCGTATTAACCGAGAACAAAATGAAGGATCGCTTGGGATCTGAAGGAGCACTAAGGCTCTGAAGGGCCGCTTGGGGCCTTAAAGAAGCATTAAAGCTCTGAATGACCACTCGGGGTCTAGAAGGCTGCCTAGGCCTTAATAGAGGACCATCGTGGTGCGAAGGAGCGCTACTAGATGCGGTACTAGTAAAGCGATCCGAGGGCCTTTAGATTCGGCGGCGGGGTCAAGATCGGATCCGGGCGATATGTTGACCAATAGAGGGCGTCCACCACGTCTTAGGCCGACCACGCTAGTCCGAAGGACCACGCGAGGTCGGAAGGTCCGTCGGGCTCGACTACGACGTTTGCGACTGGGCCACTTAGGGCTTTGAAGGGCGTAGTGCTCTCGAAGGACCACTCGAGTCCGAAGGATCAACACGGTGATACGTGATATGATATGAGATCAACGCTTAAAGCGGCGATATTAGAGGAACAAAATATAGGGATTGACACTTAGCGTGTCAATCTGAACACTTAATAAGTGCATTCAAAAATGAAAAGGCAATCTCCATTTGGCGTATTTAATAATGCAATGAAATTGATATGCTTGTGTAGCGACCGAAAAATCCGAGAAAGGATTCTTCGAAAGGTTCTTAGGAAGCCGCCACCAAATTTTAGTTTAAGGGCAAATTCGGAAAATCCCTTTAGGTTTAGGACAAAGCCGGTTTAGGGTTCGGGAGTCGTTATGTGTGGGGAAGGTATTAGCACCCCACAACATCCATTGTCTAATTGATTAGGATTTATTTAATAATTACCCTTTTATTTATAAGAAAAAGACTTATTTAAATTTTGGTTTTTAGTGCTTGACAAGAGTTTGAGTCTTGCTCCTACGTACCTCCGGATGCAATGGAGGAATCAAAGCTACGTAGTTCTTCCTGAAAAAGTTTGTGGGTTGGTGTTTTTTAGTGTAGGGGTCCTAGGATTCCTTGAAATGCATGACTCATCGATTCTTAGGACACTGACTAACCCGATTGTACAACCGACTTAGTCCCCTACTTTTTGAAAATGATTTTTGAATTTTTGAAAGGAGTTGTGAGATGGGTTGATTTTAGAATAGGTATTCTAGAACTCCTGAACTGTACAACTCATTAGTTCTAGAACGCTGACTAACCCGGTTGTACAACCGACTTAGTCCCCTATTTACGGAAAAATACTTTATTTATTTTTTATCAAGTTTTTTGTAGGATTCTTGAATTATCTGACTCATTGGTCTAAAATGATGACTAACCGGTTGTACAACCGACTTAGCCGTTTATTTTTAGAGAAAAATAGTTTTTTTTGTATTCATTAAGTTTGCAGGGTTACTGAACTGTACAGCTCATTGGCCCTAAAATAATGACTAACCTGGTTGTACAACCGACTTAGCCGTTTATTTGATTTCGAGAGAAAAATTATTTATGTTTGAGTTGGAAAGGAATTAAAGAGAGAGACAGGGGGTGCAGATTGTAAATTGGGGTTTTATTAATCGCGGGGGGTCGGATAATTAATTGGAGGGTGTAAAAAGGAAAGTCCGGTTCGCATAGGAGAGCCCAGTATGCGAAACTGGGCTTAAGTGGGGGGAGGTGTGCGCGTGAGTAAGGGGGTGCAAATAGCGTTCTGATAATTAAAAAAAAAAAAAAAAAAAAAAAAAACAAAAGGGCCACTATGAGGCCCAACCCGAAAACTAAAAAAACCTAAAAATTAGATCAGCCTCTCCTTCCTTCCTTCCTTCGCTTACGCATGAGAGAGAGAGAGGCGAAAATCATGGCTATGTTTAATGATTATTATCACAGACATTAAACAATATTATAGATTTCCAAACAAAGGAATAAAACCAAGACTAAGAACAAAAATTTTAAGAGACAGGCCATGAACTTCACGTTTTTAAAGTCAACCATTATCTATTTTGAAGAAATGGCATAATACAATATAACCATTGTTCATTCTTTCACCTCCCGTTTAATAAAAAATTTACCTGAAATCAACCGTAGGCTGATTTTTATTCATTTCCACTCCAAGTCTCTCCTTCATTGTAGCGATAACCTGACTCCAGCCTTCGTTTATGCTCCTGTTACGGCTCCGTTACTGTTGATTCTCCTTGACTATGACTGCTTGACTGCTACGGCTTCTTCCTTTAGATCTTAGAAACCTCGTAATCAGAGTGTTTAGCGGATTAGAGTTTCGATGTGAAACTCTAATCCTGTTGTTGGGTGATCTTAGCAGTAGTTTTCTGCCTTGGTTTCTGTGTGTTTTAGACCCTAGGCTAACCGTTTATTTATAGGTAGAAATTAGGTTTTAGCATTAATTCTTTGTTTGGTGGGCTTTTGCGAGATCGATAATGTGGGCTTGTTGAAGCGATCTTGGAGAGCAAAAAGCACCCCAGAGATTCGATGATCTTTGCTCCTTTATTTAATTTTTGTTTTTATATTCTTTGTATTTTTAATATTATCATTTTTGTATTTTTGGACATTTTGGACAATTAGACACTTTTAAAATGTAAATAAAATTAAATAGATTTTTTTTTGATATTTTTGGACTATATATATATATATATGTATGTGCTCAAAATAAGGACAAAATAATAAAAATAGAAAAGAAGTCCGCATGATGAGCCAAATTACGAGAAAATAACTCGAATAAACCCATTTGCAAGGAAACGACTCGGATAAACCCAATTAAGTTCGACTAGGCCCAAATACGAAAATTCAATTAAAGAATGTGCGAAAAGATCGATCATTCGCGCGCATTCTTAATTTAAACAACGGCATTTGGAAGAGGTTAGTTGAGATTGACTTGGGTTGGTAAATGAGACACCTTTTTAATGATTTTCGCAATTGCGCGACTTCAGAACAAATAATAAAATAAACGACTAAAGCTGGAAAAAGAATACGAACAAAATTGGGGTATAACAGCTTGTATGTGATGTATGCACATGTAATGATTGACATGTGGGATGATGGATGAAATGCGGGATGACACTTCTCTTTTGCTTTTCCTGCCTTTTGATTCTTTTCGGCATTTGTTTTTTTTTGACATTCTTTTTTGACTGGTTTCATCAACTCGTGGAACTTCCGGTGTGAGAGATGAAGCCTTCTTGTGTATTTGTATTGCTGGATCGACATGCTGGTGATTTGATGATTCATTTGAAGTGACCTTAAGTGCATTTGTTCATTTCCTGTGATGAGATTACGTCCTTTCTGTGATTTCCAAAAAGTTCGTAACGGTCGTAATGCTTATGATATGCCGCATGTTTCACAATTCAGTATCGTTTATCATAAAACACCATTTCGAAAACGAGGGAGAATAAAATAGAAGGGAAAGTGTTTGATATTTCATATTGGAAGCCGGGTATGCGGAAGGCACACCGACTAGAGGTTACATCAGTAATGAAAGGAAAAGAAAAGCTGAAATGCTAAGCAGATTCGTTGATAGCTAGTGTCCTTGAGATAACGCTGTTAGTCACCCATACTACAACCTTGATCACTCATTATCTGACTTCCGGAAGTGTTGCTTGCCTCAATATTTTAGTCCAACTTCTTGACCCTAATTTTTGCCTGGATCGCCCTTTTGGGTTCTCGATCCACCGGGTTGCTCTAACTTTTGCCTCAGCGCCCTTTCGGGTTTTCGACTAGTGAGCTTATTCTTGCTTGGCTCATTTTTCTCTTTTTCTATATCATTTCTTTGGCATAGTATTTTTTTGGCCGCATCTGAGTTGATTGGGAGTGGGAGGTTTTCACCATTGTCAGAATTAAGGTTCTTCCGGAGAACGATTTCTTCACCACATAAGGTTCTTCATAATTTGAGGTTGGGAATTCTTTTGGATAGGTAAGGTTTCCTTGGGCACGTGTCTCTTTCTTGAAATTGTCGATTTACAGACTTTCTTAAGTTTTCTTTGTTCTTATATCGATACAATTGGTCATGACATAGAGGCGGACATTTGCTTTAATGGAAGTACCACTTCCATTGTGTGGGGTTGCCCCTGTTGAAGTGTGAAATGAGGTTTGACTTCCCTGTGAGGTCAAAGGGAATGTTTCTGCGGGATCTCCTTGATATTCTTTGTTTGTGGTTGCAATTGCCCCATTCATCTTTGGGTGGTATGAGGAGGGGCCATGAGCACGACCTGAGGTCTCCGAACAGCTCTGCCACCATGATTTTTTTTTTTTGGAAGACCGTAACGGCTGACTAAATTTTTACGAACTTTAGCAGTCAAAGATCTTGTTACACCGGTGGGCGTTTAATAGCCTCTTATGACTTGATGTATCCATGCCATGACGTCGACCAAATCAGTAAAGATTCAAGTGAGTTTTCTTTGTTTGTTTTCCTTAATTGTTGTACTCTTTTTTGTCTTCTTTCGCGCCCAAGTTAGTTGTTTTAGTCGGTTCCTGTTGAATTCTCATGGGGACCCCCCCAGTTATACTCCATATTTCCTTAGTTTGATTAATGGGGTGATCAAGGTTGTGATATGAGTTACCGACATTGTTATTTTCAAGAAAATCTTTTTATCTGCGTTAGCTGAAGGTGAGAGGGGATAGAAAAGAAAGCGAAGCAAATGAATGAGAAAGGAAGAAAGAAGCTTGCTAGAGAATTCAAAAATGTTATTTTATTAATAATGATACTGAATGAAACATGTGTGCCCTTATTGAGATGTCCTAAGGCCTTGGGCAGAGCCATAGGATTTGCATTACAGAAACTTAACTTTGAAAAAAAACACAAGACAAGCAATAATCTCTTAGTTCTTGAACTCTTCAGGACAAAGACACGCTAAGTCGGCGGTGTTGTCTTCGGTACCTTGATCAACCGCTAATTGATCCATCGTCATTTTCTTTGAAGTTCAGCTGCTTTGTATCAATGAGGCCTTGAACGATGCGCTTTAAGGGATAACACCTTTCGGTGGAGTGGCCTACTGCCCCAGCATGGAATTCACATTTGGCTTTTGGGTCGTACCATCTTGAGAATGGAGGCTGAACTGGTCTCATCCGACGAGGAGAAATCAAATCGTGGCTGACAAGTTGGTGCGCATGTGCAGTCGTGTATGATGACGGGGATGGGGTCGTATTGGGATGACCCTTGATGATGGTGTGATTTTCCTTGATCTAGAGCGTTGATTTCTCCCTTCTTCTTACTGAAAGTTGTAGGAGGTCCATAAGAACTATGGGTGATCTTCCCCTTCTTTATTGCACTTTCTATTCTTTCTCCTATGGTAACCATGTCTGAGAAGTTTGAGGATACTCCCCCTATCAATTTGTCATAGTAGGGGGATGGAAGAGTTTCCATGAACATGGCGACCATTTCTTTTTCTAATAGAGGTGGTGCTACTTGTGCGGCTAAGCCTCTCCAGCGATGAGCATACTCCTTGAAGGACTCATTGTCTTTTTTGGTCATGCTTTGAAGTTGTGTTCTGTCAGGAGCCATATCAATGTTATACCTATCTTTGCTTTACTGAAAGCTTGGCTAGGTCTTTCCAACACCGGATCACGAGTGCGCTCCAATTGCATATACCACTCGATCTTTTGCCCAGTTAAGTGTCTTGGAAGTAGTGAATCGGGAGTTGGTCATTGTGTCGCATAAATTGAGCCATCTTCTGCGATACATGGTCAAATGGCTAAGAGGACATGTTGCCCCCGATACTTGTCAAAATCTGGCACTTTGAATTTGTGAGGGATAACCACGTTGGGGACGAGGCATAGGTCATACGCGTCCTTCACTCCTACATTGGATCCTTCCACAGCTCTTAGGCGCTCCTCTAGTATTTGTAGCTTATTTTCAGCCTGAGGATCTTCAACTTGGTAACCATGAGGAAGCCTGTTCATATTGTGAGGAACAGGGCGAGTATGATTCTTGAAGTCAGGTCCGAGAATTTGAGAAAGCCCTTGGGTGGTGCCATAAGTTTTGTCTTTGAATTTGTTCTGTCTCATCACCAACATTGTTTCCTCGCTATTATTCCGATCCGATTACGCAAAGAACCCCGAAATATCTTCTTCATTGACAACATCCATGGTCAGAGGCGTGTAACCTTGTGGTAGACCCCATTGAGGCCATTGCACACCCTGAGTGTTGGGACCAGGGTTATGTGGACGGGGCATGTTTGTGGCCTGGTCATTGATGCCCCCAGCTGAAATGTTGTCGCTCGCATTCTTCTCGGTGAGAAGCTTCAAAATCTCGGTCATCTGATCTTTCAAACCCAGCATGTCCTTCATTTGTTCCTTCAGCTTTTCAACCTCATCCTTCAATATCTGATTGTCTTGGTTTTCGGCCATGTTCCTTGCTTGAGAGCGAGTCCAATAACGATGTTGATGAACCAGCTTGCCTTTTTTTCTGTTTTTTTTTTGTTTTTTTTTTTCAATGCATGATGTTAGTATGTAATGTAAATGAAATGGTAATGTATGCGCATGAAATGTATGAGATGTATGTGCATGAGATGATAACATATGATTTGATTTTATCACATTGGGGAGTTATAAACTTTCATTTGGAGAGTAAAGAACAAAATTTGATTTTGACTTTAGCATGCATGACTTCTCTCCAAAATAAAACTTTTTAACTCCCTGACGCTTATTTCAAAATTTTTGTAATGCAACAAAAAGAATGCATGTAATATACTTTCTAAAAAAAACTTTGCGGAAATAACAACTTTGATTTTTTTGGATAAAAGACGGTATGCGTTAATGTTTGTTTGAATGCAAGGGTATAGAGCTCCTCTGTGACCCTAGAAGGGTACCCTATGGAGGGGGTCTAAGGTTCTTTTATAGTGAACCTCACAAGCTAGGGTGGTTCTAAAGAATCCTACACATGGTTCCTAGAGCCAAGGACCCCAGTCAAGAACACTGACCCCAGCAATAGGCAAGCTATTAGAAGGGATAGCATCCTCAAAAGGAATCAAACTCTAGGTGAGATTTTCGTGACCACCCAACGAGACGTACGTCCCGCAGGCCATCACTACGCAATCTCGTTCTAACTTAGGTTTATGCTCGAGTCCGGGTAGAGGACTTTTCTCACGTGTGTGAAGTGTAGAAGTGCAGTGTGTGTAGGAGCAAAAATAAACCCAAAGCTGCAAAACAAAACAAACATACATACAAAATATCGTCTTCTACCCTAGGGTTTACACAAATAAATAACATAATTATTGCAAAAGTAAATAAATAAATAAAAGGGTAAAGATTTGAATTAATCCTAAATTAACTAGACTATACTCTTTAAAAATAAGTAAGTCCCAAAGTGAAGTCGCGGTTTGTAGCGTAACAGAAAAATCGGAAAGGATTCTTCGAAAGGTTCATAGGAAGCCGCCACCAAATTTTAGTTTAAGGGCAAATTCGGAAAATCCCTTTAAGTTTTAAGATAAGGCGTTGTTAGGGTTCGGGAGTCGTTATGTGTGGGGAAGGTATTAGCACCCCACGACATCCTATTGTCTAATTAATTTAAGATTTATTTAATTGTTACCCTTTTATTTGTAAAGAAAATGACTTATTTAGATTTTTGTTTTTTAATGCTTGACAAGGGTTGAGTCTTGCTCCTACGTACCTCCAGATGCAATGGAGGAATCAAAGCTACGTAGTTCTTCCTGAAAATGTTTATGGGTTGGTGTTTTTTAGTGTAGAGGTCCTAGGATTCCTTGCACTGTACAGCTCACTGATTCCTAGGACGCTGACTAACCCGATTGTACAACCGACTTAGTCCCCTACTTTTTGAAACTAGTTTTAGAGTTTTTGAAAGAAATTGGTTGGTGTGAGGTGGGTCCGTTTTAGAATAGGTATTCTAGAACTCACTGGCTATCTGACCCATTAGTTCTAGAACGCTGACTAACTTAACAGGTTGTACAACCGAGCTTAGTCCCTTATTTTTAGGAAAAATAGTTTATTTATATTTTATTAAGTTTGTAGGGTTACTGAACTGTACAACTCATTGGCCCTAAAATAATGACTAACCCGGTTGTACAACCGACTTAGCCGTTTATTTAATTTCAAGAGAAAAAGCATTTATTAAGTTTTCAAGGTTCTTGAATCTGCATGACTCATTGGTCTAAAATAATGACTAACCGGTTGTACAACAACCGGCTTAGCCGTTATTTAATTTCGAGAAAAGTTATTTACGTTTGCGTGGGAAAAGAATTAAAAAGTGAAATAGGGGTGAACATAGTAAATTGGGGTTTTATTAGTTGCGGGAGTTGTATAATTAATAGGGGTGTGATTAGGAAAGCCCGGTTCGCATCGGGAGCCAGAATCTGGCCCAGGCTTAAGTGGGGAGGATGCGCGCGAGAATTGGAGGGTGCGAATAGAGTTACGCACATTAAAAAAATAAATAAAAGAAAGAGGCACTATATAAGCTTAAAACCGAAACCCTAGAATCCATTAATCCCCTTCCCCATTTTTTTTGGCGCAGTAGGGGAGTGAGACTCGGCGAGACTTCCGCCGCCTTCAGCGGCGACGACGGCAGCGCAGTAAGCAGAGGCGTGGCGGTTTTCGAGGAAGGAGGGAGGACGATCGGTTTCTAAGGGGGAGAGGAGTGGTTTCTGTGTTGGGTGATGGTGAGGTGGCGCGGCGAAGGGGATCCCGCCGGCGAACGCGTGATAAGCTTCGCCTCCTCTCCCTGTTCTTCTTTCTTTCTTTGGTTTTGGTTTCTTTCTTCTTGTTCATAGATCAAACAACCACGATATGTGATTTTTGGTTTCGAGTTCGTTTTGGCGGTTTGGGCGAGATGACAACGGTTTGAGGTGATTTCTATGGTTATGGCTTATTTTGGGGGCCTCGCGAGCTCTGCGCGGAGAAGGCAGCCGGAGCTCCGGCGAGCTTGAGGTCAGTTTCTGTTTTTTTCTTGTGTCCGGTTTTAATGCTTTCTCTGGTCTGGTTCTCTTCTACTCTTATTATTCCTCACTTTATTTCGTTCTTGGCTTGTTTTTTTGCGTTTTCTGGTCTCTGAGAAGTATTTCTTTTTACTTTACTCCAGCCTCTGTTTTGGCTCCTTGTGGATACTATTTGTGACTGAAATGCTACTCTGCTACTCTGCTACTCTGCTACTGCGTGTTGTTCTTGAACTGCTGCTCTTCCTCGAACCTTTTTCCAAATCTCAGATCTCGAAAAAGCCGTGTTTTTGTGGATTAGGGTTTCGATGTGAAGCCCTAATCCTAATTTCTTAGTGATTTTCGCAGCTTTTTGTTGTCTTGATTTTTGTGTGTCTTTTACTGTTGATTGGACTGTTTATTTATAGTCAAAAATTAGGTTAGGGCATTAATTGAGTTTTGACTGGGTTTTGTATAATTTCGTGTCTGATCCAAGCCTATCACACTGACTGCAGCACTTGAATCACTTTGCTCGAACCCTATTTTCTATTTAATTTGTTATTTTCGGATTTGTGTATTTTTTATATATTTTGCATTACTATTTTGTATTTTTGGACTTTTTGGACTCTTAAGAGCTTTAAAATTGTAAAATTAACTAAATAGCATTTTTTGACATTTTGGACTGTTATAGTGTTTTTAAATTATAAATTAAATTGACTTTTTTGACATTTTTAGGCATATTGGACTCTTTAAACGTTGTAAATTAAACTAAATTGAATTTTGCCATTTTGAACTATTAAGTGTTTAAATAAATTAAGTGAACAAAGTAAGAAAAAATAATAATAGAAAAAAAAAAGCCAAATATAAAGACGAAAACGGACCGGACTTGACGACTGCGCTAAGACTAGACCAACAATATAAGAAAATGGGCGCGTTAAAAAAAAGAACTCGGAATCGCATCCTTAGGTCTGGATTTAAGCCAACTTTGAGTAAAATGGATTTTGGTAGACCGGTTCACGTACGACTAAACTTGAGTACAGATATTAAATTGAAGAACGCACAAAAAGATCGATCATTCGCGTGCGTGCCTAATTTAAATAACGGTATCTCGGGTTAGTTGAACGTAGTGACTGGAACTGACTTGGGTTGGTAACCGAGACTCTACACTAATAATTCTCGTAATCATGCGACTCCGAAACACGCCCTTATTAAAAATAAACGACTAAAACAAGAAAAAGAAAGACGGACAAAATTGGGGTATAACATCATGGAAGCCCCCTCTGGAAACTTGTTAAATTCACGTTGTAGCCACGTCAACTTAATACAGTTGCCTTCTCTTCCATTTGGTGGGACAACTTTACCCAATAGTCGTTCGCATACTTCATGCCAACTTTTTAAACAATTTCCAGTTATGGCATTTCCGTCAACAGAAAGCCCCAACTGCAACTGGACGTCTTGGAGAGTTATTGTGCACACCCCTACTGGAAGATGAAACGTGTGTGTTTCTGGTCTCTCCTGCGTTCAATCATTGCTGCCACCAAGGATGGTTCGATTTTGAACGAGCCAATTGAAACAATTTTACCAAACCCAAATCTTTCTATCAAAGGTAGTATAGAGTCATCTGGTGTGGGAAGTGTGAATTTGTGGTGAACGTCCATGGGGTAATATTTGAGAGACTTGGAAATGTGATTAGATTGGTCTAGTAGGGAAGACATTTTTGCAAAAAGAATGTGAAGAGGGTTGGAAAACCTTTGGTATCTGGTTTGGGATTAGTTAGTGTTTGTATGATGGAGGAGATGATGGAGGAGGTGTCCCTATTTATAAGCAACTTGGATGGTCCAGATTGCACCGACAGTTTAAACGGTGTAGATTGCACCAAAGTTTAAACAACCCATATTGCACTGACAGTTTAAACGATCTAGATTGCACCGAAGTTTAAAACTGATATTTATAGATTTATAAGCAACTTGGATGATCCAGATTGCACCGACAGTTTAAACGGTGTAGATTGCACCAAAGTTTAAACGGCCCAGATTGCACCGATAGTTTAAACGGTCTAGATTGCACCAAAGTTTAAAACTGATATATATATATATATATATATATATATAATTGGTTTTTATGGATGGGGTCGATGGTGAGTGTGTAGGAGTGAAAATGATGATTTTCACATGGTTTATGACAAGTATTCACATGTATTTGTCCTTATGGAAGTGTCATAGTATTGTCTAGGTTAAAAACATTTAATAAAATTAAAAAAATTATATGACATGATAGTAGAGGTCCTGAAGTAAAATAGGCATCTTGGATTTATTAGTTATTGTATTAGTTTGGAGATGTAGAAGAAATGAATTGAAGATTGAAAAAAAAATTGACCAAGTGTCAAAAACGGTTTTTTACTTAACTTTAGGACCATTTTTCCCACGTATTTAATTTTTATTTTAATTTTTTAAATATTATACCTTGTAGACAAAGTATAATACTAAAGTGTAGTGTTGGGAAAAAAAATTAAAAAATGTTTTAATAAGTAATTTATTTACTATAAAGTGTGTTAAAAATCATTTTTTCACCTAAACTTAAAATGGTTTTTTGCCCAATTTTTTGTCCATTATTTCCCTTTTTTTTTTTTAATTTTTTTAAAAATATACCCTATATTGCCATGACCAAAATGGGTGTAGGAGTGTAAATGATGATTTTGATTTTTGTGTTCAACCCTTATTAAAGTAGTTCACATGACTTTGTCCATATACTTGTGTCTAGGTTATTCACATGACCCTAATAACTCTTTATGACACTAATTCACATGCCTTTCTGAAGTTGTTTGTCTCTAGGTTATTCAGATGTCTTTCACATGGTTTATGACAAGTATTCACATGTCTTTGTCCTTATGGAAGTGTCATAGTATTGTCTAAGTTAAATGAATTTTACATTAGGTTAAAAAACCAAATAAAATTCATAAATTTATATGACATGATAGTAGAGGTCCTGAAATAAAGTAGGCCAAATGGATTTATTAGTTATTGCATTAATTTGGAGGTGTAGAAGATAGGAATTGAAGATTGAAACAAATTTTGACCAAGTGTCAAAAACGGTTTTTTACCTAACTTTAGGACCATTTTTCCCACGTATTTAATTTTTATTTTTATTTTTTAAATATTATACCTTGTAGACAAAGTATAATACTAAAGTGTAGTGTTGGGAAAAAAAATTAAAAAATGTTTTAATAGAAAGTGTGATAAAAATCATTTTTCACCTAAACTTAAAATGGTTTCGCACCCAATTTTTTGTCCATTTTTTCCTAGCCGTTAAAATTTTTATTTTTCAATGCCACGACTTCAATGGGTGTAGGACCTCTTCAACAGTAAACAATGTTCTCTGATCACTCTAAACAATGCACGTTGTACAGTACACTATGAAAAATGCACAGTTAAGTCTGCACAATGCACGCTGAACAGTCCTCTCTGAACAATGCACATTGAAAAATTCAAAACAGTCGGTGGAATCTTGGCCGTTAAAACTGTCGGTACAATCGTAGCCTTCAAAAGTCACGGTGAAATCTTGGCCTGCAAAACCAAATCCCCTCGGTGCAATCTAGACCGTCATAAATTCAATAAATAGCCACAACATCTCTCACCACTAACCACACATTTACAAATCCTCCTACTCCCAACTTCATCATCATGGCTCCACCTCCAAGTCCAGATTTTATCACGGTGTTTTACAATGGTTATGTCAAAAAATCAAATACTTAGGGTTTTTTGTTTAGATGTGATAACTACACCATTGTCAAACTCAACTCTAAATTCAAACTACATCAAGTTAAACAAGCCATCGAAAAAAAAATCTCTCCTGACTATTCCAAAATGATATCTAGTATTACATACTGGTACCCCACAACTCTCACGGCTGGCGATGACTTTTATGCGGGCTTCGAAATTACATGCGATGAAGATGTTGAAATGATGATGGAGCATCACCAACAATGTAGAGGTCAATGTATATGTACACCAGAAATATACGCAGATTTGGTTGATGTTGCTTCAAACTATACCCAGGTAAGTCACCCCCACTCTATTCCATCACCACACAACATGCCTTCTTCTCAACAAACATTTCAACCATACACTGATTTCATTCCACGTGTTTACCCTCACTTCAATCCTTCATCATCCCAAACTGACATGCATTATAGTCCTACGACAGCTCACCATCAGTCTGCACTGTCATCCTCGCAAAACCCCATTGACCTTAATACAACTAACCCTCTACGTACATACTCAAACTAATACCCCACCGTTTACAATGTTTGTTGGTGTCCATAATGAAGACGTTGGGGATTATAGCGATGATGAAGATGAAATTCTTCAGCGTGAAGACGCTCAGGAACCAATTCAAACTAACCCCAACATAGGTGTTGCATTCCGCGAGTCTGTCCCACACTTTCAAAACGTCACAGCTGATAACCTAGAACCTTATGATTTAGAGTTTGGCCATGCCATGGACAGGAACCGAGTTTTCTCCAATCAAGACCCAAACGACCTCAAACTGAAAATGAAATTTCCCACAAAAGAAATAGCCATACAATTCATCCAAACATATCACCTAAACAATTCTGTTGCATACCAAGTGAACAAATCTAGTAGTACAGTTTGGACAGTTTCTTGTGTTCACGATACGTGTTTGTGGAGGTGTGTTCTGAGGCTCGAAGCAAAATCTGGGTTGTGGGGGATTACACAGTTAACTCACCTACACACATGTACAACATCCACTATTTCCCAAGATCACCTCCAGCTGACCTCCTCCTACATATGTTCTCGTATCCTTCCACTTGTAAGGGAGGACCCAACAATATCAGTGGTTGTGTTGATTGCACACATCAGAGAACGGTTAACGTACCAGAGTTCCTACAGGAAGACTTAGATTGCTAAACAAAAAGCAATCGAAAAAGTCTACGGTAATTGAAAACTCTCTTACAATGAAGTAACCAGATGCCTACATGCTTTCTCTTGCTATATTCCAGGCACAGTTTACGACTGGTAGTCCAAACCATTCTATGAGAATGGACAACAAGTTACCAACAAAGGTGTATTCCACCACATCTTTTGGAGTTTTGCCCCGTGCATAAAAGGCTTTAAATTCTGCAAACCAGTGGTCTCTGTTGATGGAACATGGTTGTATGGTAGGTACAAAGGGGTTCTTCTTTTGGCAATTGCACGAGACGGAATAAACGGCACCTTCCCAATTGCATATGCAGTTGTCGAGGGTGAGACAGCGGAGGCTTGGTATTTCTTCCTATCTCGTTTAAGAGAGTTTGTGACACCACGGGAGGGTATTTATTTGATATCGGATAGACACGAGTCTATCAAAAGTGCTGTTAGGCATCTAAACACCATTTGGAAACACACCTTTTGTATTCGCCACATAGCACAGAACTTCATGAGACACTTCACAAACACTCCTACCAGGAAACATCTCATCAATATGGGTCAGTATCTTTCAAACTTTTTTAATTTTCTATTCTCTATTTTTCATTCCATAATTACCAACATCTTACTTTTCATGCTTCAGCATATTCAATGACGAAAAGATCTGCCATTCACTACAAAAATAAAATTGCTGACGAACTAGGTCCTGATGGGGTGGCTTGGGTTGAAGACATTAACCCAGAACAATTGTTGTTGTGGTGTGATGGAGGTTCCCGTTGGAGGCACATGACAACAAACCTTGCAGAGTGCATCAACAATGTCCTTAAGGGGGTGCGGAATCTCCCTATCCGTTCATTGATAGATGCGACATATTTCAAGATGAGCGAGATATTTGTCAAACGGGGAACACAGGCACAGGCGATGATGACATCCGGAACAATGTTCTCTGAAAAATTGTTAGAAAATATTGCCGAAAACATTCAAGTCTCAAAAACGCATGGCGTCACAATTCACGATCGTGCCCAATTGTTCTGAGTTCACGAACTTGCACGACCACAAACTGGTAGACCTGCGACCACATTTGTGGTGGACTTTAGAGCAAAAACCTGTGAGTGTGGGGAATTCCAGACACTTCATTACCCCTGTTCACATGCCATCACAGCATGCGCAAAATGCAATTTCGACCACATGGAATTCGTGGATCCACCATACACAATGCATAATGTTTTCAATACTTACATTGTGGAGTTCCCACCCTTGCCAACTGAGACCTCATGGCCTGATTTCAATACTATTGAACTACAGCATGATCCAACTAAACGGAGAGATAAAAAGGGCCGTCCACAGTCTACCCGTATTCGTACAGAGATGGATCAAAGAGAAACGGGTACCCGCACCAAAAGATGTGGAATGAATTATAACATTTTCATTCTCTTTTTACCCTTAATTTAAAAGCACTATTATGTAGGATTAAACCATTTTTTTATTTACAAAACCATACTATCTTTATTAAAATGATTAAAAATTATTGTTTACATAAACTCCTTTGATGATAACTTTTTCTAAGAGACAAAAATGAGAAAAAAGAGTACAAAAAAACTAGGCAAAATTGCACGTGCCTCTTTTAAGTTTTGGTTAAATGTAACACACATTCCCTCTAATTTTAGATTGAATAATGATGTCCCTTATTTTTTATTCTCACGACACTAACACCCCTTTGAAAGTTAATACTGTCTGTGTTTTTGACTTCCGTTAAAAAACCATATGTTCTCCCTGCTCAGCACTTTTATCTCAACTTGCTATTAAGAAGAAACCATGTGTTCTTGACTTGTGTTATACTTGCATATCTATTTCCTTTCTTTTCTTCAGCCATCGAATCCTAAATTCTATGGTCATTCAATTCAAATGAGAACTCTTCTCCTTTTGTACCCCTTTATATTGTGCACTGGCTACTTTCTCTACTTAATCTTGACTCTTAAACACTTTGCAAAACTGTCAATAGATACAGCACTAGTTTCATCTCCCTTCTTCCTCCGTGAACCTACTACAAACTGTTTGTTGATTTGTCTCACCAAATGTACCCAACATTTAGTTTTCTTCACAGGACAAAATTTAAGCTTTCTTCACCTAAATCTGTCATGTGGTTGTGTTAGTTAGTAGTGTTGCAACTAGTGCCTTGTTGATATCATTCCAGGTTCACTATTGTGTTGGGTGCATTTCGGCAAACAAAGAAAAAATGATAATTGCTAAGTAGAGTCGCTGTCCATCAAAGAAAAAATGATAATTGACCATAATATATATGGTCAATTAATTCAACTTTGTTATTTTTATTGAGAAAATGTTGAAATATTGGCTTTAGTCCATTCCATGTCCAGTTTCTGTCACGTGGCATGAAAATTTGGTTCCTTCGATGGCTTTTTTTTTTCGCACCCCTCCTTGTCTATCCCACCTCCATAATTACGCAAACGGACGAAAATGTCCTTGAAAACTTACAAAAATCACATTTCATAAATCAAATTTCATAATTCCGAAAAAAGTAAGTAAATACGGAGATATTTTTGGAATTACAGGTAATTCGAAAGAATTTGATTTACCAGAAGTGAGTAAATCAGGTTCACAATATGAGCGGGATTCACCTCTGAGGTAATCCGAGTAATCTTTTCGAATTACTGTAATTCGATAATCCCAATTTTTTTTCAATTATTAATATTTTTATTTACATTTTTTTAACGGTGGCGAGTAGGCGGCCAGGATAGTGTAGCGCGGCGAGAGTCTTGAGCAAAGACACCCGCACCCGACGAGCGCAGCACGGCATCTTTGGGAGTCGAAGAGTAGCGGTATGTCCGGTAGGAGTGGTACTCCTTCTCCGGACACTCTACAAAGGCTCAGAGCTGCTGGACATGCTTCTGAGCGTCAGAGGCGCCAGAGAGCCCGCGCCAGAGTGATAGAGATGGTTGAGCCTAAGCCTCAGCCTCATCCCCCGATGAGCGAATTTCTACCGTGACCACCCAGATTATGAGTACCATATGCAAAGACCAACAAGAGCACCCAGAGTCAGTATCATGACATTCTTCTCGGCGGTTGGGAGGCTTGGGAGGAGCAGCGGGAGGATGAGGTCGAAGATCGAGGAGGAGGAGGAGGTTCAGGAGGAAAAGGTTCAGGAGGAGGTTCAGTCTGTCCCAACTGTGGATCACCCACCATTATTGTTACACTGGGATACGCACTGCGCGTCCTGGATAGATAGAGGCGAGGTAATATTTTAATTCTTTATTTTAATTTTACTTAACAACAATTAATTACTTATTTTTAATAACGTATGGTTTAATTTTAATTTTTTCAGCCTCGGAAACTAAAGGTTGTATCTCACGGCCAGAAGTTTCCTAAAGTTAGACCTGTCGAGCACCACCCACGGGTAGCCCACTGGTTGCGTGAGGCTAAGCTTTTTGAGTTGGACATCACACCTCTGGGGCAGTCAACCATGAGTTGATATCTGCTTTTGTGGAGCGTTGGCATCCTGAGACCTGCTCATTCCACATGCCCTTTGGGGAGATGACTGTCACCCTGGACGATGTGGCCGTGCTGCTCCATGTAACACCCCGATTTTCGTGTGTCAGTTATTTTAATATGTATTTGTTTTATGAACTATTTTATATTGATAAGATTAAACTATTTTAAGTTATAGTGGTTTGAGTTTGAAATTTAGTTGAAATCACGTTAAATTATATCTTAATACGCTATTGGTAATATATGATTATTATCATTATATATATATTTATTTATTTTATTTTTATAAAATATTAGTGTTTGAGATATTATTTCTTTAGAAAATTATTTTTGGTCTATTGAGGTTTTAAAATAATAGTTGTAGTTAAATTGAGCTTTAAAAATGATTTAAAATAGACCTTGGAGCTTTTAAACGCATACAGCCCCATTTGTCTTACTAAGCACACCTCCCTTTGCTGTCCACTAAAGCCCAACGCGTGATCCAGCCAGAACCCGACCCAACTTCGTCCCGGGCTTCTTCTTCTTCGCAGAACGGCAGCCCCAAAAAAAAAAAATTCTGTTTCTTTTACCTTCTCCTATGCAAGCAATTCTCGTACATTCTCTCCGTATGAGAGTTCCCATGTCTTTCTCTCAGGATTCACAGTATTCACGTGTAGCATCAGATAACTCAATCATTTGTTTGTCTTTTATTTCAATTCCAAAGTCCTAATATGAAGCCTCCACCCACGTATTGCATAAGGACAAGGATTTGAATCCTTAGAATTTTATATTATCATCCCAAGATTTACTATTTTATATATTAAACCTTCATGTGCTAGTTAAGTCTTGTTCCCCTCTTTTGCGTGATTCATCATTCAACTTTCAATTGCCATCTCCGATAAATCAAGTTCACACTTTCGTGGCTTTTGGATTTCACATATTCACCACTTTCGTTTTACATTAACCAATCATAGGCTTCATTCTACATCCTTCTATCAATTTCATATGGAGAGTTGAATGTCGTACTACAACCCATTCTACAGTTGCTACCGAACATTAGTTTGTGGGGAAATATTAACTGGTTAGTGGCTCATCGAGTTTTCAAGAGTCACTTTATTTGTTGGGTTTGGCTATTCATCTCTCGATTAGTTGCCGTTTGGAACCTATCGCGCTACTATTTTGCATTGGGTCAAAAGAAAGGAGAGAAGAGAAAGTTGCAAAGGGAAGAGAGAAGAGGAAATCAGCGCAAGGGAAGGAGAAGGGAGGGAGAGCTGTTGCTGTGGTTCTGTTGGTGACTCCGTAGGGAGAGCTATGTTTTCGGTTTATTCGAGGTATGGGGGCTCTTTCTATACATATAATACTCTTTAGGATTTGTGTTGTATGTGGGCTAGGTGTTGAGGGTGTTGAATGATTGATTGTATTTGTGAAACCTATCCTTGTTGTCGTGTTTGATGCCTAATTGGAATGCTATGTGCTGCTGATGATTGGAAGTGGGTATGTGATTAAATTGTGCATGTAAATTGTTTGTGAGAACTCCTCAATAGAGTGAAGTGTGTGAACATGTTAGTTGTAGACTAATCAAATAAATGTTTGATGATTGTTGGTAGTATGGTGTGGATTAAGTATGAAAATTGTTGGGTAATTGGTGTTGTTGAAGTGTTAAAAGAATTATGCAAGCGGGAAGAAGAGTTGGCTACGGCTGGCGCCAATTGCCTAGCAATCTGGCGCCCATGATAGTGCGTGTGTCTTTGGGTGTGCGTTATGCAGGCAGGCACTGTGGCGCCAAATGGGGCCACGATGCGCGCGTGTGTTCGTTTAGGTGTCTTTGTGTGTGTGTGTGCGAGGGCTGTGGCGCCAAATGGGCAGCCACAGTGCGTCGAGCAGGCGCCAAAATGTGGCCGCCCTGCGTGTGCGTGCGCGCCGGTTGTGCAAAGGCGTGTGTGTGTGTGTGTGTGTCTGGGCGCAGCGCCAAATGTGGCGACCCTAGTGCGCCCGGTTGAACCGGGCTGTGCATGTGGGTGTGTGAGTGTGCGCA
Organism: Oxytropis ochrocephala; assembly: GCA_020916435.1. Classification (NCBI taxonomy): domain Eukaryota; kingdom Viridiplantae; phylum Streptophyta; class Magnoliopsida; order Fabales; family Fabaceae; genus Oxytropis; species Oxytropis ochrocephala. The sequence continues at coordinate 9,019,766 of CM037093.1, read as the reverse complement.
GGGGCGCAAATGTGGCCGCCCCGTGCGCTGTGTGTGGTGTGTGGATGGGTGTGTGGCACAGGCGCCAAAATGGCGTGCAACCCGCGCTAGTAGTGCGAGTTTTGGTTGCGTGCTAGGTGGGGCGCCAAAGTGGCTGCCCCGTGGCGCCAATTGGCGCTAGTGTGGTTCCTAGGTGTCTTGTGGTCCCTAGGGCGTTAGTTGGTCCAACTCTTGTGTTGTGGAGTAATTGTGAGCTAAAATATTAACGTAAGAGTATAAATTAAATTGTAATTAAGTGGAGTGTGAAAGCGGTGTAGGACTTGGTCCAAAAGCGATGGGAAGCCCTCAAGGCTAATCTGTTGGTGAGATGGAGTTGAGGAAATAAATAGAGAGGTGTGCATAATAAAATATTGTGGCATAGGTGTTGTTTGTGGTGCATTGACATAGAGTCACATATTGCATGTGCATAAAGCGGTGTGTGTAGGCTTCGGCTAAAAGCGGTGTGGGACTCGGTCCAAAGCGGTGGGTGCCCTCCGTGCAAATTTGCGGTGATGAAGGATCCTCATGCATGTTGCACTCATGCATGTACCCATACATATGTTATTGATGTTTCCTTTGGTGGTTATACCTTGTGAATGCATTATAATTATGATGATGTGTTGATAATGTGGTGAACTAGTAGTGTTTGTTGCCTTGCCAATATGTAATGCCTATCCTATCTATTATTATTTGTATGAAAGACTCACCCCATCTGCGTCGTGTTGCTTCTTATGTCTCAAGAACTGCAGTACCGCATGTGAGGGCATCCTTATGCTGTCTACTAGTAGTCGTGTCTCAATCTACGATATGTAGCACCGGGAGGCGTAGTCATCTTTTATTTATTATTTGATGCTTTAGACTTTTATTGATGATGTACTAAGTATAATGTTAAACTTAGTGATTCTTCCATTTGTGTTGGAGGCGTTATTTATATTTTGGTCTTTGTAAACTAAAAGCAGTGTTGTGGTAGTCCCTAAACTAATGTGTTGCGTATCGTATTAATGTTTTATTGACTTCGTGTTATTTGACTATAAGCTGGATGTTTTTGTAAGCGTTGGAATGTGACATTCCCCTTCAATGATTTTATTTTGAAAACTCTGATAATATAAATATTAAATAATAGTTGTTTAGAAAGGGGGTGTTACACTCCACTTGCCGCTGGAGGGCACCCCATTGGACCACAGGCCCGATTTTGATTCTGTTGAGGCTCTTCACTTGGTTGTCGACTCTTTGGGCATGCATCAGGTTAGTGTCATCGAGGAGCTTAAGAAAAACAGGGGGCAGTATTTGAGGATCGCCTTTGTAGAGGAGTCTTACAGGGAGAACATGGCACGGGGTGCTTATGACCGTGCCGCGCGCGGTCTGCTACATGCTCTTCTTGTTAGGCACCACCATTCGCCGACAAGAGTCACCATTTCATCGCCCGGTGAGGTGGATGTATACGCCTGAATCTTTCAGCGGTGTGGCGGTGGTCTTGGGGTATAGCCGCTCTCGATTACTCTACACTCAATTGACGTAAAGCGGTGCTTTTATACGACCAATCATTTTTAGCGGATACGCGACATCGCTTGTGTAATCAATTATTTATTTTTTAATTTAAAGCTTTTAATTAAATTACTCATATATTAATAACTATTTATTTATTAATTTAATTATTTGATCTTTGGATCTACGAGCATTTTCCCACCGTCGTTGGTCGGGAAAGTGTTTCTTTAGGACGCATCGACCACGTGCCACCAACTGGGAGAACAAGAAGCTGGATAAAATAAAGTTGGTGGACTTTCGGGAGCGGATAGATGCGCTGCAGCTGGAGGATGTCATTCTCACCCCTTATGCAGACCACAGGCAGAGTGTTCCTTTGTCGAACATATCTATTTACAGAGGCTGGTTGATTTGGGGCGATGACCGGTTCCTACATGCGCATGCAGCGAGTGCGTTAGCGATTCGAGGCAGTCTGAGAGGATCCCTTCTCCACCCATTTCGGGTAATGCTCCATCTCCGGACAGGATCATACGAGGGTTGCTGATGTACCAGATTCGGGCGCGGACTTTTTGGCAGGCTAGTAGACAGGCGGCCTACCACGGCGAGTGCGATCCTGATTACCTTCCTTGAGTACGGTCGGGTAACTGTGGTCCGTCTTACTCGGTGTCGATTGCTCGCGAGCGGATCGAGAGCGGATCGAGGAGCCCGTTGTCCCGAGAGACTTTAGAGGAGAGGTGCAGAGCATTTGCATTGGCCGGGATGCCCTAGATGTCGACTGTTCACCGCTACTTCACGTCGTCGTTTTTGATCATTTTTAGACATTTTGGACCCATAGTTGTATTTGTACTCCTATTTTATGTTGGACATTTTATATATTTTGACGTATTGTTATTTAAATCGTAAATCGTTTGTATCGTATTTTAAAAATAAAACGCGTGTAAATCTTAATTTAATATACAAGTTTTTAAAAAAAAATTAAAAATTTGGATTATTTTCTAAAAAGGTAAATCGGGTTCAAAATAGGGGCATTTCGGATTTCTGAGGTAAATCCGAAATACTCCTTTTGAACCGGATCTACCTTTTTAGAAATAATCCGAATTTTTATATTTTAAAAAAAAAAAAAAACAAGGGTATTTCCGGGTTTAATAGGGTTGTGGGGGTGTAGGAGAGAAGGAGGAGGGTGCGGAAAAAAAAAGCGTCCTTCAATTTGGAAGGAATATCTAATCATGTTTATGATTGTTTGAAATGGATCAATCGGCCGTTTGAATTCAGGAATGGAAGAGATCTCGAAGATCATTCTTATATTATTGCTAATTGTAGAAATTAGTATCTGTGTACTGTGGCTAATTAACAGTTTAATACACTGACTGGTCACTGTCTAATTTTCGTTAACGACCATGACGAAGACACTTCAAAACCCAATGTTTAAAAATCAGATCGAAGATTGAGCCCGCGATAACTCCGGGTCATGGTTCAATTGGTTCACTTGGTTCAACTATGGTTTAATCGGGTGAGTAATAATTAAATAAAAAATAGAAAAAAAATTAAAATTTGGTGAAAAACTAAATAAAAAAAATCAAAAAATACATTTCAGACCCGAGTTAATTAGCGGTTCAAAGCGGTTGAACTGTGATTCAATCCAGCTCAACTCAATTCTGACCAGTTCAACTGAGGTTGAACCAACCGATTGAACCGTCTGGTTCTGAAAACACGACCCCCAAAACAAAAACATTCAAGGATATTTCGATTTGCTAACACCACCCCCGTAAAGCTACCTACACCTCTTACCTATCCAACTACCCTTACTGAAACATATAATTTTCTAAATAAACCTAACCTCTATCCCTCTCACTCTTGTGCACTCCCTCCTTCACTCAAACCCTTCGTCTTCTTCCTCTCACTATTAATCACATTACCCAATAAGACTTCAATTAAACACAGTAGTTATGCTCAAAAATGAGTCGAGTTAAGTTGAATATGGTTCAACTTGATTCGACTCAATAAATGAGGATTTGATCCATTCTATCTTAATTGGGACTACTATTAAATATGCTTCATATATATTTTAATACTTTTCACATTGTTTTAGACTATTTTCAGTATTTTGTGTTATCTCGAGATAGAATGTTAATTTAGAGAAACATAGAGTGGTGGTCTAGAGTTCCTAAAGTAACTTAATGGATTATTGATGGAAGAAACTTGTTAGGGATAACCTGGAGCGTCTAATATTGTTTGACGACCTCTTCCACATAGTATTGTTTCCCTCAATATTGAAGGACAATGAAGGAAACTATTGCTATGTGTAGGGGTAGTTGTAAGGACAACGAAGGAAACTTTGTTGTTGGGTTTGCTTGTCACTTGGGAGCTTGTAATTAGGGCTGCCAAATTTGGTCCAAGCTGATGGGCCAGATCAGATTGCCAGCATTTTGGGTCGAGGTGGCTCTTTAAAGGGTCATACTTCTTACAACCCTCCAGCTACTCACTAGACACCCCTGACCATATGAAGAGACCAAAATACTATTAATGAACAAATAGTTCCAAGCGTGTCTCCCTTTTGGCTTTCAACGGGTATGGTACTTTAATTAGTACCGAACTGGTACGATACTATAGTACCATGGCACAATTTTTGCCAAACACCCCATTTGTAGGATTTTTTAACCGGTGTGGTATTATGCTACCGTACATTTATTTTTCGCAAAACTCAAGTACGGTACTTTACTACAAACTGGTTCGGTACTAAGGTACTGTACCAAATCAAAATGCAGCATGGGGGGTTTGGGAGCGCGTTTCATGTATGCGTATATTTGGAATATTTGAGGGTTTGGGTGTCCAATGAGTAACTAGATGGTTGTAGGAAGTATGAGCCCTATTTAATTGGTGCCCCGCAAAAAATTGAGTTGATTAAACTTGTTGGGCTAAGCTGGGCCTAAACCCTAAACATATCTCTAAACCGTTCAAACTTCTTGCTGCTTTTTCTTATTTGAAACAAAACATGAGTGACGTAAGAAAAATAATCGCAGTCAGTCCTAACAGGCTGCATACATATTCTATATCAAACAACAAAACAACATAGATGATACAATCATAACATGTTTTGAAAACTCTTTCCATGGGTCATTTTCGCTTCAGACTGGAAAGCTGAGTTGCCGGATTCGGTCTTATATAATATAACAGGACCCGACCAACCAATATTTGTGGCAAACTTAGCCAATTCTGATGAAATTTTTTATTTACAATATCAATTCAAGATACAATCAAGTGGTAAATAAAAATTAAAAGAAGAGATGTGCATAAATTTCTACATATTTTCCAGCAACTATACACCTAATTAAGACAACCATAACTTGCTCAATTCTTAATGTAATTGAAAAATTTCAAAGCCTAAGTTGTAGATAAACATATCTAGTTTAAAATGGCATTGAGATAAATCAAAAAGGAAGAGTCATTTGTTCACAACCAACAATATACCGTAGGTGAATCAGTTTTAAGGCATAATATGTGCATGTAAAGCAAGTCCACTATTTCAATTCCATTCATAACCAAATTTGATGAACTCAGAGCGTAAAATGAAGGGAATTAAGTCTAGTTTTAAGAGAAACGATAATCATTCCAATCCAATTTCTGAATTAAAAGCAGTTTAAATATTACCACAATAGATTTAATAGAAACATTTAGAGAATCAAATTTCATATACTTGAAATAAACATTCTCAATGAATTCTTGATGAATTTCAGAAATTTCAAAGATGAAAATATTATAAATCAATTGTTAGAGGAAGCACATAAGAGTGGATTCTCAGTGCATACAGATGAAAGACCTCAAGCACATAGGAATCACAAATAGTAGGAGCTTAACCAGATGTACAAAGACGTAAACTTATAATATTTTCTTAATATATCTTTACGTATTACTATAGGCTTTGTTTTGGTATTTTAAAACGAGCAGAACCGAACGGATTGGAACAAAATGAAGTGGAGTGGAATGGAAAAATGTAGAGATACTTTACAACAAAGATAATTTGGTAAATTACAAGTTAAGAGATCGATTTCATGGTATGCACCCCAAATTGGAGGAGGAAAAATCAGGGAAGAGAATGAAATGAGATAGAGTGGATCATTTCCTACTCAATTTTCAGTTTTTTTTTTTAAAAGTAAATTATTGGTTACCTTTGAAAAAATTTGGGTAATTTATTTAATATAATGTGAAATCAATAAAATTAACCACTTTTTATTTTTTTTTTTTAAATTTTTGGAATCCACTATCTTTGTTAATTAAAATATATTTGTGTTTTTTTACCATGTTTTTTTTGTTCTACTAGATGTAATGACAAATAAATATTCCACACACATACTATAACGGCTCACACGGGTTCGAATCTCAGAGCCGACGCCCCAATGTCACTGAAATTACCAATATAACCAACAATGAGGGACTTACTTTTTTTTACAATAACTTTTATACCACGCTCATATTATAATTATTATTTAGATGTCTATGATAAATTTTAAATGAATGCAAGTCGATTGTGTAAGTTACTCACTTAAAAAATAAATTTTACTTAGTCACGTAATCTATATTATATATAACCATGAATCTGACACCTAGGCATCCACCTAATCAGCCACGTCAATAAATATGTCAGCACCAATTAAATCCACCTCAGCATGTTATTTCGAAATATATCAAAAAAAAAGTAGAAGCTGGGGATCGAACCCATTCCCCCACATCATCACCACCTCCTCATCTCGACCATTTGAGCTACCACAATTTCATATTACTAAAGCATATTACATAATGTTTATCCTATTATTTCTTTTATTGCAAAACTTTTACCTACTTTTTATATCTATTTATTATTTATTTTGATACATGTATATTTGTTATTATATATTACATTTATATATTATATTTATTTACCATCTAATATTTTGTATCACATTCCATAGATTTTATTCTATATATTTACTAACTAGAATATTATTAAATATGAGTATTTTTTTAACAAGCGGATGATGATTGCCCGAATTTATTAATAAAAAAAAAGAAAAAAAATAGAGAAAAGCGAAGGGGGGGGGGACTAGACCAAAATCCTTGCCAACAGAAAAGATCAATATTAAATATGAGTAATTTTATCCATTTCAACCTTTTTTATTTCTCATCTTATAAATAATTTTATATATTAAAAATGTTTGTCACATATTTTTGTATTCAGCTTGATGCACATACAATTAGAATCAATATACAACTTTGATCGATCAGTATATTTGTAGTTTATAACGTTTGTGCTTAATATTCTTCTATTCACTACGCTGCACTTAGAAAACAAGTAGAGAGAATAAACAAGATAACAGAGAACATTGATCCTACGGTTGTCAACGTCAATCAACTTAGTCAAAAGCAAACTACATGTCCTTATGCAAAGGTATATTTGCTATATATTTGTAAGTTACTATTTACTAATACTATTTTAGACCGTATAATATTTATAAGTAATTCTTGTTGTAATAACATCTCAATATGAAAATACCCCTGAAATTATATACACTGCGGTTGTCACTACTAAAGTATTATTTGATTAGTACTTATGTAGTTTTTAAAGTATTTTTATTTATGAGTTGTCACTACTAAAGTATTATTTGATTTCACGGGATCTCAAAATTAATATATATATATAAATCTAAATTTAATTTCCTACTATTATACAAATATTTAAAATAGTTAAAGTAATTATCTTACTGTGTCTTTTTTTGGTATAAACCGGGTATCCTCTCTGCGCGCAATTGCAGAGACTAATCCTCAGAGCGGGTAGAACCACAATTGGCGCAAAGCTCTCTCTCAAGAGATTTAACACCGCTTCATGCCCAAGGTGGATTTGATCCCGGGACCTTGGTTAAGTTGGAAGAGACACTTACATCTCATCCAAGTGCTCTTGGGTATTATCTTGATTGTCTAAACAAATGAATTTCGACCGTCTTTGGCAAAAAAGAGTCAAAAGAAATGTTATCATTCAAAACAAATGAAGGAAAACATATTTTAAATAGTATGACACGTCACTAATACATCATCAATGATTTTATTCCACATCATCAAGTTAATTATTTGAAATATATACAAAAATGTCAAAGCGAGGAATCGAACCCATCCCCTCTTGAATTCAATGCAATTCTTAACCAAGTCGACTACCTAACTCATTTGTTTCATAAAGCGTAACACATTATTGTTAAACCATTCTTCATTGTTATTTTAAATAAAAATAAAAATCTTGGTACATTATTTTATATCTCTATGATATATAACCATGGATCTTCCATCTCACCATCCACATAGTATGACACATCACTAATTCATTATCAAGTTAACTCATTTGAAATATATACCCAAAATGTCAAAGTTATCATCAAATAGACAGATTATGTATTACTATTTAGAGTTTTAGATATTAATCTTTATATAATCTTAAAGATTTTTATATAAACATTGCATCTACGAATAAGACTAGATTTTTCATATTCTAATAATCCCTGAAGTGTTAGTTTGATATTTCCCGTTTATAGTTTCTTTATAGGAATATACAAAATACCATAAGGGTTCTTTCATAATATATGTACATATATTAAATCAAAATTAACATTTAAATAGTCAAATAGTATATAAAATATTCACTATATATAAAAAAATAAATAAATGTATAAACATATATATTATATATCATAATGAATTGATAAAAGTCGGTGTACAAAGAAATCGACGTGTCATATAACACACTTAAAAATACAAATGCATTTTTAAAGGTGCCAAAAAATAATTTAAAATTTTATGGCAAAATGAGATGTATACCCGTATTGCTTATAACAATAAAATCGAATTTATGAGTTCACACGCTTAGAAAACAAATTATGAATGATATATTACAAAATAGATGTTCCTTTCGCCATTAGTAATAGAATAGTAATGTGTTTTTCTATATACTCATTCGAGAATACATTAGATGATAATCATATTTTTTCTGGTTTCAATTTTCGTTTAGTCTTTGTTTGAATACTTTTATATTAATTTTCCTTCATTTAATTATTACATAACATTATAAGACATGTTAAACAAAATCCTTTTCTGACAAAACCCCACATCCCAATTGAAATTGTAATATATAATTTTATTATATATATATATATATATAAATCTAAATTTAATTTTCTACTATTATATAAATATTTAAAATAGTTGAAGTAATTACCTTACGTGCCTAAACAATGAATTTGATTCGCTTAAAGTCTACATGTGAAATAAATTATACTAGTTGATTTGTATATTTGCATGTTTAAATCACAATAATATTAAATTAGGGAGATATTTATGTCGAGTTTTAATAAATACAAGTTAAAAAGTAACTTACCCACATTTTTTCATAAACAGTCTAATTCTCACATTTTTAAAATCCAAACAATAGAACCTCATTTTATTCCACTCAAATATTTAATTTTTCCATGTTTCAAATTTTCAATCCACATGAAAATATAAAAAAATAAAAAAAATGAAAGTGGAGGCGTGTGTGTGAGACTGTGCACCCACACCCACCATAGGCTAACACATCCGATCCGAAGTCTCGATCTGTTTAGCTCCGAACAACGAAGAAAGACAAAATAAAACAATGGTGTGTTGTGTTGAGGAGGCGAGTGAGTGAGTGAGTGAGTGAGTTTTCTTCATTTCATGTCTCTCCCCACCAAACGCTCAGCCGCCGCTCCTTCACCTTCCTCTCACCACACATCCACACCTCCTATGAAAAAGGCCAAAGCCCAAGCCCAAGCCCAATCCATCTTCGACCCGTCCTCATACGACGCCGTTTCTGACCCTTCCTCCATGCCCCTCGACGACGATCTCAAACCCAACGACCTTCCCAATGCTCGTGGCGTCATGGCCGCTAATCTCTCCCGTAAAAAGCTACTCCTCCTCAACCCGCCAAGAAGCTCAATATCAAGTTCCATAAAGGTCTTTTCTCTTTTCTCTTCTTTGCAAGGGTTTTTCCATTTCTGCTTAATTCTTGCTACTTCTTAAGGTTTTTTTCATTTCTCTTTCTTCTTATCTGATAATATACACCTTCAATTGCGTTAATCGATCTCTAATTTGTTCTAATTTCTTCACAAACTCATTCGAGAATTTCGTCACTATACTCCTCTTGAAACAGTGGAACTCGATCTCAGAGTGAAGGTTCCCCCCTCTTGGAGTTCGTTCTATTCGTGAATACTGAACATCAATTGTAGCTAAGCCAAAGTAGCTCTTAATTTTAGATTTTGCATGGGTTTGTGTTTTTCCAGGGTTAATTCTGTTTTGTAGATGCTGCTGAATGAGTTTTGTGAACCATGTGATTTGTAAAGCTCTATTAATACGATTATCCGATTCTTGAAGTGAGTTCGGTGTTGATGTATACTGTCTTTCGTCTCTTCTGATATAGCCTTGTAGGTCTATCTATTATTTCTCATTTCTAAATAGTGTTTGTTAGCTGTTGTGCTACAGTTAAGCTATTATTTGATGTGATCTAGTTTTCAGGTGTCTTTATATTTTATATTTCTACTAGAATCCGTGCATGAACATTTGAATATTTCATGGATGTCTTATGATTATGTTGAATGTGCCTATAAAACATGGCAGTAGCACGATTTTGTTATCCTTGTTTTGAAATGGAATCTAATTCTAGTTTTGTGTTGTTTTTAAAATCCAATGACATGAATAGGATGACTTCTAAATTTCTTTTTTTTTGCACCTTCATGTTTTTGTTTTGAAGGTAAGCCGACCTTACCCCCAAATTTTGAGGAGGAGACATGGGCAAAACTGAAGTCTGCTATTTGTGCTATATTTTTGAAGCAATGCACCTTTTGTGATTCGGAGGTTCTTTATCAGGTGATCATGGAAATTTTCTACTTATTATTTTCGATTTTCAATATTTTGGTAACATGGTTCATCTTTCCCTTTGAATTAATCGTACACTAGCTCATTAGTGTTTCGTGGAAAATTCATAATATTTGTAGGCTGTGAATGATCTTTGCATTTGGAATATGGGTGGAAATCTTTATCAACGGATTGAAAAGGAGTGTGAAGTACACATATCTGCAGCACTGCAGTCTTTGGTTGGACAAAGCCCAGATTTGGTTGTATTTCTATCTCTAGTTGAGAGATGTTGGCAGGATCTCTGTGATCAAATGTTGATGATTCGTGATATAGCCTTGTTTCTCGATAGGACATATGTGAAGCAAACAGCCAATGTACGGTCATTATGGGACATGGGCCTACAACTTTTTCGCAAACATCTTTCATTGTCTACTGAAGTACAACACAAAACTGTTACTGGTCTACTACGAATGATTGAAAGTGAAAGGTAAAACTTTTTTTTGCAATCTCACTTTCCCAAATGAATGTTAAGACTCTTATAGCATGCATCATTGGTCAAATGTTCCATACATCCATCCATGTATGCATGAGTCATGGGTGGGTTGGGGAAGTCTGTCTTGTTGGCCCTTCTCATGATTTTGTCATAGGTTTTTTTCTGCCCCAATTCATTTTCAAATTTATTTCTGTATCTAATGAAATGCATAATTACAAAATTGATCATGATAATACCATTCTCCAAATTAAAGTGCTGATTTGATTGCAATTCAAGCCCCAGGGCCAAGCACATTCTTTCTTCCTTAATATTTTATATCTTTTCAGTTGGAGCTCTAAAATGCATTGAACTAAGTTTGGCTGATATAACTATGAGGATTTTTCATTTGTTAGTGAGGACTGAGGAACAATATTAATCAGGCTTGTTTTATTTGCTGAATGGCTATTCGAATTTCGAATTTGCATACAGGTTTTCGTAAGTGGCCATTTAGGTTTTAGGTGATCAAAATGACTTACGATTAGGATGGTCTCTCTTTATACTTTTTATTCCCACCAAAAGCAAGGGATAATCACTTGCACATGAAATATAGATTGGAGAGGTCTAAGGGGATGGGGTAGGATTCTTATTGCTATGAACCATGAAGCATGGTGAATCCATTTCCTTTGTGAAGTGTTGAAATGTTGGACATATTTTCGACTTGACACTTGTGACTTGTGAGACACAAGTTAGACATTCAAAACTATGTCTATTTAAAAATTATTTTCTATTGTCTTAAATATGAACTAGACATGGCTTGAACACTCAACTGACACTTAAATATGGCTTGACATTGAAGTGTATATTCTAAAAAAATCATTTCATTATTAAAATTTTAAAAAGTCAAATTCAAATATTAAAAAATTAGTTTAAACCTGAAATGTCAAAAAAAGTCTCCAATGCACTTCATTCGGAAATGTCACTACTTCCAATGTTTATCCTTATACTCCAACACATGTATAAATTGGAGGTGCACCATGTGAGAAAGTGAAATGAGCTAATCTTGACCATACAATCTATGATCAATTGACTTTTCTCTATGTAGTCAATGATGGATAGCGTAGTGACTCACAAAAAAAATGTTGTAGCGTGTTGCGGGTGGTGGTATGGCTTCTACGTAGAAGGGGATAACACAAAGAACAAGGGACTAAGGAGTTGGTTGGAAAAATCATAGAGAACTTGGAGTAGAGAACAGAGGAACAAGGCATGCGAAGTTGCGAGGTGCCAGAGGGCAAAAAATAACCCTAAACGATTAAAAACCGAGTGCATTTTTGACTTTTTTTCATTTAAAGCAGAGGGCATTTTTGGGTTTTCACGCTGAAACCATTACTGTGGCTGTCTTCTATATGATCACATCGTGATTTCTTTACGATTTGCCACCATGAACGACTCTACAACCGCCACCATTGCCATCGACTATGGAGGCTTTTGTTTTGCTCTTAACTAATATATCCACTGTACATGCTTTTTTATAGATGACATCATCTTAGTTGGAGAGTCCTTAGAATAGATAAATGAAAAGTTAATGATATGACACGAAACCCTTGGAAACACAGTTTTTGCTTCAGTAGAAGTGAAGAGCATATGGAGTTGTGACTGTAGAAATTAGAAATGGGTAAATATCCACTTTAGTCCCTGAATGTGGGAAACACTATCAATACAGTCCCTAAATGTATCAAAGCTACAAATAATCCCCAACTGTGTCTTTTGTCAGCCACTTTGGGAACCAAAATGGCTATTTACCCGTTTAGAAATAGACAAAGAAAATTCTAACGCATAGGTGAACGTTGTAGAATGTACAATAACATGAGGCTCACGTTTTAAGTAATTTAGGTCTATCATACAAACTAACAAGTAGATGATGAGAGATGTCAAGTATATACAACTAAGGTGGATGAAATTTAGCAATGCTCCAGGTGTGATATGTGATAGAAAATACTACTCAGGTTTAAACTTTTTGTTTGTTGCATAGCTGTAGGACATACAATATTGTATGGAATTGATCGTTGTACACTTGGACAACAAGAAAGTAAATTTAGTATCACAAAGATGAAAATTTTATGATGGATGAGTGACTACGCAAGCCAAGATAGGATTAGAATTATAATTAGAATCATTAGAAAGAAAATTAGAGAATGATAGAATCTCATCTTAGGTGGTTGGGGTATCTATGAATAATATTTGTAGAAGCTCCGGTAAGGAGGGTAAATTAAATGTTGTATTGTATCTAACTTCATGAGGTTAGTTAGTTTTTCGTGAAGCTGTCCAGGTATGAGTGAATATGAAACTGATGGATGAGCATGCCCTGCCTAGGATAAATAGATGTTGAATTTTCATAGCATAGATGATACATTTTTTCGCTTATTCATATGGAGTCATACCATGCTAGAACATAAAGGCAAAGTTTGTTAGGAAACACCAATTGTTCTCCTACAATTTTGGAAAACATACAAGAGAAATATAAGGTATTAAAATGTAGAACTTCAATCTGATCTGAATTGGATTAATTCTCCTAACTTGATAGAACTCACAAATTCAAATAAGAAATTCTTGTATTGGTTAAAGGAAATGAGCATACAACTCTAGAAAGATGAAGTGGAAACTGTCCAGAGTCAAAAGACTCCTCCAGCAAACGTCTATTTAGATATTTCTTTTCCTCTCATGATCTTCATTTGTGATTTTGGGCATTAAATCTTCTCTCTCAATATGGAAAACTTGGCTAGTTGATCCATCTGTGTGCGAATAAGGCATCCAATTCTTCATCTGGGGATTTACCATGCCTTACATTTTTCACTTGTCTTGTTTTTCAGATTAGGTGAAGCAGTGGATAGAACTCTTCTAAACCATCTTTTGAATATGTTTACTGCTCTGGGAATTTATGCAGAAAGCTTTGAGAAGCCGTTCCTTGAGTGCACATCTGAATTTTATGCCGCTGAAGGCATGAAATACATGCAGCAATCAGATGTTCCGGATTACTTAAAGCATGTGGAGGTGCTTCATTTTCCTTTATTTGTATATTCAATCCTCCCCATGTTCCATACTTACTATAGGGATATTTTTGGGCTCTCTTGCAGACAAGATTGCAAGAGGAACATGACAGATGTTTGATCTACTTGGATGCAAGTACTAGGAAACCATTGATAGCAACGGCAGAAAAGCAACTTCTTGAACGTCATATACCTGCCATTCTTGACAAGGTTCTGATCATTGCCAGCTACTTGATTTTTCTCTGGTGATTTCTATTCTTCAAAATTTCCCCATAGCCTCAGTATTATTTTGTGTTACAGGGTTTCTCTATGCTTATGAGTGGGAATCGTGTTGAAGACCTTCAAAGAATGTACTCACTCTTTACAAGGGTCAATGCTCTTGAGTCACTGAGGCAGGGTCTTAGTTCATACATCAGGAAAACTGGGCAGGGTATTGTTATGGATGAGGAGAAAGATAAAGATATGGTTTCATCCCTTCTGGAATTTAAGGCTTCTCTTGACACCACATGGGAAGAAAGCTTTGTCAAGAATGAAGCATTCTCTAACACTATCAAAGAAGCATTTGAGCACCTTATCAACCTCCGTCAGGTACTTTCATTTTGCTGTGATAATTTCCATACAGGCTTGTATAATTCTGCAGAAGTATTTTCTTATTTCTCCTAGAATACAAGCTACATTTTAGGCTTGCTTTTTCCATGATCCAGAATCTGGCCCACATTTTGGCTTTGGGCTCTAACCGTAGTGATGGAGAGTAGAAGGATCTGTTCCTTATGTACTTTTCTGTTTTCTTCCTAATATTCAATAAAACTACTTGTTTTCTTCTGAGTGTGATTTTTTGGGTTTCCATCACTGCGGTCTCGTTAACAAATACATCTGTCAGTTGTTGATGATTGATCATACCATATTTTGTCCATCAGACTTGTGAAATAGCTAACATGTGCTTCCTGGTCTGCAATCCGGGTTTTATGTGTTACCACTGTGTGAGATTTATTATACATGTGATTTGCAGTCAACTGACTGTGTTATCCTTTTTTATTTACATGGCAGAACCGGCCTGCAGAGTTGATTGCGAAGTTTTTGGATGAGAAACTTCGCGCAGGTAATAAGGGTACTTCAGAAGAGGAATTAGAGGGTACACTTGATAAGGTCCTGGTTTTGTTCAGGTTCATTCAGGTATGCTCATTGTTTCATTGGTGGAACAGCTAAAAATTACACCTTGTTTCCTGTATTTTTCATCATGCTTGTGGTGTTATCATCTACTTCTACTGATTTTTTTCTTCCATACTGATACTGGCAAGATTACTTGATGTTTTATTGTAAAGGGCAAGGATGTGTTCGAGGCATTCTATAAGAAAGATCTTGCTAAGAGACTGCTGTTAGGAAAGAGTGCTTCTATTGACGCAGAGAAATCTATGATATCCAAGGTTAAGGCTTATCTTTTCCATTTAACTTTTGAAATGCTTAGATGGTTCCTCAGCAAAAAGTTAGTAATGTAACAGTTTTCTTTCATCAATACAGTTGAAGACTGAGTGTGGCAGCCAATTCACAAACAAACTAGAAGGAATGTTTAAGGTATACATCTATCAATCAATTTATAACTGAAAATTTATTAGAATCCTTTACTCATGGTTGGCATGAACTGGATTGAAATCATCTATACCAACCTCAGTTTTTTCCCGTTTCTTATTCTTTGCCTTCAAAGGTAACTGGGAATTCAAACCTGGCGAGAAATTATCTTTTATGGCCTTTGAATTTGAAATAAACTAAATTTGAATGCATTATAAAAGGTAAGGAAAATCACTCTTCTCCCAGTGTAGACTTCTGTATTCATTCAAATCAATGGCAAAGCAATTATATGCATCAATTATCTACTGGTTTTCACCATATTAAATTTGGGCTTAGGCCTAACCCATTCCCCCAAAAATGGCTTGTAGGGGGGCAAGGACTGTCCAAGCCTTATGCTATATCTGTAGTCCACGTGGGACTTCAGCAATACACATCAATTATAAAAAGATTGTCACCATAAGCATTTATGATACAGCCATCATGTATCCTATCACATGTCTTTTGAAGATGTTAAATGAACAAGAATTTGGGATTTTTCTTTGATTGAAGTCCATATTATGATCACGTGCTTGGGTTTTATAGTTTTGTATACGAAATAACATGTTAAATAACCCTACCCAATTAGTTGCTTGGAATCAGTTAGTTTTAGTCAATTAGTTAGAGAGGTTGGATACAATAGTGAGTATAAATAATATGGCGGGTTTTATAGTTTTGTATACGAAATAACATGTTAAATAACCCTACCCAATTGGTTGCTTGGAATCAGTTAGTTTTAGTTAGTTAGTTAGAGGTTGGATACAATAGTGAGTATAAATAATATGGGGAAAGTACCAGAGGGAAATTTTGGGAATGGAGTTTGGGAGCAAGTATAGGTCTCGAATATCTAGGTTAGGCATTTCTATTATGCGACTGTATTTTGTTCTTCATCCCCTTCACCAGTTGTGCACTACATTGGTTCCGAGTTGGAAAGATTCTCATCAATAAGACATTCTGTTCTTCAATATTCTGATCCAGTTCTATTATGACAATATTCTAATAAACTTCATAAATTACTATAGCTTTTATTCACAGCTTTTTACGACTATGTTCAAAATTGTTCCGATGCAGGACATTGAATTATCAAAAGAAATAAACGAGTCCTTCAAACAATCATCCCAGGCGAGAACAAAACTCCCATCCGGGATTGAAATGAGTGTTCATGTGTTGACAACTGGGTAAGCTGTGTTTCCCCTTTATTAACTGTTAGCATCAATGATGTTGATGTGGTTCTTTTTTCCAGGGAATCTAATTGGCATTGTTGGATGAGTGCAGGTACTGGCCGACATATCCACCCATGGATGTCAGACTTCCTCATGAATTGAATGTTTACCAGGTTCCGTACAAGCCATGAATGAATTGACTTTTAACTGTTGGTATCCTTCATTTTTTAAGTTGCTTCCCTGACATTTTCTTTCCTTTACTTCATTCCTTCTTCAGGATATTTTCAAAGAGTTCTATCTAAGCAAATACAGTGGGAGGCGTCTGATGTGGCAAAATTCACTAGGTCACTGTGTCCTAAAGGCAGATTTTCCAAAAGGGAAAAAGGAGTTGGCTGTCTCCCTATTTCAGGTTGGCCTTTGGAAATAATTATTTTGTGCACAACGGTAATGTTGTTGCCTTGTGACCTAGACGTCACGGGTTCAAATTCTGAAAGCAGCCTCTCCACTTGCGGGGGTTAGGCTGTGCACATCTACCCTCCCCAGATCCCACCTGCCACTTGGTGGGAGCCTCGTGTATTGGGCCGCCTTCATTTGTTTTGCTGTCTATCTTGTATAGCACATATTTTTCTGGAATTAATTCTGCATGCCTGGCTGTGCTCCAGACTGTTGTTTTGATGCTATTCAATGATGCTGAGAAACTAAGCTTTCAAGACATCAAGGATTCTACTAGTATTGAAGAGAAGGAACTGAAGAGGACCCTGCAATCACTTGCATGTGGAAAAGTTCGTGTCCTACAAAAGGTAGGCATGTAATCATTTGCAGAATTGATAAATTTGAATTTTGTTTGTAACTATGGTCTCTTTTAATTTCTTAAATGTTGATTTCCTTTGTTGAACATGCAATAGACGCCAAAGGGTAGAGAAGTGGAAGATGATGACTCATTCGTTTTTAATGATGCGTTTGCTGCTCCCCTTTACCGTATAAAGGTACCATACCCATTGCTTAGGACATTAGACATCATATTACATGATCTCATCCTTTCAATTGATTTTTTTTTGGCTTTTACCATAGTTTATCTCTTTAGTCCCTCTAAAATATGGCTGGGGTTCCTTTTCTAACTAATTTTGGTATTATGGACTGCAGGTGAATGCAATCCAGTTGAAGGAGACAGTAGAGGAGAACACGAGCACCACAGAAAGGGTTTTCCAAGACCGTCAATATCAGGTTATTTTTCTTTTCTTGAAAGCCCTCCTTTCTTCAAATCCAAAAAAAAACTAATATGTTTGGACATTATATTCTACCTTTTATGGATTATCGATCTTACACTGGGTGAGGTTTATTTCACAAAATGTGTGTCTGTCAAATAAAAAAATGGATGAGTGGAGAGATGAAAACGTTAAGACGGATGAGTGGTTATACAAGACAAGATAGGATTTAAGAATAAAATTAGTGAAAAAAGTGGGATAGCTCTCATTGTAGAAAAGATGGATGTATCTTATTTATCGTAGGTGGTTTGGATGTGTGGAGAAGACCGATAAAAACATTTGTACTATGGGTTGACTATACGGAGCATATAGTCTAGTAGGTATTGTTTAGTCTGATAATTATTATTGATAGGAGGAAACCAAGGTTGGGCGTCCTGTTATACACAATCAATGCCATCTTATATTTAAAACACTAGGTATCTATGCAGTGAAAGAAGCAAAACAAAAACAAAAACAAAAACGAAGCACACTGACACTAATGCAAAATGAAAACAAAGCCTTTCTTCATATTCTTCTCTGTTTTCATTCCATACACCAATCTCATACTTATAAGTAGCACTAAGAGTAGTCTGAAGGAAATCTAAAAAAAGAGAGTAATCTGAAGGAAGTCTAACCAGCAACAGAATTGGCAAACAAATGAAACAGAATTCTAACAAACTAGTAGAGTTATTTATAAGGTTTGTTGTTGGTGGTTTAGGTGGTAGAGTTAACGAGTGGAGTAATAAAGAGGTTGTTGGATCTACTGGATGTTTTTGGGCCATAACATATAACATTTGCCTTGTTTGCATGGTTTATTACAGGTTGATGCTGCTATTGTGAGAATAATGAAGACTAGGAAAGTGCTTAGTCACACCCTTCTTATTACTGAACTCTTCCAACAGGTGAAGTCATTATTACCTTTCGTTTCTTAAATTCAAATGAGTAATCTCCAAATAGTTCCATCACTTCCTTGTCAAAATAATAATGTGTGGTCTTCTGATCGAGTGCTAAATAGTGTTATTGCAAAACTACTTTGCTACTCTCTCCGTCCCATACTATTTGACTTCTTAGCTAAAAAAATTTGTCCCATAATACATGACTTTTTAGAATACTAATGAAACATTAATGTTCTTTTTCCAATCATACCCTTTATTATTCTACTAACTTATCTTTCCAATGTCACTAATGAGGGCTAATTTGGTAAATTAACACAATTTCTCTTTCCCATACAAATTAAGTACTTTTCTTAGTTTGTGTGAAATGACCCAAAGTGATATATAATATGTGACGGAGGGAGTAATTACTACTGATTGTGATAGTATTCTAAAAGACGTTTCTTTCTTGTGTAGAAGTGAAAACTGATTTTAGGAATTGTTTTTCTGTAAACAGCTCAAATTTCCAATTAAACCAGCTGATTTGAAGAAAAGGATCGAAAGCCTGATTGACAGGGAGTATCTGGAGAGGGACAAGAGCAACCCTCAAATATACAATTACCTGGCTTAGTATACTTTATCATTTCGCTTTTCAAAGTTTTCTTTTTAAATGACATGGGAAAAGTTTCATGTTTAATCCCTAGTCATATATGTACAGTAAACGGATCCCACCCCCACCCCTTTTTCCCCTGTTATTTACAAAAATTGTACTGTAATTGTAAAGCATCTTTTTCCTCTTCAATTTCTTTTTATTTTCATGAAAATACAAAATTGTTCCCCAAAAGAATTGTTAATTTAATGAGATATGAATCTTTCTTCTCAAGGAGTATGATGAGTAAATTTCCCCTCTTCATGTTCTACTTCTCAGGGAAAACTTATACATTATTCTTTGCACCATAAATTTCAAAAATAAACATCTACAAAAAAAAGTTACTTTGTTGCGTACCAAAAAAATGTTACTTTTTTTTATATAACAAAATGACTTTATGAGATGATAGAGGTCTCTTCTTGCTTAACTAAGGTCTTGAGATCGAATATAGTATTGAGTATGCAGCAGTGTTAAATCTCTTGAGGGAGAGTTTTGCTCGTTCATTGTGGTTGTATTCGACTTAAGGGATTCTGCATGATCAAAATTACTCCTAGCACTTCCAAAAGCATTTCCAAAACCATGATGATATTTTGAGACAGTACCAATTTTTTTTCTATTTTTATATAGATTATTATTCTACCAAGATATTTGTAGAACAACAAAGGAGTAATTCTCAATGCATTTTACGCTGAGTATTACAATATTGGCAAATCAAAACTTTACAAATTGAAGTTCGGTACTCTTTTGTATCTTCCTGAAATAAGTGTTGCCATTTAAATTTTCTGCTAAATTCTTTGCAGAATCGTATTCTTTATACTTCAAAAATTTATTCTTTTATTTTTCTGCTAAATTCTTTTATTTTTTCAACTTATTAGACTGCTTGTGACCACTAAAAATTCTCTTTAAGAAATTCTACAAATTTAATTGGCTGTCTATGCAAACTTGTTTATACTAATATGTATAGTTAGTAAACTCTATTTTTGTATCCTCAATAAGTGGTTCAAGTGATAAGCAAGATTAAGTTCAATAACTGAGATTCCTATAGTGATGTCTAGATATTTTGGGATCTTGTACAAAAAAGCATGAGATTTTTTTATGCAACACACCTAGAAATCATACAATTTTTCCTATTCTTATCTGATTAACTAAAGTTTTATATAATTTTTTTGTTAATAACAACAAATAGATAAATTTATTATTTCATATAAATTTATTGTTCTATGAGAAAAAAATACGAATTTCACCATAGTTTTTCCTTTATTTTTTTTTGTCTAAAGACTACAATAAACAAAAGAAATATACTTTTTACTAGTATAATTCACCCGTGCCAGCACGGGTCGATATTCATGCGTTTAGTCACTGTAAGGTAGCTACTTCAGCTACTGTATTTAGACAAATACATATATTTCATTATGTTTCAATAGACGAAAAGTAAAAAGTATATATATATATATATATAATAGTATGAAATTAAATTTAATATTATATAAATATATATGATATAATATTAGTTTATTAATTTAAATGGGATGTGGGTTTGGAGAAGTAAAGGATTTTGTTTCTTGTCGTATAATGTTTTGTAATAATTAATTTACGAAAAATTAATATAAAAGTATTTAAACAAATCGAATGTGTATTTGTAATAGTCCGGTAGTATGTTTATTTTATACAAGTTACTATTATGGTAATGTATATTTGTAATAGTCAGGTAGTATATTGTCTCTAATTTTAAATATTTATATAATAGTAAGAAATTAAATTTAGACTTATATATATAAGATATAATTATATATTATAATTTCAAATGGGATGTGGGATTTTGTCAATGAAAGTATTTTGTTTTTTGTCTTATAATGTTTTGTAATAATTAATTTAAGAAAAATTAATATAATAGGTTTGACATCCTTTCCCCGACCCTTGAGAGGATCAGGACGACCCCTCTCTCTGATGGTAGATTATGTCGTTGAATCTAACGGTGTTAGTTTATCATTACGGGATTTTGTACCCTCCTTTATTTTGTTTTATGGAAAACAAACAATCAAAAGATTAAATACTTCCTCAAACTACTTTGAAATAGCAGCGAGAAACTCTAATGTATTTCTATCCCCGTTATAATAAAATCTAATTTAGCATGATATCTAATAAACAAGTTTGACTACCCCGTATACCCACTATAATATAACTTTGCTCATTAAAAAAATCCATCAGTCACAATACAATACCTCAAAGGGTTATACTACATTGTATATATGGCTTACAATCTATCAAAAAAGAATCCACCAAAAAATCTATCAAGAAATATGTGTGTTGCAATTTAAAAAGATTATCGTATATTTCTTTGTGAAAATGACTCATATTGCATACTTTAGATTAAAAATGGTAGGACAAAAGTACATTCATGTAGTCCGATTTCTCAATTATAGACGGAACCCAACAACGTAAAATAGTGTTTATATATAGTGATCTCTGCTATCCAATACAATTGCTTGCTGCTTCAAAAGAAAATACAATTGTTTGCTGTAAATGATTTAGTTAAATATTTATAAGATTGTGTAATTGGATTCAATCTTGTCATGCATGAGACGAATAACATAGGTGTCCTTGACTTTGACAGATGACCATACCCAAAGGAATAATATTTATACCTAAAGATGGAAAATTACCTTGGAAGACAAAAACAAATTAAAAAAACATGGTTATGTTAGTAGTTTGAAGAGATTCAAAAGTAAAAATTGGGGAAGGGAACGAATGGAAAGAGAAGAGAGACTCTAGAGAATACAAAATCTATACTTTTTGTTATACCACTCTTTTAACATGTAAATAGCAAGAGTAACTAGTGGAGAAAATGGTCTTTTCCTTTGTACCCGCTAAGTTCAAAATTCCATAAATAGCAATACTACCACAGAATATTTTGAGAGGCCAACATGATCAATGTTTTTGCCATAATAGTACTCTAAAATTTAGTAGTGACAACCGCAAGGTATATAATTTCAGGGGTATTTCATATTGAGATGTTATTACAACATGAATTAGTTATAACTATTATACGGTCCAAAACAGTAATAGTAAATAGTAACTTACAAATATATAGCAAATATACCTTTGCACAAGGACATTTAGTTTGCTTTTGACTAAGGTGATTGACGTTGACAAGCGCAGGATCAATGTTCGGTCATCTTGTTTATTCTCTCTATTTGTTTTCTAAGTGCAGCGTAGTGAATAGAAGAATATTAAGCACAAACGTTGTAAACTACAAATATAAATAATAAATAATCGATCAAGTTGAATACAAAACTATGTGACAAACATTTTTAATATATAACATTATTTATAAGATGAGAATTTAAAAAAAGTTGAAATGAATAAAATTACTCATATTTAATAACATTATAGTTAGTAAATATATAGAATAAAATCTATGGAATGTGATACAAAATATTAGATGTCAAACAAATATAATATATAAATGTAGCATATAATAACAAATATATAAGTATCAAAATAAATAATAAATAGATATAAAAAGTAGGTAAAAGGTTTTGCAATAAAAGAAAGAATAGGATAAACATCATGTAATACAAAATTACTTTCAAACGATCAGCGTTATTTAATAACGATCTTTGATAGTGATATATTTCAAAATGTTGTTTGTAACATCCATTGTTTAATATAATAGAGATTTCTGTTGACAAATATCTCTTCTATTTTGTTAAAGTTTAAATTGGAGTATTTGCTTAGTTTTAGGATAATCCATCTAAAATTGATAGGTGTTGTTTGCATTGTCCACCTTCTATAATACGCCAGATAAATTTGAATTTAAATGTAAAATAATGCTACCTTTTTGAGATATGCAAGAGTTGTGATTGGAGAACGGTAAACTGTAAACACTACAAACAAACAGGAAACTAAATCTAAATTTAGTCCTTTTATTATTTATAATGCAACCCTTTTCAGTGCCTGATCATCTCTATGACCAAAGAACTAGAATACAGATGAATGATATAAATTATTTACAATACCAAATATGTCCAACAAACTAAAAAGGAATGCTTTGATTAATAACAAAACATAATATAACAAAACAAACACCCTCTCTGATATATGAATCAGTAATAGTCATTCATCATACATATAATAAATTATATGTATGAGAAAAAATAAGACAACAAAAACCAGTACTATCACGAAAGAAAATGCAACTCCACTAAGCAATTTTCTTCCTGCCATGTACAGTCAACAACGCCTATAATGTCCTTGAAGCTGGATTTGTGGATCTATATAATTCAAAAAGAACCCCTGTTAGTTAGACATGAAAGTGAAACAACAAAACACAAAATAAAACATAAACATAGGAAAAATGAATGCATAATTATCTTCACAATCAATCATGATGGCATCAATAATATAGCTAGTAGCATTTGATAAACAATCAATCATGTCATGGCAACTAGCTATCTCCAAATATTGAAGAGATCTTGTAACTGAAGAGCAGTAACATAATTCTCTTCATTGATCTAACTAACAATCTATAATAAATTCAAGTGAGTAGAATTCATTAACACAAAATCACATAATGAATTCAAGTGACAGTGTTACTACAAGTTGTGAACAGGTATCAGCAACTAGTTATAGCAAAAGCATGTTAAACAATGTGACTGACTTCTAAGGTGAAGAATCAACTAAGAGCCAGTTTGTTATGGCTTTTTTTATTTAAAAAAATCACATTTTTTATAAACAATAATCACTAATGACGACATCCTGGTCGTTTGTTACAGATTCTTAAAAAAAATGAAAGACTAAAAATAATCTAAAAACTGCTTCATATGAGAAGCTATTTTGAGTAGTTTTTCATAAAAATCATTTTTTTAAGAATGTTTTTTTTTTAGAATAAATGACTTTCAGTATGTTACACAAACACAAAATAACTTCTAATTTTCTTAAAAATCTCTTAAAACTAATCTCTAAATTATTTAACAACAAAATCACTTATTTTTTAATCCGTACCAAACGGACCCTAAGTCACTCACTAGTATACCAGTCAAATAGACTGTATGATACAATATAAAATGTTATAACTAGTTGAGATTGTATCAACTACATGAAATCTCAACCATTCATAACATTTTATACTATATCCCAGTTGAGGGACATTAACAAATAGTATCACATATTATTATATAGAAGCTAATAAATGATCTTCATTCCAACCAAAATTGTAGAAAATCAAATCAAATTAAGTAAAGTAAACCCTCAATTTAGTCTCTAGTACCAGCAGCACTATTATCAATACTTAGTAGTTCATTGATCTAACTAACTAACTAACTAACAATCTATAAATTCAAGTATGAGTAGAATTCATTTACACAAAACACATAATGAAATCAGATACTATCTCTCAATCAAATAATAAACCATCAAAACTGCTGCATAAACACTAGAAAAATAAAAAAAGGCATTTGGTTCATTAAAAAAAGATTACCAGGATGGTTGAAAGGGTTTCAAACGGCTTTGACGGGGGTGGAAGGAGCTTCTGGTGGTGGAGCAGGGGCGGGGTTGAGCGGAGCGCGAATGTTGTTGTCGTCGTCGTCGGGATCGTAATCGGGGTTAAGGTTACGATCGATGGCTTGGCGACCGGTTTCAAGACAAGGCTTACAAGCGATCTCAATGGTGACCCAACCTAGAACCACTGCTACAACTGCTATCACTGCGCTTGTGATCGCTCCCATCCCTTCTTCTTCCTCTCTCTCTCTCTCTCTCTCCTACACGCTAGCTATGTGATGCGATGCGATGCGATCGATCACTTTCTCTTTCACTTCATCAATTCAATCTATCTTCCTTTTTTGGTCAAATATCTTATTTTTCTCAACTTTTTTCTGGAGCTATTGCTTTTCCCACACCCCTTCCTACTCAAAACACACCCCTCACCCTACAAATTTACTAAACTAACCCCACTTACAATAGAATTCCCCCATTTACCCTTATCTCTCTTCTTCTCCTACAACACACCACACTCCCTCTAAAACCCCAAACCTCCCCCTCTCTCCACTCCAAAACCCACTCATCCTAACCTTCATCATTAACTCCCATTCAACTACCCAAGATTGGCAATTAGTTCAAGGTAATAACCCTACCAAACTTTTTTCATTTTGGTTCTATTTTGAGTTTTTTACGCCATTTTTTTTCTGCAAGCGCGCTCAGTTCGAACACGTTCGCATGAACGTGTTCGAACGGGTGTTAAATGGGATGTGAATTTGCTTTGTTCGAACACCCTCATTCAAACTCTGTTCGCATAAGGCCATTCGAACAGGCGTATGACAAATGGCCCGATCGATAAGTTGCGAGGTTCATCTTGAGTTTTTGTTGGTTAAATGGATGAAAATGAGGGTACATCTGGAGCAGTTGAGTTGTCAACTGTAGCAGTTGAGATGTCAACTGTCGCAGTTGACATGTCAACTGACGTCGTAGAATCCCAAGATTTTGCTAGTTCGTTCAAAACTGATACGGTAAGAATGAATTAGTTGTTTTAATTTTAGCGAACTATTCAAATTATGTAAGCGACACTTAGTAATTGAATTTCGCTTATTTCCTACTCGTGAGAGGTCAGCGACTTTGCGTGCGGTTGGAAAATCTCTTGGGATGGTGATTGTTATAGAAAGATCGACACCGGACGACGGCGATCAAGTAAACAATCGCATGTTGATTTGTGATAAATTTGGATCTTATAAGACAAATGTTAAGGCACAAACACTAGAAAATGTTGTTGTCGCTCGCATGAAAGAGAAATTTATTAAAAAGCTTGGAGGATGGATTTTGAGGGTTATGAATGGAACTCATAACCATGGTATGGCTACTTATCATGATGGACGCCCGTACATTGGTAGGTTAACCGGAAAGAGAATGAACTAGTGGCTAGAATGACTAGGAATCATACTCGGCCTAAATTGATCCTTAATGGCTGAAATTGATGAAGCGATGATAACTATACGGTTGTGAAACAAATATACAAGCGCCGTCAAAGGCAACGATCGGCTATGCGTGGGAGTAGGACTGAGCTCCAACAATTGATGTTTTATTTGCAACGCGATAATTATGTTTACTGGACTCGAATTGCAGAAGGAACTACGGTTGTGAAAGACATCTTTTGGGCACATCCAGATTCTATTGAGCTTCTAAACACCTTCCCAATTGTTTTGTTGATTGATTCCACATATAAAACCAACCGGTACATGTATCCATTGGTTGAGATCATTAGTGTAACCTCAAGTGAGAAGACTTACTCTCTTTGCATTTGCTTATGTCAATTGGGAGAGGATGGATAACTTTGCATGGGTTCTTGAGAAATTGAGGGGTTTATTTAGGAAACATGATGAACTTCCACAAGGCATACTTACTGACAGAGACACAAGTATGATGAATGCTCTGGCAGCAATATTTCCAACATCTGCAAACTCGTTGTGCCAATTTCACATTAAGAAAAATGTGAGGGCCAAAACAAGGCTCATTGTGAAAGACCAAGCTATTGTTAATGACATTATGGGTGCATTTCAATGCATTTGTCCATGCGAAAGATCGGAAGAGTATGATTATGAGTGGAGTCTGTTTAACGACTTGGCGAGGACTTTATCCCGATTTCATACAAGATGTGTCAGACCACTCGGCTAGACCCTTCAAGGAAAAATTTATTGATGCATGGATAAATAAGCATATGCACCTTGGCAACACTACCACCAACAGAGTTGAGTCGCACACTCTCATTTGAAGCAAATATTACGAGGCAGTAGGGAGATTTGTGTAAGTCTTTGGGATGGAATCTGAGACCATGCTTAGGATACAACATTCGACCTTAAAATGCACTTGAGCATAGTTTGAGTAGAGTGAAAGTTCACCACTTGAAGAAGAAGATTTTTGATGAAATTAAAGGTTTAGTTTCATCTAATGCTATAGACCATATTTTGGATGAGATGCAGCAGACTGCACCCGTTTCACTTAACCCATCATTATGTCGATGCACACTCAGGACTACACACGGACTACCATGTGCATGTGAGCTTTCAAGGTATGATGTACACTCATCTTGTTATTTTGTCTATAAACTCAACTTGTTTTGATGGGTTGTCACTAATTCAATGTCGCTTTTTTTGTAGGGTTATGATGGACTGCACTCCAATTCCGTTGAGCATGATTCACCAACATTGGCAGAGGTTGAATTTCAAAATACGCATGCAGTCTTGGATGATGAGTTGAGTGTAGACATTGAACTTGAAGCTATCAGAAGAAGGTTTGAGGCATCTGATCACGCCGGTAGAGTTATGATTAAGGCAAAAGCACGTGAATTGGCATTCCCAGACACGACTTCTATGTGTCCACCTCCGGATACGATTACAAAGGGAGCACCAAAAAAAGATAAGAAAAGGAATGTTGATTATGAGACAAGTCATTTTGGGAGCATGTAGATGACAAATTTGACTCCCCCCAGGGTTCATCTAGTGGATGTTTTGCTCAGTCTCGTAAATGACCTACTCCCCCCCCCCAAAGTAGGAGTGGAACGCCTACAAACCCACACAGCTCTGGTTCAACTCCTACTTTGTCAACATGTCCAGCACCTAATCCATCGCTAAGCAAAAAGAGAACTCAAGCTGACAGTGCTACTACAATCCCTACTCCTCCACTACATAAGAAACCAACACCCACACCTATTGTTACAGAATGCACTCATCTCATTGTTTCAAAAGCTCTTACTTTGACATCAGCTCCTGCTCTTACACTGAATCCTATTGTTACAGATATGGATGCTGCAGTTATGGATGTTTTTAATACTTACATAATAGGGATGCCAGAATACATGCGTCCCTATGTTGAAAAAATTGTTAATGTGGTTGATGATGGTAAGCGTGGATTCGGTGTATTTGGCATTTCTTGGAAGGGGTGAGGAGGCTTGGCGATCGATCGAATCGATCGATGGAGGAGCTTAACCAATACAATGACTTCTACATTCGACTGTATGGTGGTATTGGTAAGGTCACATTTTTTATGAAGGCGTTGTTGAGGGCACATCATGGGAATAATATTGAAGATAATTGGATGACTACACCAGATATGGGGTATCTAATCAGTAACAAGTACAAAGTCGTCCTGACTTGTTGGTGACCTAATTGTTGTTACACAATTTTTCCTTTCAATGTTGCACCATTCAGAAGTGTCCGACAGTTCAACATCCTTTTGGTACCAGAACACAAACACTTTGTACAAGTAAAGTGTCTTCTATTTAGATTCAATGTAGTTATTCCAAAACATTACATAACATTATGTTTTTCTGTTGTCTTTTTGAAGGTCTTTATGAAGCCTGGAAGTCCAATGCATGTGCCGGATTTGATATGGAATACTAATAGGACACCCATAGCAAGGGTTGGGACTCGCTTTTTATTGGTTGGATGCAAAAGTGGAAGTCTTTGCTCATACAATCACAACCCCCCATCCCCTTCCTTGTGTAGATTTAAGTAAAGATAGTGATGGTAGTCAATGTTAAGTTAGGTTTATAATTTTGATACACAATGTTGTATAACTCTTGACTGGCATATTTTGAAATCACCAAAATTGTGTTTCTGGTTTATTAAGTTTTTGTTTCTGCATAACACTAGTTCGCATGCAACCATTCGAACGCATGTTCGAACGCTCCCCTTCGAACAAGTTCGAATAACTCTATTCGAGGTAGCCAAAACACACCCTCACACCATCAGTTGGCAATATTCCTTAACACGCATGAGTTTATTCGAACACGTTCGAACGATGTTATGCGAACAACAAAAATTCCTTAACACGGACAACATCGTTCGAACAGTCACTTAAACTGTGCTGCACGAGCGTCCCACGCGAGGTCATTTTTGGAAAAAATAAGTTTAGGGGCGTGCGATGAGTAGGAGGGGGTGTGGGAAAAGCAATAGCCTTTTCTGGTCAATAACTGACTGGGCTTTGTTAGTAGCTTTGAAGGCCTTTTTTAATCAAGGATTTTGCTTTTCCCACTTCCCCTCCTACTCAAAACACACCCCATAAGAGTGGAAAAAGACCAAAAGGCCAGCCAAAGTATCTTTTTTTTTCAAGAATTTCATCATTTCTAACACGAGCCTTCGAACAAAGTCGTTCGAGTATGTTAAATATTGAGACACATCCTATTGTGTGTAATTTCACCTGTTCTAATGGGGTCACTCGAACTTATTCGCATAACCTTGTTCGAACACCCTATTTTATTCTGTTCGTATGATGTTAACCGAGGCAACAATAATGGACCATCACACCACATTCACCAATTTTATTGCGTTCGTTTGTAGGTGTTCGAACAAGGGCATTCGAACCGTCATTAAAAGCGTCCTCCACAACGTTCAACGCGAGGTTATTTTGGGAATAAAATTTGTTAAGGCGTGTGTTTGAGTTGGATAGGGAGTGGAGAAAGTAAAACCCTTTTATCAAAAACCCCACTACTCTCCCACCCCCCCTAATTTTTCAAAATGGCCTTAACCCTTCCACACTCCTAATTACACCCCACTTTGTGTTTTAATCTGTCTGGTACATTAGTATCGAATTGGTTCAGTACTTTGACCCGAACTAGTTCGGTACTAAGGTGTCATACTTTACTGAGTCACAGTTTAACATTTTTCTTATTGATTATGATACTACAACAACTGAAAACTAACTTAACTAAAGCAAAATTGAAAATTTAACAGCAACTGAAAACTAAAAACCTACGAATAACGACCCAAGCATCAGCAAAGACTAAATAAACCAAAGATTTTTCGTTGAATCCTCCACACAACAAGTCGATATTGCAGACAACCCACCATCCAACTGGTCACTCTGTCGAAATCTGTTACAACAAAGCAGCACTGTGAGCCACACCGCCTAGCAACAGAACCCACAAAGAAGGAGTAGGAGGAAACACGGAAAGTCCGGAGCTTCCCCGTAGACGATGGCTAAACAGCCATGGGTACTATTATTGAAGAACATCATGGCAGATCCTCAGCACACCACAGCCATCATACCAGCACCACTGACAGCAATAGCAGAGGCTCCCAAAAATCAAACCCAAGTCTCACGAAGTTGGTACAGGGGGTATAACGGAGAAGTCCATAGATACCCCGTATTTGAAGGCCAACTGGCCCCAGAGTCGAAGGAATGAGACTGAGAACCCAAAGAAAACGGGGTACCAGTAGCTGGAATGAATGACAGTAGGCCACGAAGATGAACAGAATAACCAACAGTGGTTGTAGAAATAGGTGACGGTGGAGGACTCAAAAAACAGAGCCATATGTAATGGATTAGATCTGGGTATTAGAAGACATAAGGGAGGGCGAACTGGTCCGGAGGGTTTGGGGGAGGAGGCGGTTCAGGAGGAGGTCGGGGGAGGAGTACGCCATCGGAGAACAAGGAGGAGGAGGGATCTGGTGGTTGGGGTGGGGGCGTGTTGGAGGCCGACGGCGTGTGTCGTGACCTGGATCTCGACGTGGACGGCTCAAATATAAATTATTCGAGGAGTCGCCACCCAATTTATTAATAATAGGAAAATTGAGAAAAACCTAATTTCGAGTTATTTGGTCTGCGTAACTAGGTTGGATTCGGGAGTCGATTATGCGAAGGGAATGGGTGAAAACCTAATTTCACTGCACCCCTAACACATCTGTCTTAAGACAGTTACCCTAAATTTGATTTGTGCAAATAAGTCGTTTAATTATTTGTTTACCCAAAAATAATACTTAATGAAATTTAGTAGAAATATACTTATTTACAAAGGACCAATTTAAGAAAATTTTAGTTTGACTTTGACAGGGAGACCCCGCGCCTACGTACTCTCTGGTGCGATGAGAGACTCAAAAGTCACGTAGTTCTTCCTGAAAATTTGTTGGTTGGTTGATTTTATTTTTGAAGGGGTCTAAGATCCAAGTTGTACAACTAAAGATTCTTAGACCGGATTGATGAGATGTACATCCAAATCGAATCCATTTTTTTATTTTTTGAATTTTTATAAAATAGGTGCTAAGTAATTAATTTGTAGGTTTTGTGATGATTTTTTTTTGAAGGGATCTAAGGTCCAAGTTGTACAACGAAAGACCCTTAGATCAAAGTGGTGGGTTTGATAAGATGTACATCTAAGTCAAACCCTAATTATTATTCTTAAAAGTGAATAAAGTGTCATTAATTTCATTTAAGACAAACCAATAACAAAATAAGAAAAAAAAAAGGAAACATAAAATAATAGGGAACCAATCATAAGTCACATGGTTGTCAAAAAAAAAATCATAAGTCACATGAATAGACAAGGTAGGGGGGAACGTGAAACAGGGGGGTATGCATGTAGAATGATTGGTGTTTTTTTTTATAAATAAATAATAAATAATCTGATTGAAAGGAAAGAAAGAAAAAAAACAAAGATCTTAAAAACCAATAAATTAAAAGAAAAGAAAGACAGAAAACGTGGGGGTATTGTAGCGACCGAAAAATCCGGGAAATGATTCTTCGAAGTTCGAAAGGAAGCCGCCACCAAATTTTAGTTTAAGGGCAAATTCGGAAAATCCCTTTATGTTTTGGACAAGGCAGATTTAGGGTTCGGGAGTCGTTATGCGTGGGGAAGGTATTAGCACCTCACAGCATCCTTAGTCTAATTAATTATATTTTAATGTTTACCCTTTTATTTACGGAGAGAAAGACTTAATTAAGTTTTTTATTTTTAGTGCTTGACAAGAGTGGACTCTTGCTCCTACGTACCTCCGGATGCAATGGAGGAATCAAAGCTACGTAGTTCTTCCTGAAAATAGTCTGTGGGTTGGTGTTTTTAGTGTAGGGGTCCCGGGATTCCTTGAATCTATCATGACTCATCGATTCCTAGACGCCGACTAACCCGGATTGTACAACCGACTTAGTCCCCTACTTTTTGAAAGTAATCTTTGAGTTTTTGAAAGAAATTGGTTTGGTGTGAGGTGGGTCCGTTTTAGAATAGGTATTCTAGAACTCCCGAATCTATCTGACTCATTAGTTCTAGAAACGACTAACCCGATTGTACAACCGACTTAGTCCCTATTTTTAGGAAAAATAGTTTATTCATATTTATTAAGTTTTGGGGTTCTTTTGAATCAGCATAACTCATTGGCCCTAAAATAATGACTAACCTTAGGTTGTACAACCGACTTAGCCGTTATTTTTGGAAAAATGATCTATTTATATTTTATTAAGTTTTTGTAGGATTACTTGAACTGCATGTACTCATTGGTCCTAAAATGATGACTAACTTGGGTTGTACAACCGACTTAGTCTTTATTTGATTTTGAAGAAATAAACTAATTCGTGTGCATAAAAAAAAGACAAAACTGATAATTAAATAAAGACTAGACTAAAAAATAAATAAATAAATAAATAAATAAATAAATAACTATATACATAAATAAATATGAATAGATATATACATAAACAATAAATAAATAAATAAATAGATTATATTATAAATAAATGATAAATAAATATGTATATAAAAATAAACAAAATAAATACAAAACTAACCTGGACTCGACGAGTGCCGAACCGGACTAAGCAAACCGGACTCCTATCTGGTCCATTTTGACTTCAAGATCGCAAGAACCGTTTTGAGAATCGGAAAGCCGACTCAAAACGTCCAAATGATCAAAGACGGGCTCTTAGTGAAATGGGCCGCTATCGATTTGACCCAAAAGATCACTTAACCCGCCAATGATCTCCCCTTTTTGAATTGGACAAATACTCCTTTTATAATCTACATTCCACGCTTTTCTCTCTAAAACATTCGATGTGGGACTAATAATATAACTCAATTTCTGCCTAAGCAAGAAATTCATGTACACTACTGAGCCTTTAACCCACACGGTGATAATATCTTGCCGTTGTTGATTTCCCTCAATGTTGTTAAGGTTCATAAATTTGGCCTCTCCAAAATTGGATATTTTGGGTTCAAAATTCTCACAATTATGATGCAGCCACGACAATCCTCTTGCTATTCCTAATGCAATTTTTGCCCTCTCAAACCATCCCAATCTCATTAGTGCACTTACTAATGGATTTAACCATTTTGAAAGTCTTCCATTTGACGTATCTACATATGCTAAAAGCCTTTCTTTTCCTTCAATGCAAAACCCATAACGTAACCTCCCCTAGTACATCATTCCGGTCTTGCCAACCCCAATTGCATTGTCTATAGCAAAACCGTCTGTTGCATCACTGAGTTCTTTGAACCATATTGTTGAACTCAGTCTTTCCAATAGTACAGAAATCTCTATACTTTCTTTCTCTACCAGCTTCGAATGTAGCAGCAATTCATGCAACTGGTTAACTACCATCCGCGACCTCCTACTTGTGATGCATAGTTGTTTAACTTTGTTTTGGTTCTTATTTTTTATGTATCTTATTCTAATTGTCCACAAGGTTTAACCTTCAATTCATGAAAAGTTAATTGTCTTCTTCTCACGATCACTTTAGTCAAGGTTTGTAGATGGACATGCTTTCATCCTTGATAAATGAGACACCTGCTATTGTATTACTCACATATCGCTAGGAAAAACTATTATTTTTTATTTTCAAACTTTGTAGTTTTTTTTTGTTGTGCTTGAAAAAGAATTAAGAAAGAAGGAAAGCTCGGACAAAATTGGGATATAACAGGTATAAACACCCACCCACAATTATCGCCAAATCTAAATCTCTCTCCCCCTTTTTCATTTTTCTCAGCCACCATTCTAGAGAGAGAGAGAGAGAGAAAACAGACCCATCACATGAGAGAGAGAGGAAGATCGATGAGAGAGTGGGAGAGAGAGAGAAATCGGGTGAGTAAGGGATATAAGGAGAGGAGAAAACGCGAAGGGGGTGAGAGACGATGGTTCAGAGCCATGGTTTGGTTTGGGAGGTTGTAAGGCTTCGGTTTGTGATGGTGGTCGGTGGGAGTTGATCTCGTGGATTGTGAGGCTCGGTTTGGGAGGTTGTGGGTGCTTTGATGGAGATGAGGGTGGTTTTGGGTGAGTGGTGGTTGTTGGTGATGTGTGTGGATGAGTGGTGGTTGGGTGGCTTCTACATTTTTTTGACAGATCAGTGTTATTTTGTGATCGATTGATTGTGTGAGAATTTTGGTGCAGGTGATTTCGCCGTCTCCGTCTCCCCTATTTGTTTGTTTGATGTATTTTATATTGAAAAATTAGGTTTAAGGCATTAATTATCGTTTGGTGGGCCTTGATTGTATTTTAGATCGGGCTTGGATCGGACCCAAATCAACTCCTACCGCTTGTTGACCCACGAATCTGCTTTGAAAAGTTGTTGTTTTATTTATTAATTTAGTATTTATTTTATTATTATTTTGGATTAAAAAAAGACATAATTAAACAAATTAAATAAAACTACTATTTTTGTAAAAATTTTGAATTATATATTTTTTTGTTTTGTTTTAAAAGAGTAAAAATAATGCAAAAGTGAGAAAAACGAGTAAAATGACGTATTCGACGTCTAAAACACGCAAAATACGCAAAAAGTGCATACTTTCGTAATTTTTCAAGAAAACGTCAAAAATACCGTTAAAAATTGAGTGTTCACAGTTGCCCCTCCGTGCTTACTCTCTTACGATATAATACACAAAACCATGTTCTCCATGTTTTGTTGTATTATCAAAGTAAGAGATAAGTACGGATATGAACCTCAATTTTAAACGGTGAAATATGCGATTGTCGAGGCGAATCGAAAACCACGAAATTAAAAAGTACGATGTCAGGGCTATATTATAATGGTGACGATGACAGGGCGAGACCGATAGCATCAAAGTAGAACAGTGTCAGGGCAGGACCGATAGCACGAAAATTTAAGACAATGCCAGGGCGGAACCGATAGCAAGGAAATTAAAGACAATGCCAGGGCGGAACCGATAGCAAGAAAATTAAAGACAATGCCAGGGCGGAACCGATAGCATGAAACTTAAAGACAATGCCAGGGCGGAACCGATAGCAAGAAAATTAAAGACAATGCCAGGGCGGAACCGATAGCAGGAAAATTAAAGACAATGCCAGGGCGGAACCGATAGCAAGAAAATTAAAGACAATGCCAGGGCGGAACCGATAGCAAGAAAGTTAAAGACAATGCCAGGGCGGAACCGATAGCAAGAAATTTAAAGACAATGCCAGGGCGGAACCGATAGCAGGAAAATTAAAAACGATGCTGCGGGCGATAGCGAGAAAAATCAAAGACAATGCCAGGGCGGAACCGATAGCTAGAAAATTTAAAGACAATGCCAGGGCGGAACCGGTAGCATGAAAGAATGTGCCAGGGCTGAACCGATAGCACGAAAATTAAAGACAATGCCAGGGCGGAGCCGATAGCAGGAAAATTAAAGACAATGCCAGGGCGGAACCGATAGCAGGAATATTAAAGACAATGCCAGGGCGGAACCGATAGCAAGAAATTTAAAAACAATGCCAGGGCAGAACCGATAGCAAGCAAATTCAAGACAATGCCAGGGCGAAACCGATAGCAAGAAAATTTAAAACAATGCCAGGGTGGAACCGATAGCAAGAAAATTAAAGAGAACGCCAGGGCAGAACCGATAGCAAGAAAATTTAAAAACAATGCCAGGGCGGAACCGATAGCAGGAAAATTTAAAAACAATGCCAGGGCGGAACCGATAGCAAGAAAATTAAAGACAATGCCAGGGCGGAACCGATAGCAGGAAAATTTTAAAAACAATGCCAGGGCGGAACCGATAGCAAGAAAATTTAAAGACAATGCCAGGGCGGAACCGATAGCATGAAAATTAAAGACAATGCCAGGGCGTAACCGATAGCATGAAAGAATGTGCCAGGGATGAACCGATAGCACGGGGATGAGAAGGGAAATGCCAGGGCTGAACCGGTAGCATGAAAGAATGTGCCAGGGCTGAACCGATAGCACAAAGTTTAGAGCATGAAATGCACACCCTGCTTTGGATGGTTTTTATTACTTTATTTACAAAGTACTGAACATAGATGTATGCTTCTAGTTATGAAGTGGAATGCATGGATGGACATGAAATGTATGCAAACTATGACATGAAATGCAAGAATTATGCATGAGTTTCGAGTTGAAATTGAGATGCACTCGTTTTGAAAAATTAGATTCACTTAAAACGCTTTTTTTCTTTGTGTATGTTTCATTTGAAACCAATCAAGCTTGTCCTCACATGGAAGATTATCCCCACCTTGCTAGCTTTCTTAGACCCTTTCTCTCTTTTTGATCACTTCTCGCACAACACTTTTCAAATTTGACATTCGCACTCTTTTTTCTCCCTTTTTTTTCTCTCATGGATCGTCATTAGATCTCTAAATCACATCACTGATTCCAAGTTGACTATTTTTGAAGCACTACTTAACGAACATGCATGGACTCACAGGTATTTGAGAGCTGGGATTTTGTGTTTTTTGGATTTTTGGGTTTGAAAATGGAGGGTGCTTTTGGAGGGAAAACATAGGACGGACAAAGGCGACACAAGGTGGTAGAGAACAGGTATTATGGCAACCTCGAGTTATTGGGCATTCCATTTACTTGAGGTACCTGACTTGCTGGAAATTGGCTGAGAATTGGGTTTTATCACAGAGGGAAGACTACCAGGCATAGCAAGCGAAATCTGACTCATCAGGGGTCGAGCAACCATTTTTGCCCCTGTGTTGGTAAGAGGTATTGCCCCAAGAGAAGGCTACACGGGTGTACCAAACAAAGTTTGACTCATGAAGGGCCCTGTAAAGATTTTGCTTCTGTGTGGCAGCAAGCATTCTTGAAGAGAAAACAACCCAGGTGTGGAAAGAGGATTTTGACTCGTGAAAGGTCTTGCACCAGTTTTGCCCCAGTATTGGTAAAAGTTGTTGCTCACAAGAGTACTGGTGTGGCAAACAAAGTTTGACAGATGTAGGGTATGGTAAGAATTTTGCCTCATTCTGGTGAAAGACATTTCCCGGAGAAAATATTACCTGGTGTAGCAAGAAACCTTTAACTCCTAAAGTGTCTTACGGAACATTGCCCCAGTGTGGGGTCTCTCGAGGCTCTCAAACTTATCCTCCACAAATTGCCTCAATGTACACTTTTGTTTGGCCCAAGTAGAAGAAATTTTCCCCAGTGAACTACACAAACATTGTCATTGTTAGTCTCATTCCCCTTTTGTGCCCTAATTTTTGCCTAGACTGCCTTTGCAAGTTTTCAATCTGGCGGGCTTTATTTTACTTTTATTCTCCCTAATTTTTGCCTAGACCGCCCTTTCGGGTTTTCAATCTAGCGGGATTCTTTTTTTTTTTCACTTCATTTATTTTATTAGAGCAAAGAATAATTTAAAAGGAGCAAATGATTTATCTCAAAATTAACATTAAGAAAATGAAATCAATCATCCATCAATCAGAGTGGACTTTTAGAGGTTTGCAATGTGGCTATTGGTTATGGGTTATGAAAGAAAGATGATTAGAAGGCTCAAAAAAATGCTTTACGGGTATTGTTTACAGTTTATGGAAGAGAGGTTATTAGAAGGCTCAAAGTAATGCCATATGGGTTGGGTTACGGTTTATGGAAGGAGAATGAATCGAGGGCTCAATGAAATGTTTTATGGATATGGAAGAAAAATGACTAGAAGGCTTAAAGAAATGTTTTTTGGATATGGGTTATGGAAGAGAAAAGGGTAGAAGGTTCAGAGAAACATCTTATGGGTATGGGTAATGGGTTATGGGAATGGATCATGAATCTTTAGTGCATTCAGCTTTCTATTGTGTTCCCCAATCCTCAAATCATTCACATTTTTTTTAATTATTTTTTTTTACTTCTCTGTTTTTTTATTACTTTTTCTTTTGTGCCCTAACTTTTGCCAAGACTGACAATACTTGCTTTCAGTCTTGCGGGCTTTATTCATTTTTCTCTTTTTCCTTTTTTTTTTGGAACTTTTTCCACTATCTCTTTGATTTCATAACTTTGGAAAACTGAATGCACTAAATTCTATTGTAGTATCGATCATTGTCCAGGGTTTAGTGAAAGGAAATTGCAGGCTCAAAGCCAACAATGAGGGTTCTTTTTATGGGATGGAGAAAAATGGCCACTTTTCATTTGAAATCATGATTCCACATTTTCAAAAAAAATCAATTTCGAAATAACATTTACTCTTTTACACATCCTTTGCTCTTTACATTTTTTTTTGCTCTTTTTTGTCTATCTTTTTTTGTTTTTTTTTCTTGTTGTTTTTTTTAAGTGGAAACGGACCTTCAAAATCCAATATTCGTTCACTGGTTCATCCTTGAATGACACCACCCAAAGGCTTTAAGAATTATCGCTTGAGACGAGAGCTTGAAAATGGGCCAGTGTTTTAAGGGAACATGAGTGGGAAAATAAGGGAAGTGGTTTTTTTTTTTTAAAAAAATTAATGCAAATCCATTAGTGTAAAGCTTCAACTAAGTTAACTTGGTTTCAAGCTTACATCACTAATGACAATCCTCTCTCTTTCGGGCTTTGAACTTTTTATTGCCACAACCTTATGTCTCCCTATTCTTCACTCATCTTTCCCAATATGCCACAGTATAGTGCCCCATGATATTTTTCCTCTCACCTTACTTCTCTAATCCTCCGATGGCTAATCTTACCAACAACTTTCAAGGGAATGATTCAATTCCATGAGTTAAAGCTTGAATGGTATCCATTTTTATGCAAGCATAAAAAAAAATTAACATGAATGAAGACTTAATGACTTCTTCAAAACTCATTTGATTTTCTTTAAAGAGAGAAAAAAATTATGCTACATGAGAATGGATCAAAGAAACTAATATGTTATGAAATGCATGATATGAATGCAAACACTCATCCTAAGATGCAGCATGCGTTTGCTTTGTAAATTTTTATTATATTTTTTTATGCAAGAAATGCAGTGAATTTTTGGCTCCATTTGAAGGGAAGATGCTATGAGTACTTAAAAACAATGTAATTTATTTTATGATGAATGAATTATTTATGATGAATGGTGAATAGCAACCCAATTTTGCATTATTATTATTATTATTATTATGAGATACTTTTTTTTTTTTTGCAAATGCAACCAGATGCAAATGTTTTTTTTTGTATGCATGAAATGCAGATGATTTTTTGATATTTTTTTTATATGCATGAAATGCAATATGATTTTTTGATATTTTTTTTATATATGCATGAAATGCAATATGATTTTTTATTGATTTTTTTTTTATATGCATGAAATGCAATATGGTTTTTATTGATGTTTTTTTTATGCATGAAATGCAATATGGTTTTTATTGATGTTTTTTTATGCATGAAATGCAACATGATTTTTTTTATATACTTTTTATTCATGAAATGCAACATAATTTTCATTTTTTGTATTTTTTGTGTAAACTAATGAGCGATAACGAGAAAAATATATAAATCAAAAACAAGGATAAGAGGAAAAATAGCTCCCTTATTGTGAACACTCACCGGGTTAACAGCTATAACCTATAAATATTTCAGGTCTCTAGAGCCAAGTATTCTCCTAGAAAAGTTAAACACACCAGGATGTACATCCAAAATGACTACCACTACACAGCCTCGTTCTAACTTAAGTGTTTCTCTTTAGGCTCCGGTATAAGTCAAACTCAATGTGTGTGCTCACAGTGTATGTGTAGTGTGTGAAGGGAATATACAAACTTCAAATCTTAAAAATAAAATAAAATCACAAACTATTTCAATAAGTACAACCAAACAACAAATAATACATGTCAACTAACCTAGGGTTTATATCAAGCACAATATATAAATATAAAATGAATATATACAAAGAAAGAAAATAAATAAATAAATAAATAAGAAACAAAGAAGGGTAAACAAAGCGTACCTTATAGTCATTTTGCACGACCAAACATACCGGGCTTGACTCTCACTATCCCCAGTGGAGTCGCCATCTGTCGTGACCTGGATCTCAACGTGGACGACTCAAATATAAATTATTCGAGGAGTCGCCACCCAATTTATTAATAATAGGAAAATTGAGAAAAACCTAATTTCGAGTTATTTGGTCTGCGTAACTAGGTTGGATTCGGGAGTCGATTATGCGAAGGAATGGGTGAAAACCTAATTTCATCGCACCCTAACACATCCGTCTTAAGACAGTTATTCCTAAATTTGATTTGTGCAAATAAGTCGTTTAATTATTTGTTTACCCAAAAATAATACTTAATGAAATTTAGTAGAAATATACTTATTTACAAAGGACCAATTTAAGAAAATTTTAGTTTGACTTTGTGAGGAGACCCGCGCCTCACGTCTTTCTGCAGTGCGA
The DNA here is from genome assembly GCA_020916435.1 of Oxytropis ochrocephala. Taxonomy (NCBI): domain Eukaryota; kingdom Viridiplantae; phylum Streptophyta; class Magnoliopsida; order Fabales; family Fabaceae; genus Oxytropis; species Oxytropis ochrocephala. The sequence goes on along the minus strand of CM037093.1, from coordinate 8,979,024 downwards.
TGAGAGACTCAAAAGTCACGTAGTTCTTCCCGAAAATTTGTTGGTTGGTTGATTTTATTTTGAAGGGTCTAAGATCCAAGTTGTACAACTAAAGATTCTTAGACCGGATTGACAGGATGTACATCCAAATCGAATCCATTTTTTTATTTTTTGAATTTTTATAAAATAGGTGCTAAGTAATTAATTTGTAGGTTTTGTGATGATTTTTTTTTGAAGGGATCTAAGGCCCAAGCCAGACAACGAAAACTTAGATCAAAGTGGTGGGTTTGATAAGATGTACATCTAAGTCAAACCCTAATTATTATTCTTAAAAGTGAATAAAGTGTCATTAATTTCATTTAAGACAAACCAATAACAAAATAAGGAAAAAAAAAAAGGAAACATAAAATAATAGGGAACCAATCATAAGTCACATGGTTGTCAAAAAAAAAAATCATAAGTCACATGAATAGACAAGGTAGGGGGGAACGTGAAACAGGGGGTATGCATGTAGAATGATTGGTGTTTTTTTTTATAAATAAATAATCTGATTGAAAGGAAAGAAAGAAAAAAAAACAAAGATCTTAAAAACCAATAAATTAAAAGAAAAGAAAGACAGAAAACGTGGGGGTATAAACACCCACCCACAATTATCAAACACCCACCCACAATTATCGCCAAATCTAAATCTCTCTCCCCCTTTTTCATTTTTCTCAGCCACCATTCTAGGAGAGAGAGAGAGAGAAAACAGACCCATCACATGAGAGAGAGAGAGGGAAGATCTGATGAGAGAGTGGGAGAGAGAGAGAGAAATCGGACTGAGTAAGGGATATAAGGAGAGGAGAAAACGCGAAGGGGGTGAGACGACGGTTCAGGCCATGGTTTGGTTTGGGAGGTTGTAAGGCTTCGGTTTGTGATGGTGGTCGGTGGGGAGTTGATCTCGTGACTGTGAGGCTCGGTTTGGGAGGTTGTGGGTGCTTTGATGGAGATGAGGGTGGTTTTGGGTGAGTGGTGGTTGTTGGTGATGTGTGTGGATGAGTGGTGGTTGGGTGGCTTCTACATTTTTTTTGACAGATCAGAGTGTTATTTTGTGATCTGATTGCTGTGTGAGAATTTTCGGTCTGGGTGATTTTCGCTGTCTCCGTCTCCCCTGCTGTTTGTTTGACTCTATTTTATATTGAAAAATTAGGTTTAAGGCATTAATTATCGTTTGACTGGGCCTTGACTGTATTTTAGATCTGGGCTTCGGATCGGACCCAAATCAACTCCCTACCGCATTGATTGACTCGAATCTGCTTGAAGTTTGTTGTTTTATTTATTAATTTAGTATTTATTTTATTATTATTTTGGATTAAAAAAAAGACATAATTAAACAAATTAAATAAAACTACTATTTTTGTAAAAATTTTGAATTATATATTTTTTTTGTTTTGTTTTAAAAGAGTAAAAATAATGCGAAAGTGAGAAAAACGAGTAAAATGACGTATTCGACGTCTAAAACATGCAAAATACGCAAAAAGTGCATACTTTCGTAATTTTTCAAGAAAACGTCAAAAATACCGTTAAAAATTGAGTGTTCACAGCGTGAGATGAAGGTGGAGGAGTGGAGTACAAGATGGGGTTTACTAAAACATGGAGACGATGGAAGCTTGAGGGAGAAGGACGTACGCTTCATCTTCAGAGAAGAAAACGGCGGCCAGATCTATTCTTCAATAGCACCAAGAGCACGACCACGGCTGTGCTACCAAAACCCTAGCAAAGAGGGTACCCAAGCGATCGATTTTTAGAGAGGGTTCAAAACCCTGCCAACTTTTGTTTTGTTTTTCATATTTTAGAACAGGTCCATGGATACCGACAAATATTTATAATAATCTGTCTGCTATGGAGTAGATTTTCATATTGGTGACAAAAAACTACTACACATCTATAGTTCCCGTGATTGTTTTTGTTACAAGATGAAAATCTTCTCCATAGCCACTTTTGCTCAACAAAATGCATCAATTAGATGATCTATATTTCCCCCACTTTTAAATGAGGTAATTTCCCGTGATTAGATGATCTATATTTTAAAATAACTCAATTATTTAAAGATAGGTGAAGGGGGCGAAGATCATGAGGCGAAATTCTTTGTTTTTTGGAATCTATGTCTGAAAAGAGATAAGGTAGTTAAGTAATCATCATTGATGTGAAACAAGAGAAATTTGAGTGAGAAAAAGAGCATATGATTCATATCGCGACTTAAAGAAGCTCGTAAGTCAGACGATTAATTGTAAGATGTAATTGTTGTTGGCTAGTTGTAGCGATTGATATGGGTTAGGTGTTAGTACACAAAATAGTTTAGACACCCATCTATTTTTCATGCAATTTATCTCCTTAGAAATTTACTTATACTTAGTTTAGTAGTTATCTTCCATCAATCATCTAAACTTAACGCTATTTGAAGTAGTTAAGAAATTCATAGTTGAGAGACAAAACTCCTAACCTTAACATAATTCTTTGAAGAAAAGGAAATCAATGTTTAGAGCTTTTAGCCAATTGTCTCGACCAACAATAATAACATTATAAGTTGATTAATTTTTAATAGGCAAAATTACACCAGGGATCCTTTAAGTTATTTAATTGTAACAAGTTGGTCATTTAAGTTTTTTTTCCGTATCATTTAGGTCCTTAAGTTATTCAATTGTAACAAGTTGGTCCTTTAAGTTACATAATATGTACATCATTAGTCCTCTTTTCATTTTCTGTTACAAAAAAAACTCAATTCGATTTCAAGCACATCATCTCTGTTAGTGCGAATTGAGTTTTTTTGTAATAAAAAATGAAAAAAAGACTAACGATGTACACATTATGTAACTTAAAAGACTTAAGTGTTACGAAAAAAACTTAAAGGACCAACATGTTACAATTAAATAACTTAAAGGACTTTCAGTATAATTTTGCCTTTTTAATACTATCAAATAACTGATGAGATCTTTTAGCCAATTTCCTTGACCAACTTTCAAGTTCAACAGTAATACCATTATTACATTATAAGTTGATTAGTTTATAATACTACCAAATCAAATTACTCGATTCTCACATAAAAAAGTATTATCTCACCTTTCAGGAGTATCACAAGAAGAAGAAGAAGAAGAAAATCGTAGATTGTTTATAACTTCACCTTCAACCTTCTTGATCATTGGCCATCAACCAAATCATCATACAAATAATATAATAACCAGCCTCTAAAAAACTAATTAAAATATATTCAACCACTCTCTTCACATCATCTCTCACCCCAAAAGCAGGTTTTGATTTCAACAACCAAACTAACTCATAATTTGTGTACACCAACCACAACCAATGTGTGAACCCAACTGCTCAAACTGTTCAGTTTCTAGCTTAGCTGCCACATAGACTTCTTCAAGTAATGAATATTTATTTAGCACATGAAACACATCATTCTAATAAATAAATTTGAAAGGAATTTAGCATGACAAATTTAAACCACCTCACCAACCTTAGATACTACATAATAAAGTGTTGTCTACTTATGTGCATCTTGCTATATTCAATTATACCCCGTTACAGAATATAAGCAAAAACTAGTCAACGAAAGTTGATGTATCTAGTTTAAAATTTGGACCAGATACATCAGTTTTCGTTGACCAGTTTTTGCTTATAATCTGTAACAGAGTAGTATTATTCACTCACTTACACCCTTTGAATTGGACAACTTATCTTGACTTGTTGTTCTAATCCAATTTGAAGTGCTCCACTCCTCTTTCATTGTACACCAGCTTCATCAACTATGATTATCTACGCAGCTCTCTTTGACCATCAGATCAGAACACAAATTAATGATTCACAACTCTCTCTCTCTCTCTCTCTCACTCAATGACAGTGACTGCCATCAAGAAAAACGGTTTGATAGAGGTAGCATTGATGCCTTTTAAGATCAACATGAGGAAATTACAGTCCACGGCAACTTTGCAATAAATATGAAAACAAAATTATTGACTAAGAGATACTATGAAACAACTCTTCAAAGTTATTTGAATAATAATAATAATATAGATTCAGAATATCAGTTGCTGCCTACATGATCCCACAAACACTTTTTACCTAGTACATGAACAGATGTTTATACATGAATAAACAAGGTTGTCAAACTCTAGTTTTAACTCGTGAAATCGCATAATTCAATGATTCTAGGTCCCCAATCCGAGTTAGCTCGTTTGTGGACACATTTCTTTGTAAACTGAATTTTTTTTGTGATTCCACTCAACCGAAATTGGGAGTCAACTTGTAAACTCGGCTGAGTTTAACCGATTCAACTTAGTATAAATATTTAGGAACTTTTGTTTTTTTATGATTTGGTGTGATAATTGATGTAGTTTGATACAAATCTATGACACTTTATTATGGTGATTTGCTATTTTGCTTTATTATGGAGTTGAAACTTTGAATTATTGGTGCATTGATGGTATTATGTAAGTATATAGGTCATGTATATATTACTTTTAATATTAGGTAAACTCATGAGTTTATGAGTTCAGTTCACCTCGAAAAAACGAGTTTACTTGGACTCTCGATTTTGACAACTTTTCTCATTCATAAATATTGGGTCTTTTATCATATCCTAGTGTCATCAACCTTGGCCAACAAGTTGGTCCTTCTTTTTTAATTACATCATAATTACCAAAAATGTTACTCATTCAACACCAGGTACACATTTTCTTTTGTCAATTAATAGTAGGAATAAAACCATAATGCATAGATTAAGATACTATTTTAATACAACATAAAAACTGCTTCAAGTATTCCTTCACACAGCTACCACAGCTTTTAGACCTCTAATAATAATTATATTTAATTACATTTTATTTAAGCAACATTCATAACATAACATAGTATTACAGGACAATGAAAAACTATGCAAACAGAACCTGACAGCTTGAAGGAGTGAGATCAGATAAACTTCGAGGCGCATCAATTACGTGCCATCGAACACTGAAGTTCCACTTTCCCTCACAACTTTCTTTTGGGTTCAGTCTAGAAATATGACCAACAGCAACCAGAAGATTTCGACCAACAACATAAATTTGACAATCCCAAGCATTCACGGCGAAAGGTTTGCATATTTGCTCGGGCAAAGGAGGACCGTCTATCGCTTCCCAGGAATCAGTTTCCGTGTCATAAACCTTTAGCTTCATTCGTTCGAGCTCAGAAACAACAAATAAGTGTCCATAAACAACCACACTCGAACCGGTCCACCCTTCTCTAAGTCCAACAGCCATATTTTCCCAGTTATTAGTTCTCGGATCGTATATCTGTCCTCTAGGAGAGACATAAAACGGCCATAACCAACCTTCTGTAACCAAAAGTTTCCCATTCAGAACAGCAGCATCATAAGATGCCATATTCGTTCCCATATTGGCAATCGAACGCCAACTCCCGTTGCGAGGGTCCAACACTTCAGCTGAATCCAGCTCATAAAGATCAGTACTATTTCCACCAGCTACATAAATCATCCCATCAATCACTCCACTAGCGAAAAACGACCTAGCCGTGATCATCCGGTTCATCACGGTCCAACGATTTCTCTGCATCTCGTATTTCAATACCAAGTCGAGAGGACAATCGACATCAGAGACCATGCCACCACATACATACAAAGTACCATCACGAGGAATCGAGACACACCTAAAACCATGAGGACAAACCTTGTCCTTACAAGGCATAGCCGGGATAGTATGCCAAGAAAAATGCGTAAGGTCGAGAACCTGCCATTGAATCTTTCCAGTGCATTTATGATAAGCAAATACAAAAAGCCAAGGATCTTTCAAACCCATTTGCTTCCTATTAGTAAAAAACCTCTCTTTATTACCAAGTAAAAGATGCCACTTCTTGCATACAACCCTACACGCCGAATGACTCTGAACCGGAAGCCGTAAAAGACAATTGAGAGCAACATCATCAGGTAGGCCGGGAATCAACGGTTCTTCTCTGAGTGAAAGCTCTAACTCTGGCGACGGATTTGTGATAGAAGATTGAGTCATAGCTAACCTAAACTTAGGAGATAATGTCATTTGAGGATCTCCTAACTTGTGCACTGGTGCTTGTTGAGATGAAAATCTAACTCTCTGCATCTTTTTATCTATAAAAATCTAAAATAGACACCTAAACCTAAACCCTTGAGAAACACTAAAAACCTGTTGCTTTCTATAATATGCAATTTCTAGTTCACACTATGTTATCAAATAAGTTGGAGTAACACTAACATCCCACCAATTAGTAACACACAAATTTCAATCCAAGAGTTTAAATAGAATCTATTCTAAATTCTCAATTCCCTCAGAGATTTTTACTACAAATTAAATAAAAGGAATCCCCAAATCCTAATCCTAATCCACACAATAACGAGAAGCAGCACAAATTCCTCTTCCACAATGATCTAAAAGCAGATAGAATACAACAAAATAGCAAATTCCTCTTGTTAAAAATATCCAACTTTATTATTTATAAAAAGATATTAATTAAAACCTTCTATCTTCATCAAAAGCCAGTTACTTTACCACTATCTGAAACTTGACGACCCTCACAAGCCGTAATTTGCTTGCAGCAACAGCAAATAACCCAATTCAAAGGGTCTCCTAAAAATCTAAACTTTATCTGAAATAGAATAGAATACAAGTGAGGAAAGGTGATTAGAGAGAAAACAATACAAGGGAAAGTGAAAAACAAAAACTTACAAGAAGCAAGGAAAAGTGGTAGTGAGAGATAAGATATAAATTGAAGGTAGACTTTGCTTTCTTCTAGTTGTACAGCAAAAAAACAATAGAGATAAAGACTAGAGAGAGAGAGAGAGGAGAGAGGTGACCAGTTTTTGATAATTGTGTGGCAAAGATGACGGCAGTTAGGGTCTAGGGGAGGAGGATCCAACCAATTTGCTAAGATACATGGTAAAGACATTTTAATTAAGGATGTTTAGTAACAAACGAATTTTCCCTATAAAGAAAGAGTTTAGGGTGTTTGTTTTCGTACCCCCCTCCTTCCCTATCACACCCCCATTTTTCCATAAACGCCAATAATACCACTGTTTTTAAAAAAAAAAAAAAAAAAATTTAAATTTTTGAATTACCTCAAAATAAGGTAATTAGGTTCAAAAACAATTAAATTTTTGAATTACCTTTTTAGAGTAATTAGGTTCATAATTTTAAAAAATTGAATTACCTCTAAAAATGGTAATTAGAAAATTGTATTTTTTTGTTTGTATATTAAATTAATATTTTAACGCGCGTTTTATGATCTGAACGGTTTATGATTTAAATAAGAATATGTCAAAATATATAAAATGAGCAACATAAAAAAATATAATGTACAAATACAACTACTATGGGTCCAAAATGTTTAACAACGATGAAAATAAGCACGTGAAGTGGGTGAGCAGGCGACATCTAAGGCATCCGGTCAATCTGGTGCTCTCTCGCACCTCTCCTCATATGTCTCGGGACAACGGGCTCTCGATGATATGGTGGATCTGAAAGCTGCTCTGGGCGCTGGCTGCTCTGCGCTGCTGTGGCTCGCACCGAGCAAGACGCACTTCTGGTTAATTGGTCGTACCAAGGAAGGTAATCGGGATCGCACTCGCCGTGGTAGCCCGCCACTCTACTAGCCCGCCAAAATGTCCGCGCCGAATCGATACATCAATGAACCTGTATGATCTCGTGTCGCAGAGGAGCATTACCCGAAATGGGTGGAAGAGGATCCTCTGTGCACGCCCGAATCGCCAACGCACTGCATGCGGCATGTAGGGGAGCAGCGTCATCGCCTAAAGCAACCGACCTACGGCAGCGGATATGTTCGACAAAGGAACATACCGCTGTGGTCATCATAAGGGGTGAGGATGACATCCCCATTTGCAGAGCATCTATCCGCGCTACTAAAGTCCACCAACTTTACTTTATCCACTTCTTGTTCCCAATGGTGGTGCACGTGGTCGATGCGTCCTAGCTAACACTTTCCGACCAACGGCCGTGGGAAAATGCTCGTAGATCCAAAGACTTTGAAATAGTTAAATTAAAAATAATCGAGTTATTAATATATGTTAAATTTAATTAAAAGTTTTAAATTAAAAAAATAAATAAATGATTACCAGAGCAAAGTGTCAGTATCCGCGAAGCGCTTGGTCGTATAAAAGACCGCTTTCGTCGGTGGGTGTAGAGATAACTAAGAGCGGCTATACCCAAGACCATCGCCACACTGCTTGAAGATCTCGGCGGATACATCCACCTCACGCGCACTAATGTGTGACTCTTGTCACCCGAGAATGGTGGTGCCTATCGAGAAGAAGAGCATGTAGTAACCGTGCGGTACCGCTTCATAAGCACCCGTGCCATGTTCGCCTTGTAGGCGTCCTCTACTGAGGAGATCCTCGATCATCGCCTCGTTATCCTTAAGCTCCGGATGACGAGAGCACGATCTATGCCCAAACGATCCACGACCATGTGAAAAGCCTCAGCAGAATCAAAATCGGCTTGTGGTCCAATGGGGTGCCATCCAAATGGCAAGTGGAGCAAAGACGGCCACATCATCCAAGGTGGATCATCATCTCCCAAAGGGCATGTGGAATGAAGCAGGTCTCGGGATGCCACCTCTCCACAAAAGCGAATATCAACTCATGGTTGATTCCACCAGAAGTGTGATGTCCAACTCGTAAAGCTTAGCCAGACGCAACCAATTGCTCTACCGGTGGGTGGTGGTCGTAAGGTCTAATTTTAGAAAACTTTCGCCGTGAGATACAACCTTTAGTTTCCGAGGCTGAAAAAATTCAAATTAAACCAAACGTTATAAAAAATAAGTAATTAATTGTTGTTAAGTAAAATTAAAATAAAAAATTAAAATATTACCTCGCCTCTATCTATCCAGACGCCAAAGTGCGTATCCCAGTGTAAATATAAGGGGTGTGTGCTCCACACTGTGGGGCAGTGAACCTCCTCCTCCTCAACCTCCTCCTGAACCTCCTCCTCCTCAACCTCCTCCTGAACCTCCTCCAAAGCCTCCCAACCGTCATGATACATCTCTGGGTGCTCCTGTTGGTGCCGCATATGGTACTCATAATCAGGGTGGTCTTCTATCCGCTGCTCATACCGGGGCTGAGGCTGCTGAGGCTGAGGCTCAGGCTCAACCATCTCTACCACTCTGGCACGGGCTCTCTCGCGCCTCTGACGCTCAGAAGCATGCCCAGTGACTACGAGCCTGCGTAAAGTGTCCGGAGAAGGAGTATCGCGCTACATCGCCTCCCGGATCATTGTGCTCGCCGCCGGCCGCGGGTCTTTGCTCCCGAAGACTCTGCTCGCTCTACGTTGTCTGATCGTCTACTCGCCACTGTTAAAAAAATAAATGTAATTAGAAAATATTAAAAATTGAAAAAAAAAAAATTAGTTTTTCGGAATTACTAGGTAATTCCGAAAAGAATTTCGGAAATACCTCAGAAGTGAGGTAATTAGGTTCATATTCTGAACCTAATTACCTCACTTCGAGGTATTTCAAAATTTTTCGAATTACCTAGTAAATTCAAAACCAATTCAATTTACTTACTTTTTCCGAAATTGTGAAATGTGAAATGTGAAATGTGATTTTTGTAAATTTTCAGGGTATTTTTTGTCAATTGGGATATTATGGGGTGTGTAGTAGGGAAGGAGAGTACGAAAACAAACACCCAAGAGTTTAATATGTGTATACATATATACGCTGTGTATATGTTTTTACGACCACATTCGATAACAATTTATAGATTAACTTCTTTTTAATGAGGAGATTTTAACTTGTAATTCGTAGATAGTGTAAAACTATTATGCATGTATTGTGTATATAAATTAAATTCATAAATAAGAATTATAAAGAAAATAAGTGTACCAATGAGAGTTTGTCCAGATTGCATTTTAAGGTCTTGAGTTTGAGTTTTATGTGTGTCAACAATTTATTGGAAGGAAAGAATCATATGAATCAATAAAACTCAGTAAACATATTGTAAAACTGGTGGATATTGTAGACTAATATATAGTAACTAAAAAATGAAAAATAAAGAAAGAGGTGTTAGAATGGTAGGTGTGCTTTCAAGATACCACTGTCTACTTATCACTTTTTTTTCACTCATTTTTTATTTTCTATATATTTATAAATTAAGTTTTTTACATTATGATAAATATAATTAGTTGTTTTATCAATTTTCTGTATCCACTACTGGCGCCAGTAGAGCAGATTCATATAGAAAGAAAAGCACGCATTTTTTTGGATTATTATTACTTTAATAAGAAATGGAAAGTGTTGAGGAATTTCTTCTAATTTTTAAAAATAAAAAATAATATTGTGAAACAACTCTTGCCAGTTACAAAATCTTTTATTCTGTGATCGCTTTCACTTGCCAAAAGTAAAAGATTGTGAAACAAGATTAATTAATCTCTACTCATTTAAACACAAAAAAGTGGTTCACGCGTAATTAATCTCTACTCATTACAAATATAGTTTTAAATTGATCTCTAAGCCAAAATGGAAACACTCGAATTGCTCCTTGAGAGACTATTTTAGTAAAAAAAAAATTGAATAATCGATACGATAAAACTTTCATTTTTTTTAGTGATCGATTTTGTAACAAAACTTTCAAGGATTAACATAAGGCCATTGTTTTCCCACAACCACCCCCTCCTACTCACCACACACTCCAAACATTTTTTTCCAAAAATACCCTCACGTGAAACGCTCCAAGAAGCTGATGAAGGATGTGTTTACGAGCGGTTCGGTTAAGACCAACCGAACGTGTTCGGCTAACGTCAACTGGAGGTTATAAAAATTTAGAGTGAGGTGTGTTTCATCAATTTTGTTCGTCCGGAGTTGCGGATCCGAACAAGTTCGGTTGGTCTTAACTGAACCCACCTGATACCGCACAGACAAAGACAATGAATACAAACACCCCCAAAGAAATTTACAAGGTTTGATTGTGCCTATCTGAATCCATTAGGTTATGGGCAACCGAGCCAAACGGGATTTCTGAAGAAAAAAATGCAGCAACTATTAGAGATGAAAACGAAAAAAGTTTGGTAGGGATAATACTTCATAATGTTGAGAAGATGATTAAAATGTTAATGATGTAGGAATGGAGATTAGAATTTGGAGTGGAGAGATAGGAGGTTTGGAGTGCTTGAGAGGAGTGTGTAGGAGATGGAGGAGGTGTAGTACCTAAAAAGGAAGACAAATAAAACAATGCAATTAACTAACCATTGAATAAACTTGAAGAAATTACTCATATCAGTCCCACGAGCTAGTATTATCACTAATAATTTTTGACTAAATCCACAACTTTGAAACAAACTGGTACATCAATCCATACAAGTGAATTCAAAATAGGCCTATAATAAAAAACTAACAAGAAGATCCAAAATTAAATAAAAAGTGAGAAAACTGTAAAGAAGTTTCCAGCTATATATAGTTCTACAAGAACCATATCCTTATTGGAAGTAATTTTTGTGATGAATCACTGACAAAGCTGCTCAACTGCTGTAACAATCTGAGCAGGTTGAACAACAGTCCATTCCTCCAATGTCCCAGCATATGGTGTTGGAACATCCTGAGATGATAAACAAACAATAGGAGCATCCAAATAATCATTAAAATTCTCAGTAATAGCAGCTGTCAAACTAGCACCAATTCCACCAGTACGCATACACTCTTCAACGATTATCACGCGATGTGTCTTCTTCACCGAGTTCCCTATCGTATGAAGATCAAACGGTTTCAATGACCTGATGTCAATTACTTCTGGATCATACCCTTTATTCACCAATGTCTTTGCAGCTTGCATTACATGATACCTCATTCTAGAATAGGTTAAGATTGTCACATGCTCACCAGGCCTAACCATCTCAGCTTCTTCAAGTGACAATACATATTCTTCATCCGGGATTCTTTCCTTGAGATTGTAAAGAAGAACGTGCTCGAAAAGAATCACGGGGTTGTCACTTCGGATTGCAGCTTTCATTAAACCTTTGGCATTGTAAGGGGTTGAGCAAGCAACCATCTGGATTCCGGGGATTGACTGAAAATATGACTCTAGACGTTGTGAATGCTCAGCCCCGAGTTGTCGCCCAACTCCACCAGGTCCGCGAATAACAACTGGTATTTTAAACTGTCCTCCAGATGTGTAATGGAGCATGCCACAATTGTTGGAGATTTGGTTAAATGCAAGAAGTAGAAATCCCATGTTCATGCCTTCAATAATTGGCCTTAGACCAGTCATTGCGGCACCAATGCCCATGCCCGTGAAGGCGTTCTCGGCGATGGGGGTGTCCAAGACCCTGAGGTCTCCAAACTTAGGAGCTAGGCCTTTGGTTACCTTGTAAGATCCACCATAGTGACCTACATCTTCTCCCATGACACATACTCGGGGATCCCGATCCATTTCTTCTTCCAAACCTTCGCGTAGGGCTTCGAAAAGGAGAAGTTCATGCCTGAAAATCAAATGCATAAACTGTCAATTTCATCATTAATTGCTATTATGTCCTCCTATGTCTAAAACCAATACATCCAAAAAGAGGACATGCAACAGACGCCAAAGCATGCTTTAAGCACTTGCAAGTTGCAAGTTCGCAACCACGTTCACTGGGTCCTGAATTAAGTGTCTCATAAATGTCTCTTTTCAATTTCAACCTTTGATCCCTTTATTCTGAAAGGGGAAAAGGAAGTGAAAATCCAAAGAGCTACAAAGTAAAGTTGTGAGTTTGGGCATGTGTATTCATTTCCAAATCCATTGAAGATGACTTGCACGTGTAATTATAGGTAAAAATACTTGAATAGAGAAAGTGGCTTCAGTAAAATTATTATATTAAAAAAGAAGTGATTTATTAGCAAAATGTGTAAACACATCGGCTTAGTAGTAACTGCATGTTTATTTTTCTGTCATATGCAAATGGAGAATCATATCATATCATATCATATCATATCATATCATATCATATCATATCACATACTTAAATTCATGGCTTGCATTTTATGACACGATCGATTGTGTAAAAGTGTAGACAAAAAAGTCGATAGGAACTGAATCCAGAAAGAAACATACCCAGGTTTTGATGATATAGAACTGTCTGCCACCTTCTCCTACAAACAAACAACCAACAAACTAATAAGAAACATGATAAATGAGTAATCAAACTGCAAAAGTATTGAATCTGTGATTGTCCATTGAATTGAACAAGAAATGCACTGAATCAGAAAATGGAAACATGTGAACAACAGAAATGGTGAGAAGAAGAAACTCTCATTTTCGGTTATGATTCAGTTAGTTACAAAATGACTCTGACTTTTACATATATACAACAGCAAGTAAAAGTGAGAATAACTAGAGTTAAGCTAGCCTATCTATCTATCTATCAACTAACTATGCTTAGTTAAATTAACTATCCAGCTAACCAAGCAATCTGATAATTAGATAAGTTGATAAAAAGAGGAAAGGAAAAACATAGTGGTGAGATAACTTACTGCAACAGCATTAGTAATCAAACGTTTAGACTTTCCAGCTTCTAAGTTAATGAGATTGTTCACCCTTGCATCAGATCTGACAACAAATGTGCTACTTCTCCTCTCTGAATCACCCACCAAATAGTGCACACAAAATTAAAGAAACAACATTTCAGACAATAACTACACTACTTAATCAAAGTAAATAATACTGACACAAGAGTGAGTAATTGAAGCATAATAAATCATATAAAACTGAAACAAACAAAACAAAATTTAGGGGAATACAAAAGTAAAAAACATAAATTGAAATCAGACTCTACAATATATGCTAAGATAAACGAACTTATATGGGAGCTAGCCACCCAAATGGCAGTGACAGTCTCAATTCATAGATTTGAAAAAAGTAACACTTGACCAATTCACAATGTTTGAATGAGATAAATGGTTATTAAAAAAATTGGATCTTTGTGGAAAAGAGAGAAGCAAACCTGAGAGGGATCGAGAAGATGAGAAGTGGAATTTGTTAGAGGAAGAGAATGCGGTGGCGGCTCCTACTCCCTGGAAAAGAGTCGCCATTGAATTGAAGATCGAATCGAAGTTTGGCAACCAAAAACGGTGAAATGAAATCAATAGAAAAAGAAATGGGTTGAATAAATTATATAAGAGAGAGAGGAGGAAGGGGAAATACAATGCAATGCAATGCAATGGGAGAAAAAAAGACAGAAAGGGCGGAGAAACTAATGAAACTTCATTTGCTTTGTGTCTATCGGTTACCGTTGAGCAACTCTTGTTTCCATCAATAATAAAATAAGTATTAATTTTTCTTTTGGGTGCTTCTTTAGTGATGAAGCAAATCAAATCTCTTGCGAATCACTAAAATTATAGTAAAATACTATGAGTGGTTAAGATAAAATCAACCACTATTAAATTTCAACTGTCGATGAATTTTTGTAATGCATCCTACGTCATATTTAATGGTTCACCAATAAGAGATTTGATTTTACTCCCTTACTCTAGAAGTAACCAAAATAGGGAAAAATATTAAGGAACTAAGATTAAGGGAGAAAGATGTGAAAACTAAAAAAAAAATTCACAATTTATTTTGGTGGTAAAAAGAGTATTTCTATGGTGAGAAACAAATCAAATCTCTTATTGGTGAACCATTAAATATGACGTAGGATGCATTACAAAAATTCATCGACAGTTGAAATTTAATACTGGTTGATTTTATCTTAACCACTCATAGTATTTTACTCAATATCATATAATTTTAGTGATTCGCAAGAGATTTGATTTGCTTCCTCACTAAAGAAGCACCCAAAAGAAAAATTAATACTTATTTTATCACTCACCGGTGAACCACAAAAATTGACCGTAAGATATTGTGCAAAATACTATGAGGGGTTATGATTGAATCAAATAGTATTAAATCTCAACCGTTGATGAATTTTTATACTACATCATACATACATATTTAGTGATTCACTGGTGGGAGGATTTGATTTGTTCTCTCACCCTAGAAACACTCTATTTTTCATAGCGCTTAAAAATGCTAAATGGCCCAAAAAATATAATTAAAAGTTAAAATGGACTAAAAATAAATGTAAAAACTAAAAGCGAGTGAAATTTTTGATCGTTCATTTTACACAACCCCTTTAAAACATAGATTTAACGTGGTTTGGTAGATAATAAAACCACATTGCACTCCCACACTGAGCCAAAAGCTACAACAGGAAACTTCCATTTACTCATGAGTTTGGTATGATTGGAAGTAGATCCAAAGAGACATTTAGTTGCATGCACTCATCCTCATTTTTTTTTTGTATAAAACGGTATCTTCTGCGCACAATTGCATCGACTAATCCTTCGAGTCAGGTTGAACCACAATGGGCAGCAAAACTCTCCCTAAAATTTAACACTGCTGCATGCGCAAGACTGGATTCGAACTCAAAATCCTGGTTAAGCTGGAAGAGACCCCTACTGTAACACCCATTTTCTACCCCTCAATTTACACGTCATTATCAGAGTAATTTCCTTTTCAAAAATATTAATTTAATTGGTAGAAAAGAAATGCTACCTCGTCATAAAAACTCATCATTTACACTCATTAAAGTTTATGCAGCAAAATCATCGTCATAAAAATTAAACTCCAAAACAAAAAGAATTTTTCGTCACAGCGGAATAAAAATCATCGCTCGCCAAAACCACTCAGACACGTCTCACATCAACCATAAAATCATTAAGCAGTTAATTAATAAACTAACAAACTTAAACTACGCCCCTAGGTGCTACAAAGATCGGGAGGTGACTCGGCAGACATCCCAACGGCTATCAAAGAAGCGCAAAGCAGGACCTTCATTCGGGGGTTACTGCACAGCGTTGCCACAATAGAGCAACATTCCAAGCGAGAAGGGTGAGAATTTCAATAAAACATAATCGGATACATAATAGAGAAATGAGAGCAGCAATCACATAGCATCATCAACATCACCAATTCATGATCACACAACACCAGCTCCACTCACAGACAACAACAATTACACAGTCATGATTATGCATGAAGATGCAACCCCACCAGGGCATATGCATGATGGTACCATATCATCTTTATAAACCACTCAAGGCATATCTTCATCATAGAAGAAAAACCACTCAAGGCATAACATCATCAATAATAGTCATAGTATGCACATGCCATGAGACTCTATAACACATGTGCAACTAAATCAACACTCACTCGGAGTACTCATCATCATCATCATAAAAGAAATAACCACTCAAGGCATGTCATCATAAAACACTCTTAGAGTGTATTCGTCATTCACATCACAATCTTAAATAACACATCATCAAAATCACGAATCATAATACATCATCATCAAGCAATTACTCATAGAGTACACTCTTCGCAAAAACATCGCTGTTCATATTACATCATCATAACACACATATCCCCATCATCATTCAATACATATATATATATACTTCATTTGTCTTTTAGATTAGGGTGTTATAAAATAGTGCACTCGATTGACTATGGGATTACTCAGTAATAGCGATACTACTTGCAATGTGCATCATTGGCCACCTTTGCAAGACTCTCGATGATGCCCCTTGTAAATATACGTGAAAGAAATTTCGACCTTAGTGGTAAACCACAATCTAGCCATAGTCAATTAGCACACTAGTAGTATAACATTTTCACGAGACTCATTTATATAAACACAAAGATCACAAATTTTTTGTTAAGAATTGTCACGTTTCAATTCGGAAAACACCTCATCTTTAAGCTTAGACACCTCGTTGGGAAAAAGAGGAACACCACATTTTTAGTAGTGGAAACGTCATAATTTAAGTTTGAGATAATCATCATAGTAAACGAATTGACAATTATAAAGTAATACATTTTCTTGTGGGAAAGCAGAAGATTTTTCAAAGAATGCACATTAGGAACCAAAACATCACTTAAAGGACCAAACCAAAGACTCAAGGACCACAACAAAGACTTAAAGAACCAAAACAACTCCGTCAGGACTACAACCACACCTAAGACTTTCAAAAGAGGAATCGATTCATAGCTACTTGTTTTCAAAAGAGGAATCGATTCATAGCTACTTGTTTTCAAAAGAGGAATCGATTCATAGCTACTTGTTTTCAAAAGAGGAATCAATTCATAGCTACTTGTTTTCAAAAGAGGAATCGATTCATAGCTACTTGTTTTCAAAAGAGGAATCGATTCATAGCTACTTGTTTTCAAAAGAGGAATCGATTCATAGCTCTCATTTTTAAAGAGGGAAATCGATTCAATGCTCCATTTCTAAAGAGAGGAATCGATTCCTTGCTTCTATTTTGAAGAGGGAAATCGATTCTTGCCTTCCTTTCTAAAGGGAGGAATCGATTCCTTGCTTCATTACTAAGGGGGAAATCGATTCTTGCCTTCATTTCTAAAGGAATGAATCGATTTCTAGCTTGTTTTTAAAGAAGGAAATCGATTCTAACCCATCAACCCACCCATTTCGAAATTCAATCCATTAACAACATCAATGATCATCAAATCACATCACAATAACATCAAAACGCATCAAACAACATCAATAATTCATCAACAACATCAATAATCATCAAATCACATTACAATGACATCAAAACCCCACAAACCCACCACATACCCAATTATGTTAAACCAAAACGCTCACCCTTACCTCTTAAACGTAAGCTCCGAAGAAGACGATTGGAATCACCAACGAGTAACCACAGCAACACAACGAGCCAACACCTTGGAATTTCTTCCTTCAAGTCGCGAAAACCCTCCCTTTTCCTTCCCCCGCCGCGCCACCTTCCCTTCTCACTCTCTCCCTCAATTTCGTTTTCTTCTCCGAATGAAAAATGGGAGTGAGGGTTTCGTATAACCCGCCAGGGGTTTAAGGCGTGGGCCTTTCACGCATTGGGCTCACAATTACACCCCTCTACTACTCGATCCCACTCCTACGCAAAACACGATATTTCCTCTAATTTAATTATCTCACACTTCAACTAAAATTAATTATTCAACTACTCAAATTAGTTAAACTAATTAAATTATTCTATTTTATTTTTTTAGGGTGTTACAACTCTCCCCTTAAAAGAAATTTCGTCCTCGAAATTCGACGATTCCAAGCCAACAACAAAAGTATTCCTCCACTAGAAGTCCTTGTTGTTCTAAGGGTTGTTATCCTTTATTCTATATTCGTCTCGAATTCTCCGAATTCAACTAGATTGCCCCGGAGCAATGCACACATCTCTACACTCTAACTCAGTACTAACACTATTATCTCAAGTCACCAAAGTTTAACTCGACTACCCAACACAATCAAATAAGATAGTCTCAAAGTGACAATCACTATGGGTTTATTCAATGAAACCCCATATCTTAAAGCTCACTTTATAAGCTTGAAAGCCAAGTCGTATCTCATACAAATAATTAATCTACTTTTCACAATTACTAATCATTCTATAGTAGGCTTTAAAGAAGCACGTTAATTACGAATGTTCCCAACAAGGCATGGTTTACTACAGCTCCTAAGTCTCAACTTAAGGTATGTATTCTCATCTCTTACCTCACAAAACTATGTAGTTTTAGTCCATGCCCAAGACGCCGCCAAAACTCCCATAAGAACACCAAAACCAAAATAAGGTTGAGATGAATTCTCGTTTTACAATACACGTAAAATACATAAACATTCATAACGAACACAATTATCTAAAAGTTAAGATTTAACATACACTTAATCATAATATAACAAGGAGGCTATAAAGCATATTGTCCCTAACCCTCTTATCCAATTAACATGTGGCTTTGCTATTTTTAAGAAAAATTAAAATGGAACAACAGCGCATTTACAGCACAAAGGCATCGGCCTAAACGACATAAAAACAACAAAGAATACAACACGTAAGACAACCTCATTTATGCGCAACAAAAAGCAAAGAAGGACGAAGATCAAATCAACAACATTAAGTAACATAAAGGCGGCACCATTTATCTCAAAAAAACAAGAACACATTCTAATATAAAATCAAGACTATTTATGTCGAAAAACAAAGAACACATTCTAGTGTAAAAACAACACTATTACTTTCAAAAATATAGCAACATGTTCTGTTAGAAAACAACAATAAAACAACATGAAAACAGTGACATCAATTGCAAAAACAGCAGCAAAACACCAACATCACTCTTATGGAAACAACAACACATTCTCATAAAGACAGCAGCACCTTTTCTTACAAAAACAGCAGTAAAATCGGTTCAAAAACAGCAACATTTAATTGCCTAAACAGCAGCAAAACAGTGTTAAAAAAAAACAGCAACAACAGCGATACACAACACACCATAATTCACATCTCAAGCATACAATTTCATATCCAATTTAATTATGCCACTACACAACACCTAAAGCATTAATTCACAAGTAAAATATACTAACACAAAACACTTTATGCTTAATTAAAGTAAATTAAATACATTTGTGAGCATAAACAATTTTCAACTAGTTTAATAGAATCTCAAAACCGGTCTCAATACAAATTTTACTCGTAAATCACAAAACCATGTAACGCAAATCATAGAAGAACGAAGGTACCAAAAATAGATCACGAAAACACAAGATGGCACCAATTTTAAATTCACAAAAGTATGAAGGTTACAAATCAATACATAAAAGATAGATTTCACACTGTCACACATTGCGAACAATTAAACACAAAGTAAAAGCAAGAATAAACTAGAAACATAGAATATAGTCAATATTTGAAATCATGACATTTATCTATACTCCCGAAAATAAAAGAATTCGGTAAGTCTAGCACTTGGTAAAGAAAATATTTCTCATAGTAATCACGGCATTAGAGGTCGTTCGTTGTGAAATGGCAACTCAAAAATATTTTCACTTGGGGTCATAAAGAGTTAGTGACATGCTTCGTAGGAGAGAAAATAGAGCATACAATACTACATCACCGATCAATTTTGCACATCGTTAATATATAATTAAACACGAGCACGAACATCAACAGTTTAACTTTAGAGTTTCATACATGAAGTTGTGTTTGGTGAAAGTACTAGAACATCTCTAGGCCCCTATGAAAGAAGGAAATCGGATAACACAATGCAATTAAGTAAATGTTATTTCATCTGCCGGTGGCTTCACAACATCCCACATTTAGAAAAATCGAGCAATTGAGAGGAACGAAATAAATAAATAAATATTGTAAAAATGTAGTTATCATTAAAATCTTTTCATCTACAATCTCGCTCAAAGGAATCAACAACTATAGCAATTACGGGAAAAATTATACTTATAGTAATCAGAGCATCACAACACGCTAGTTGTCCAGTGAAAACCTTATATAGATAACCAAGCAATTCGTAAGCACTTAGTTTAGAGCATCATAAGCAAATAAAAGAAACACGTTACAAAAACTTTGAATAAGACATAGTAATGTTTACTTAGACAAGATAAACACATTTTTGAGTATTCCATAAAATAGTGGTTAAACACAAGAGTACCCGCAGAGTCAATAAACATTTTAATTTTCACTCTCCAAAACAACATAATGCAACCAACCACAACAAAGCCAAGTCATAGAAGCCTGGACTAGTAAAGTTAGAATTCATAGAACAGCTTACTAAACAAAAATCACAGATTGTATGAATTCAAAGATCACGAAACAACAAAGTCACAAAATAGGGCCTAAATACAAGGTTCACACAGAAAACACTCGATTGGCCCACAACACACGGTCTAAAGGGAATATTGAGCTCTATGAAAGTCACTTGGATTTTAACCTCACTAACAACGGTAATATTGATGATCCCGCCTACCACGAGTACCTATCATTCGTCCTATTACCTCGAGAACGTAACCAACTAATGCCTGGTCTGCACACTATCAACAATCAAACAAGCAAAGCATGAAACTCTACTCGAGTTCACCAATCGAAACACAATAGACAATACAACGATCAGGTTATGACCGACACGCACTACAACGTAAACAACGATTAGGACTAAAAGACTCTACGATCGGACAACTTGGTGGACAGACCGAATCGCCTCGATACCACTAATGTAACACCCCTTTTCTACCCCTCAATTTACACGTCATTATCGAGTAATTTCCTTTTCAAAAATATTAATTTAATTGGTAGAAAAGAAATGCTACCTCGTCATAAAACTCATCATTTGCACTCATTAAAGTTTATGCAAAGAAACCATCGTCATAAAAATTAAACTCCAAAACAAAAGGAATTTTTCGTCACAAGCGGAATAAAAATCATCGCCGCCAAAACCACTCGTGACACGCCTCACATCAACCATAAAATCATTAAGCGCGCTTAATTAATAAACTAACAAACTTAAACTACGCCCCTAGGTGCTACTGAAGATCGTAGAGCGACTTAATGAGACATCCCAACGGCTATCAAAGAAAGCGGCAGGACCTTCATTCGGGGTTACTGCAGCGTTGCCACAATAGAGCAACATTCCAAGCGAAGGGTGAGAATTTCAATAAAACATAATCGAATCATTGTTTCTTTGGTGTTTTTAGCAAACAATCACTAGTTTTCAATATTAAGATTGTGAGATCAAACTAGAAAATCTCTTTGACAATTGCCTAGAAGTTTTGTGTCTTTTAGCGTGTGTAAGAGTAAGAAGAAAATAGTAGAAAGAGATAGTTTGAAAGCGAGAATGATAGCGAAGTGCAACAAACGTAAAAAACAAGTAAAAAGTGCATTAAATGATGAGAGAAGAAGGTGGTGCACCAACACGCATAATGTAATCGATTCACTCTTGTTTCGCTTTGGCTTGGAAGTTGAGTTTCACGAGTTTTTGTAAAGATGTGGTGACCCCGTTTTCCTATTACAAGCGGAGTATTTATACTCTCATATACAATCGTGGGCAAGCACGATAACCACTTCCTAAAAACTAGAAATAACCGCCCACTAATCGCCTTTGCTCCTTGCGCTTCGACCGCCTTGTTGTCGAAGAATTTGGCGAAGCATTGGACCCGATTTTGTCGAACAACCGGGCCTTCTCTTGTCGAAGGTTCTGGCGCCTTGCCTCGTAGCTTGAAGAACTAGGTGCGCCGAAGTTTGCTTGCATTGTCAAGACTTGTACAACCGCATCGTTGAATTCATGGTATATTGACTTGCACGTTGACCGCAACCCCACGTAATATTATTAAATGTGCAATCAACACCATTTAAAGCTTAATTTAATGCCCTTGCCGAAATTTTGAGGTAACAGATTGCCCCAAAAATGTTTTTCGACGGAATAAGGAATGGAGGGAAGAAAAGGCATTTTTGAATATCGCGGCAATGGTCACTTCTACCGCCTTTTGCGTTTCAACAAAGTGGTCGAAAAGACAACCATCATTACTTGCATGTAAAACGAACCGCCTTATTGGCACACGTTGCATAGTTGGTGGGCCATCACGTCTCTCAAACGTCGCGAACGTGCGAGTTATGGCGAGCGTGCAATAATCGTAGCTTCCCAACATATATAAGCGGCGCTACAACCTTTCATATTCCTCTTTACTCGGTTTGAACTCTTGTGAAACCTATCTCGTATTCTTCATTCTCTCGCATTTTGCAAAAATCCCCAAAATCACTAAAGTTTCAAACTTTCATTCCTTCCTTTCAACCTACGCTTGAATCTCGTCTCGCATTTGCTTTTATCTCTCATGGCTTCTCATATCCATTCTTTGAATGTTCAACGAAAGAACGACGAGACCAACAGACCTAAAACCCTTGATGGCTTTGTTGATGAGCCCGATATTCGCGATAGTCGAAAGCGCTTCACCTGGCAAACCTGTATTGATTCCTCTACTAGGGTTTATACTCATGCATATCTAGGTCCTCTTCCTAATACCCTTTTAGAGAACATCAAGTCTCTCAAATTTTCCCTAGTCATGCTTGTCTTCACCCGTAATTTTCACCAAGACCCCTTTCCATTTAGAATTTTCGAATAGTCCTTCCAGGTCTTTTAGTGCGCTCCCAGGCTCGACCAACAGATTTACATAGATTGGCTCGACAAGGTAGAGGCTAAAAAGGCCGACGTCTGGAAAAAACAAGGTATTTTTGACCTTATCCAGTTGTCTCAGGTATGGGCCTAAGTATGACAAAGACTTGATATTGGTCGCTATGCACTGGGATCTGTGCCACTCATAGTCTTCACTTGAGATGTGGCATGCCGACTCCCACTTTACTAGATGTTCTTTGCCATCACCGGTCCGAAACCCCAGGTGAGACTTTTGACGCCAATCCTCGAGTATGTATACCCGTTTACTTTCAATAATGCCACTTTTGCTCCTTACATCACGAACACCATAACCGTGACATCGACACGTTGTCTTCTAAAGAACACGTAGTATTCTTAACCCTTTGGTTATCTCTTTTTTTTTCGCACCGCTCACCCGTGTTTCTAAAACCTACATTCCACCGGCATTTCAACTCCACGAGAAAGAAAACATTAATCTTGCCAAGCAAATTGCTGGCCGGGTTCTCTCTATCGGGAGCTTGACAATGCTTGTCTTAGAATCGAAAGAAGATGAACCCACCAACAAGTTTTCGCTTCGCCCTCGTGGTTATTGCAATTGTGGTCATTAGCCACTTTTGAGTCTAGACTAGGTCAGATATCCCTAAGATATTCACCCAACCTTAAAGTCTAGGAGGATGAAGGGATTCGACTGGCTCGGTTGAAAACAAGCGGATAAATATTCCTCCGTAAGAGTCTTTCAAATTCACTTCGACATGTTCCTGAAGTGCACAAACCGTAGACTCTATGGCTCCTTTTGTGCAAAGGCCTTTCGGTCCAACTTGGTTTCGCAACCATTTCCCTCTTCTTCCGTCGAATGTCGAGGAGATTTCCCAATCGCAAGCCTACTCTCTCTCCCGCTATTCTTTCTACTGCAGACTTACCCCGGCAAAGCTAAAAACATTTTTCGAATTAAGAGATACTTCCCAAGTTATTCTCGCGCAGACGGTTTGGCCTTTGTCGATTCGACTGCACCAAAGTATGTTTTCATAGGCGAGAATTTTCGAATCCGGACTCTCGTGGCACCTACAAACACGCCTTCAAGAAATTCCACTATAGGGCCTCGAGCTTCGAGCCCTCAAATTCAACCCCGATTTTCATGTACTAAGGAATTTCATGAATGGTGGACTAATTACTATACCACGGTGCTTTGGGAGGCTAGTGACACCTTCGCAGAAAATATCATGAAGAAATTGGTGGCGACCTCTTCCTTCGAACAACCGGTATTCACTTCGATACCTAAATCTCCCGAGTCTTGAACATCTATAACTTAGTTTTATTTCGTTTTCTTACCAATGTTTTTCGACGCCAGTCAACTCGCGCCAAACCGAAGGCCAAAGCAATCAAGGCTACCACAAAGACCATCTCCTCCAAAGAACCAAGAAAATAAAAGTGGACACGAGATCTACTCCGGACATTGTCCGAAGAAGGTATGTTGCCATTCATTCGCTTCAAGTTATTTTTGATTACGACTTTTACTTATGTCGAAAACCTTCATTTAGAAAACAACTCAAGCACAGTCCCCTCAGTGGACCAAAGCTAAGAGGAAAATGGTCCTCCCCGAAGATGAGGTACTATACTCTTGCCTTGTTAATCCGTCGAAATTTCTCTTCCCTTCGTCATCCACTTTCTGTCATAACCCAAATTCTTTTTGTAGGACATCGAAAGTGATGATAACATCCCCCCTCACTCAGAGGTCAAAGAAAAGAAATCTTCCCGAGATTCAAAAGGGCACTCAAGGCATCACTATTGATGAGGCTCCGAACCACCTTCTTCTCCTCCAATCAAGAGACTTAAGGTACAAGAGGTAAACTCCCTTTCGACATTAGTTTAAACTTCTTCGATCTCACCTTTCCCACTCTTACCTTAAATGATACACACTCTTTGTGCATAGGTGGGTGGATTGCTCGTGAACAACCCCAAGTTCGGGCCTATGGTCGAGGTCGCGATCTAGAGTTGTCGTGCCCTATGCTTCCTTTTCCTTCATCTCTCAAGGTGCAATCAAGAAACTTTCCAAGCATTGGAGAACCCCGAAATTCCCATCTTCAAGAGCTTGCGCGCCAAGTCTTTGGAAATGTCGAACAAGAGGCGATCGTCGAAGAGAATGCTCTGTTATGGAGGAGGCTACTCCAACCATCGGGGTAGCGTCGAACCGAGAGGCTGTTGTTGGAGGAACCGCTCAAGTTCCGTAACTTACTATTCCAACAATGAAGGACTGTAAGTAGCGGCTCCTCCGTCGAACTTCCTCAAGCAAATATGGTCGATCAAGAACCAGAGGAGCCTGTAGAGGTAGGTAGCTGCAGATCAAGGTGTTTCTACCAAGGAGTCATCCAACAATACCGCCGCAAGTGATCAAGAATTGGCCGAGTTAAAGAAGACGGATCCTCGCAAACTTTGAAGATCATGCTAAGCCTCAAGAGCTCTCGTCGAGCCGTTTGGTTTGCGATTCCTCAAACAATTTCTCCGAGTTCTATCAACCAAGAGACGGCCGAAAGCCCGCTTTGCGATTGAAGACGAAGGTGTTAGAAGGGGACTTGGTGGCAACCATTGAGAATGACTCATCTGTGTATCTTGAGGTAAAATCCTCATTCGTAAGATCACCAGATTAGACCCTCCTCCAAATGTCCTTGCGTTCTTCATGGAATTTGGCCCTATTTTTGAGCAACTTTCTCTTTGATCAACCAACGGCCGACCACCTCTAAGCGCAAGGTTCAAGAGACTCAACTCGCGAGGTGGAACTCGCCTCTCTTAAGGTCGATCAAGGCGACATCGAAGCTCTTGAGACCCAAGCAACTAATGATGAGAAAGCAATCGCTGAATGGGATGCGAGATTGCGCGCATTGAGGAAGAGATAAAGACCTTCAACTCAAATTGTCTAATGCTAAGCATCGGAAGGCGTGATCATCGAACGCATGAGTGTCGCTTCTTCGTCCACCAAAACTACCAAAGCAATGGCAAATTTATAGAGCACTTGGAGAAGATTGACAGCACCAAGCTATTATCGCCGATCTCGACAAAGAGTCGTATCTTCTCGATACCTCCATTTCTCTAAGTGTTAGCATTATGGAGAGGCATAAGGCTACCTTGTCGACCTTCTAAGACTGTAATAGCTTAGCATTCGAAAATGGTCTGTGTAACTTTAACAATTTCTTTATACATTGCCATTTATGAGCAACTTTCATTTACTTACAATTGCTCAATCTTTATTTTGCTAACGTTGGCTTGTATCGTTTTAAATACTTGCCATTTATTCTAAAGGTCCTATTTTCGTCACCTAACTCTTCGATTTCATAAGCGCCATTCGAAAAAGCAACGCAACACGCGAAATGGGCCTTCCCACCCACAGTGACCATTTGCCCAAAACCCTATCTTTTTATCCATAGGTAATAGGACTTTCCACACTAACTCCCCTTCCTCAAAGGTTTTTAACTTAACCTTTTATTGTAAGCTTTAACTACTCTTTCTTTCTCGTCGAATTAGCATTTCTAAAGCTAACAACCTCTCTTCGCCTACATCAACTAATTCATCAATCATCATATTCCAATAATGATCAAACGGAATTTCACATCGCTTTTGAATCCTTGTTGATTGTAAACAAATTTCGGCTGTAACACCGCATCATGTCCAAATGTTAACTTTGTAGGGAGTGGTGTTTATAGACTCTTTAGGTGAAGTTCGACAAGCCCATAACACTTGGTCAAGAGAATCGTACAACTTCTAGGCTTACGCCCAACGTGCTTTTAATCAAATTAATAATGATTTTATTGGCAGCCTCTACTTGGCCATTGGCTTCAGGCGTAGTATGGCGTCGAAGTCAATAACTTGAAACCAACTTCAAAGAATAAATCTACCATTTTTCGACCGGTGAACACAGCACCTTGGTCCGTAGTAATGGTTTCGGAATTCCATATCTATAAATGATATGATTTTGAATAAACCTTATCATCGCTTCGATCTACATTGGCTAAAGGTATCGCTCTACCCATTTAGTAAAGTAATCAATCCCCACTAGAATGTATCTCGTGGCCTTTCGTGAAGTTGGTTTTATTTCTCCAATCACATCTAAAGCCCAACCCCGAATGGCCAAGGTTTCACTATAGAATGCAACTCATTTGCAGCATGTGTTGTATTCCAAGCATGTTTTTGGCATTCTTGGCATCCTTTGGCAAATTCTATACAATCTTTTAGCATAGTTGGCCAAGACATTCCTTGTCGAAATAACAACCATTTCATTTTGTGGCCTACTTGATGTGAGCCACATGCTCCACTATGTGTATCGAATCGCCAAATATGCCCCGTTTTCACTAAGACATTTTAGTAGCACCCCTTCGTGGAGTTTGTTTGTACAATTCGTTTCCAATTAACACGTAGCTTAGAGCTCAGACTTTACTTTTTGTTAGTGTTCCTGTAGGATTTTGCAAATATTCTACAATGGGTTTTCGCCAATCATCATCAACCATATTGTCAATAGCAAAAATTTACGCCAAGTCAATACCGTCGAAAATTTGACGTTCTTCGACCTTTCACTTCACTTGTATTTATTGCCCCCAATTTTTGGTGTTGACAATAACGTTGAAGGAGTATTGTAGAGAGAGTCTTCGAGATTAGTTTATCTTTTATCTCAATTAACTCTTTCTAGGCTTTGCTTCGATACTTTGTGCAGGAAGCAATTTGTGCTATTCATTTGCCACGTGATTTTCAATTCGTGGTAAGTGTTCTAGGTGAACGAATGTAAACCCTTTTAGCAAGGTATTGGCAATAACGAAATATTTAATAAGATGTTCATTAATACATTTGTATTCTTTAGTCAATTGTTTGACCACTAGTTGAGAATCACCTTTTATTTCGACATAACTTGCCCCCAATTCGAGTAAAATTTTAAGGCCTACTATTAAAGCCTCATATTCAATTTTCATTATTTGAGCAAGAATCTCGAATTTTAAACTTATACTTCGTTGGAGTATTTTCGGAGAGATAATCAAAATTCCAATGCTCGCTCCATTCTTATGGCTTGAGCCATCAAGTATAATCTCCAAGGACGCACGCCTAATGAATGTATTTCACATTCGACAAATGTAATGGTCTCGCTATAAAATCAAGAACCACTTGTCCTTTAATTGATTTAAGGGGTTGGTAAGTTGTCAGATTTCTAGCAAAGCTAAAGCCCATTTGCCAATTCGACTATGCAACATTGGTTTTGACAACATATGCTTAATAACATCAAAATGCGAATAAACATAAACATCTCTTGATTTTATATATTGCTTCAATTTTGTACAAGAAAATACAAGCAAAGGCACAGTTTCTCAATTGGACTATACCTAGTTTCAAAGATCAATCAAAACCCTACTAAGGTAATAAATGGGTCTTTCGACACCACTATCATCCTCTTGCGCTAGCATGCTACCTATTGTGTTATCGAAAAGTCGCTATATACAATTTCAAAGCAATTTATTTCCAATAACGAGCAATAAAATTGGTGGCCTCGACCAAATAAGACTTGATTGCGTCGAAAGCATCTTGGTGAACTCGCTCCCACTTGAATTCATCTTCTTTCTTTAATCTCGTAATGGCGAAAAAGCTTGTGTTTTGCCACTTAGATTTGAGATGAATCTTGAAGGAAATTGATTTTCCCTAGTAGTAAGGATCGCAGTTCTTTTTTGGTCGAAGGAGCCTTCGTTTCCATAATTGCTTTAGTCTTATTTTCGTTGATCTCTATGCCTTTCTTGTGTACTACAAAACCCAAGAATTCACCGCACGCATACGTAAAGCACATTTGGTTGGATTCATTTTCAATCCATATTTCCTCATTCGCTCGAAAGAACGTCGAAGATGGTCTAAATGACCACTTTCTCGAGGATGACTTAACCACCACATCATCTATGTATACTTGCATAAAATCATCAATAAAATCGTGAAACATAGAATTCATTGCCCTTTGATAAGTGGCACCAGCATTTTTTAAACCAAAAGGCATGACCACCCATTCATAAACACCTAATGCCCCTGGACATCGAAAAGCCGCTGACACGCCCTCTTCGGCAATAAAGATTTGATTATACCCCGAGTAGCCATCTAGCAACCGAGATAATCAAATCCGCTGCCGAATCTATTAGCATTTTCGCTACGGGCATAGCGTATTCATCTTTAGGTGTTGCATTATTTAAATCCCTAAAGTCTACGCAAACTCTAAGTTTTCCATTTTTCTTCATTATCGGAACTATATTGGCTAACCAATCAACGCACTGGCGATTCGATGAATTTGCTTTTTGAACAGCCTTTCTATTTCTTCCTTGATCTTAGCCAATATCCGAGGAGCAAATCTTCTTGGTGTTTGCTTCATCGCTTCTTCCCGGTCGAATGGGTATTTGTAATTCCACCACTTCGACTCAAACAGGGCATTTATTTGTACTCCCAAGCAAAGCAATCCTTGAACTCCTGCAGAAGTGAAATGACTTGGGTTCTGAAGGCAGCATCAAAATGTGCACTAATATAGGTTGGCCTTTTGATCAAGCCATCTCCCAAATCCACCTCTTCGACTGGATCTTGAGCTTGCATGCGCTTTGTAGAATCTCTAGGGCCTTTTCAAAACCCAATGGTTCGTCGTCATAAATGCAATCCAGGTTTGTCATTTATGACTTCACCATTTTCTTCAGATGAAGTTATGGCTTCGATAGCCATTGTTTGTTGATTTAACTCGGCTTCCAAAGCCGTTTTTATTTTATTTTCGGCCATGTAGGCCGTAATTCTATCCCAAGCACTGGGTACTGACATCTAAACCTTCTAAGAGTCAGTGTCCCATCCTGTTGGAGGTAACACACCATCAGGATAGACATTAGCACCTTCTATTTCCTCTCTTTCCCACACAAAACCATGTGTTGGGTATAAGTGAATGGAGGAAAGCACATTATCTGAGGAGGTGTATGCTTGGCTCGAAGATGAACATGGCGCAATGTTCGCCATTTGCTTCTCAAAATTCTCCTGGTGACGCGTTGTTCACGCCAAGAAGGAAATAACTCTGGTCTGCTTCGACGTACTCTACCAGACCATCATCCCTCCACATTACCAGTTTTTGGTGTAGGCTTGAGGGCACAGCTCCTACGCCATGTATCCACTCTCTCCCAAGGAGTAGATTGTAGCTTGCTTTTGATGCTATCACAAAGAACGTGGTGGTTCTTCTCACAGTACCTACCACCACCTCTACCTCGGCGCGACTCCCAACGACCGCGATTTCCCCTCATAATTGGTTAGCATAATGTTATGAGGTCTAAGGTCCGTATCAAAGCGGACTCTATTGTTTTCGCATGGCCCGAGGCATCAAGTTAACCGCAGCCCTCCATCGATCAAGATCTTGTTAATGCCTACGCCATTAACTTTTGCTTGGACGCATAAGGGCTTCAAATGATGCCGCATGCCCTCGCCCGCCTCTCGAAAGTGGCCATTTGTTCTTCTACGCACCATTGTTCATGACATAGTAGCATCTTGGCTTGTGGTTAGCCATATCCCCAATGAAGTCCTCTTCGACGTCATTTGGGGATATATGAAAGATCGTACTCACTCGGCAAAACGGATACCACGCTGCAGACACGTCGAAGCTAGCCTCGAGTCGTCGAAATCGATGTGACATCTTCGTCCATGTCGAATGAAGCACTTTTCTTCTTTAAAGCTGTTAATGGAGGGAAAATCCTCTCCATAGCAGGCCTTCTTGGTTCCTCTATAACAATAGATTTCCCTTTAGCCTTGTTTCCAACCCTCACTTGATTGGCAGCTCCTATACTTATCTTTGTGTTCCCCACGGTTTTAGGAGTTACACCCTTAACCGTTTTTGGCGTTGGCTCGTTAGCAACCTGTGTTGCCTTCTTTTTCGAGCGCTGGTATCGACGCCATTGGGTCTTCGTCATGGGATTCTTCCCCTTATAATTGTTTTTATAATTATACTTTGAAGCCTCGCCTGTGATTGGCTTGGCTGTTCCAGTCTGTTGAACAGCATTTTTGTAGTGTCTACATCCAGCGTGTATCCACTTCTCATTTGATGGATCATTCTTGGAAAAAATGGTTTGGCGGAGGAGACAAAGACAAACTCCTTCTTGGCTATACCCTTGCCAGCAAACTGCGGCTTACTTGTCGAAGCCCTGCTCGAATTCTTTACCTTGTAAGGGAGGTCCCCTCTCTTGAAGCTGAAATTTGGCCTTTTACTTGGCCATTTCCTTTTCAGGGGTGGTCGAACTTCGCAGCATTCGACACTCTTAGCCGCTTCTTTGTCAAACACAGCACTGCACCTTGGACATAACATGACCTCAGAGCTCAATTTACACCGATTCAGAAGTCTATCAGATCTTCCTCAGCCTTGGGGTACACAGATTGTACCTTTTCCTCATATTCTTCTTGAGTAACCTGTTGCACAGCCTCACTCTTTCGTACCACACTTTTGATTTTTTCAGCAGGAGGTTTGGTAGACTTAGGAGAATCCACCATTTTTACGTCTACCATATTGATACTCATCTCAATTGGTTCCGCGATACATCGCCTCCACTTGATGGAGGGGTCAAGATCGATCTGCATCGGTGCTTTATTTTTTATCTCCAAACTTGAGTCTTCCTCTTCAATCGTTCGAACCATATCCACGAAAAGAACACAACGGTCGGTTGTATGTCCCAAAAAATTATGAAACTTACAATAACCCTTTTTCTTCCTCTGCTCGAGAGGAGGAACTTTCGTGCCATTTGGCACTATTATTTGGCCATCACCACTAGCAAATCAAGATCTCATCACATTTAGTCACATCAAAAGTGTATGTTTTAGGCACAAATCTATCGCTTTTAGGCTCCACAGATTATTCCCATTTGAGTGCCTTAATAATTTGCAAACGTAAGGAGGACGGAGCTTGAGTTCAGCCACGTCTATCTCCTCGCATTCGACATCACTAAATGCGAAGTCGAATTGCTCGCCTACATAGGCTATCTTTTCTTTTTGTGAAAACCCACCTGAGTTTTCTTTTTATTGTACTTATTCACTCTAGCCTTTTCCTCTTTAAGCCTTTCGACTTGGCGAACTCTATCGGCTAGTTGGGCCATGTCTCTCAAATGAGACGTATCCAATTTCTTTCGAATTGAATAGTCAAGGCCACCTGCCGCCATTTCGACAAGCTCATGTTCAGCACTTGTGTAAAACATCTTGCCTTCAAGAACTCTGAATCTATTCAAATAATCATCGATAGCCTCGTGTACTTTACGTCGAACACCGCCAATTCTTTGAGGCTAATCTTCGACTGGCCCATGTAGAATTGCTCATGAAACGCCTTTTCTAATTGCCCCCATGTGTATATGGAACCAGGGGGTAGAGTGGTAAACCACGTAAAGGCATTTTTAGTTAGAGAATTTGGAAAATACTTCATTTTCAAACTCTCATTTTGAGCTATGTCTCCCGCCTACCATGTGCAGGGCAATATGTTCGACAGTTGGACTCATTGGTATCACCCCAAACTTAGTGAATTTAGGGATTTTCCAACCTCTTGGCAATTCGCGCTCGCAAGATATACTCACATTGTGGGCGATATGAAATTAGGCCTATGTAAACCTACGTTAAGGCCATTTTGCGCCATTATGGTTTCGACCAAAGTGGCTATGTTGTCTTGAGCGCAAACGTTATTTCGTTGCACTTGTCGAACAACTTCATCAGCGTTTTGGTTTCGATTCACCATAACTACTTGTGGATGTGATTCCCATTTGTTGCTCGCCCATAACCGCTGGGCTTCGGCGATATCGATCTCTCGTGGGGTGTTAGGCATATTGTTCCCACAATTTGGTAATCGCTGTTGTCGTCGTAGAGCCCCTAAAGAAATGCGCAATCCTACCCATTTGGTTTGCTAACATCGATAATCGGTATTTGTGTTCAATCAAAGGATTGAACACTTCGCATCAATTTGTTGAGTCAAGATATTAACCATGTCATGATTGCTTTCGTCCACTTGTTGTCTTAACGCCAACAAGGACGCATTGGTTAATGCAGTAGGATTTCACCAAGTACACCTCGAAGAAGCGTGTGAAGGAGAAAAGGTCGACACATGTGGCATTCCAAAGAGGCATGCCATATACCCCAAAAGTGGTATGGTGGTAGACTCATATTTTGGAAACGTGTTTCCAAACTATTCCCTGTTGCCACATAAGGACTCGAAGGAAGTCCTACGCTTTGTGGCAAGGCCATAGACGATGTCGAACCAACATTGGTCATTGACATCGTGGGAACGGTTATTGATGTCACTGGGGCCGTAGTCCCTGCAACATTTCCACCGCTTACATTGGTAGAATCTACCGTTGTTCCTTGCACTTGTGATATCACAGGGCTGGAACTAGAGGCGTTGTTAGAATTGGTACGTACCATTCTACCACTCCTCAAGTGCATACAAATTTATACACTTAACAGAAACGACACAAAATAACTGGCAAGGGTCCCACCGGGCGTGCCAATTTGTTTCTTTGGTGTTTTTAGCAAACAATCACTAGTTTTCAATATTAAGAGATGAGATCAAACTAGAAAATCTCTTTGACAATTGCCTAGAAGTTTTGTGTCTTTTAGCGTGTGTGTAAGAACAGAAAATAGTAGAAAGAGATAGTTTGAAAGCGTAATGATAGCAAGAAGTGCAACAAACGTAAAAACAAGTAAAAAGTGCATTAAATGATAGAGAGAAGAAGGTGGTGCACCAACACGCACAATGTAATCTGATTCACTCTTGTTTCGCTTTGGCTTGGAAGTTGAGTTTCACGAGTTTTTGTAAAGATGTGGTGACCCCGCTTTCCTATTACAAGGGAGTATTTATACTCATATACAATCGTGGGCAAGCACGATAACCACTTCCTAAAAACTAGGAAATAACCGCCACTAATCGCCGCTGCTTCGCGCTTCGACCGACTTGTTGTCGAAGAATTTGGCGAAGCATTGGACCCGATTTTTGTCGAACAACTGGGCCTTCTCTTGTCGAAGGTTCCCGCCTTGCCTCGTAGCTTGAAGAACTAGGTGCGTCGAAGTTTGCTTGCATTGTCAAGACTTGTACAATCATCATCGTTGAATTCATGGTATATTGACTTGCACGTTGACCTGCAACCCACAGAATATTATTAAATGTGCAGTCAACACCATTTAAAGCTTAATTTAATGCCCTTGCCGAAATTTTGAGGTAACAGATACATAATAGAGAAATGAGAGCAGGCAATCACATAGCATCATCAACATCACCAATTCATGATCACACAACACCAGCTCCACTCACAGACAACAACAGTACACAATCATGATTATGCATGAAGATGCAACCCCCACCAGGGCATATGCATGATGGTACCATATCATCTTTATAAACCACTCAAGGCATATCTTCATCATAGAAGAAAAACCACTCAAGGCATAACATCATCAATAATAGTCATAGTATGCACATGCCATGAGACTCTATAACACATGTGCAACTAAATCAACACTCACTCGGAGTACTCATCATCATCATCATAAAAGAAATAACCACTCAAGGCATGTCATCATAAAACACTCGTAGAGTGTATTCGTCATTCACATCACAATCTTAAATAACACATCATCAAAATCACGAGTCATAATACATCATCATCAAGCAATTACTCATAGAGTACACTCTTCGCAAAAACATCATTGTTCATATTACATCATCATAACACACATATCCCCATCATCATTCAATACATATATATATATATATATATATATATATATATATATATATATATATATATATATATATATATATATATATATATATATATATATATATATATATATATATACTTCATTTGTCTTTTAGATTAGGGTGTTATAAAATAGTGCAACTGATTGACTATGGGATTACTCGTGTAATCGATACTACTTGCAATGTGCATTGGCCACCTTTGCAAGACTCTCTGATGCCCTTGTAAATACACCAGCGAAAGAAATTCTGACCTTAGTGGTAAACCACAATCTAGCCATAGTCAATTAGCACACTAATAGTATAACATTTCGCCGAGACTCATTTATATAAACACAACATCACAAATTTTTTTGTTAAGAATTGTCACGTTTCAATTCGGGAAAACACCTCATCTTTAAGCTTAGACACCCTCGTTGGGAAAAAGAGGAACACCACATTTTTAGTAGTGGAAACGTCATAATTTAAGTTTGAGATAATCATCATAGTAAACGAATTGACAATTATAAAGTAATACATTTTTACTGTGGGAAAACAAAGAAGATTTTTCAAAGAATCGCACATTAGGAACCAAAACATCACTTAAAGGACCAAACCAAAGACTCAAGGACCACAACAAAGACTTAAAGAACCAAAACAACTCCACAGACTACAACCACACCTAAGACTTTCAAAAGAGGAATCGATTCATAGCTACTTGTTTTCAAAAGAGGAATCGATTCATAGCTACTTGTTTTCAAAAGAGGAATCGATTCATAGCTACTTGTTTTCAAAAGAGGAATCAATTCATAGCTACTTGTTTTCAAAAGAGGAATCGATTCATAGCTACTTGTTTTCAAAAGAGGAATCGATTCATAGCTACTTGTTTTCAAAAGAGGAATCGATTCATAGCTCTCATTTTTAAAGAGGGAAATCGATTCAATGCTCCATTTCTAAAGAGAGAATCGATTCCTCGCTTCTATTTTGAAGAGGAAATCGATTCTTGCCTTCCTTTCTAAAGGGAGGAATCGATTCCTCTTGCTTCATTACTAAGGGGAAATCGATTCTTGCCTTCATTTCTAAAGGAATGAATCGATTTCTAGCTTGTTTTTAAAGAAGGAAATCGATTCTAACCCATCAACCCACCCATTTCGAAATTCAATCCATTAACAACATCAATCATCATCAAATCACATCACAATAACATCAAAACTCATCAAACAACATCAATAATTCATCAACAACATCAATAATCATCAAATCACATTACAATGACATCAAAACCCCACAAACCCACCACATACCCAATTATGTTAAACCAAAACGCTCACCCTTACCTCTTAAACGTAAGCTTCAAGAAGACGATTGGAATCACCAACGAGTAACCACAAAGAACACAACGAGCCAACACCTTGGAATTTCTTCCTTCAAGTCGCGAAAACCCTCCCTTTTCCTTCCCTGGCGCGCGCCACCTTCCCTTCTCACTCTCTCCTCAATTTCGCTTTTTTCTTCTCTGAATGAAAAATGGGAGTGAGGTTTCAGATAACCCTCGGGGTTTAAGCGTGGGCCTTTCACGCATTGGGCTCACAGCCTACACCCCTCTACTACTCGATCCCACTCCTACGCAAAACACGATATTTCCTCTAATTTAATTATCTCACACTTCAACTAAAATTAATTATTCAACTACTCAAATTAGTTAAACTAATTAAATTATTCTATTTTATTTTTCGGGGTGTTACACCTACCATCTCATCTAGGAGTGTTCGCAGATTGGTTTGGATCGAATTTGGTCAAACCCGTTGTCGAAACCAATTATAAATGCTCGGTTTGGGTTGGTTCGGATTTTAAATTTTTTATCTAAAATCCGAACTAAACCAATCCGATATTTGTCGATTTGGTTTGGATTGGGTTCACGTGCCATGCACTAAAAGATTAACTTTTTAAAATATAAACAATATTTTTCATTTAATATTTAAACATTCCAATATAGTATTAAAATTTTACAATTTGATCATAAATTATTAAGGTAAAAAGTCCAAGTAAATAAAATCTCTTGCTTCTAAAATTACAAAATTAGTATGAATTATTATGGGTTAGTTTTTAAGAATTTGTTGCCCGAACCAAATAAACATGATTTGTTTGGATTTGTTTGAGTTTGATCTCAACACGAAAAATACTGAAACCAAACATATCAATATGGATTGAATTGTGGGTTAGTTTTGATCTGCCCAAACCACCGAACACCCCTAACCCAAGTGCTCTTAGTGCCTCTTATAACTTGCATTTTTTCAATAGTTTTGAACAAACCAATCAATAGTTAAAAATACCTGAAAATTAGATTAGATATTAGTATGACTGCATGGTGGATATCTCGACCAATGAGAAGAGACTTGAGTGCCAAAAAAAACACAATAAACAGGAAAAATCTTTTAATTTAACAAATAATGGAAGTACTTTATCTTCTATGCTCTATCGTCTACACTTCTTTCACCTCTCTTATACTCTCCTTAATCCTCCTCTTTCACGCGCTACTACGACGGCGAGGATTCTCACGTGCCGCTTTTTCCTCTTCCAATGACGGAACTGAACCCATATCTCTCTACCAAGGTACAGTCTGGCATCAACGTCGGCTCCCAGTCACACATTCCTTTCAATACCCTGTTCGCTACGCGCTTATTGATCTCGATCGTGCGTCTCACGCGCCGGCTAACCATCTTTCTCCCGATGAAGCTCGCAAAATTACCGATACCAATGGACCCATGTAATTTCATCTTCTTTATGTTTCAATTTTTTTCCCTGTTGTGAGATTTTGACTTGAAATTGTTTCATGTTGAACCCGATTTTGTAGTTTGCTATTGACAATCCCTCCTAGTGTGGGATATGAACAGAATCCCTTGAGTGTGTATTATTGCTATGCTGTTGAAGGCTCTGCCAGATGTTTGAAGAAATGCATTGCTGAGGTTTGTGTGGCTAATACGCTCTCTTTTCTTAGTTTATGAGACTTTTCTAATTTATGCACATCATTAGTGGTTAATCCTTTTTAACCACTAGTGTCATTTCACTTGCTCAACTCAGTTGAATAAGACCTAGCTATAGCTTTGGACCTTTGGTTGGGTTTATTTTTTTTTCCTTTTTTTTAAGCATTAAGTAATTGTCTGGATCTTAGCAGTTTTATTTTCTTTCTAGATTTCTGTTTTCTTGAGTGAGAAGCAGTCTGGGTTTTTTTGGTGAGATATGTAATTTGAACTTTAATACTAGACACTTGTTTGGATGGTCTTATTTGAGCTTATCTAAGGACACAAACACTTGTGAAACTGATGGGGAAAGCTTATGGAAATAGCTTATGATGCTCATAGGCTGTTTTCAGCTTATTTCTATAATCTCTCTACGATAGCTTATGAAAACAGCTTGTAAGTTGTAACTCCTATGAAAACAGGTTAACATTATATTACCTTTTTTTACTATAGAAATAGCTTATACTGCTTATGCATATAAGTGCTTACGTAATAACTACTTAATTAAGCTGTTTATTCAAATAATCATAAATGTCTTTTTCCATTTCTATTGATGATGTCACTGAGTAGAATATTGTGAAACTGCTGAAATTTCTGTTTCAGGTAACAAACACACCTTGGGGTGAAAGAGTAACCTTTGTTTTCAATCCACATTCTGATCTAGTGGCCAAACCTTTGCATGTCAGTCCTTTTATGGTATGTAAGTTATGCCATTTGCTTTGCAGTTTGCAGCATTTAAGACACTTAGGCTCAAATCATAAACTGTAATACAATTTTATTTTATTTATTGAATGGCAGTTGTAAAAAGGCTTGTTACATACTGTTCTGTTTTGAGTGTCAAACCTCTCTTTTAGACACTCTATGGGATAAATTCTTTATAAAAGCTTTAAGAATGAAGTCATGGTCATAAGGATGAACTCATAAATATAATTTTGTATATATGGTGTCACTGTGATCTACAATTATAATAGTTCACTATATGATATTTTGATTTGAGTAAATATGGCATTGTTCACTATCACTATTTCAGTCGAATGAAACTGGAATGAAGTGATATAATAAAGAATTTAGATTAGTAAATGAACTTTTCTTACATATACCAAAATTCTTTGTACATAAAATGATTGGCCTACATGGCTAACTTAAATTTATATAAAAATCACAATAAACTAAAATAGTTTTCTGCATTTTATCAGTAAGCAACTAAGCATCTCCATGAACTATATAGGATATGCATGGGAATTGGAATATCAAAGCAAGTGATCCGGGAGAGAATCTTACCATATCAATTTCAGTTCATCACCCCGAACTTGGAAACTATTTTACTGCCACTCTGAAAGCCAAAAAGTTTTGCTCACCATCAGAGTCAGATCATGCAGTTTTCTTTTGGTTGATGCCTCATAAGGTTGCAGTATGGATATATTGGCATGTAAGCCTCAGTTCTGATTTACCTTCCTCTTATTGTTTAGGTATTGTTTTATGTTTCCAATTGATTATTTTCACGTGCTTATTATGTTCGTCTTCCTCGATCTTGTTTTCTTCAGGCTATAAAACTTTGGTGGAAGAATGTGCAATTTATCCAACACCCTAGATATGCCGTTCCCGCGTATAGGGAGGAAGCTTTAACACGAGATAGAAAACTGCAGTGCTGTGGATTGAGTGATGATAATAGAGAAAGCGACCTGGGTTGTTTGGCTGAAGTAAGTCCTAGAGACCGACGGTTTAGATGGACAGATGCTAAATGGCCATGGTCCTAGAAAATAGTAAGTCCTAGAGACCGACGGTTTAGATGTACATCTTATAATGTCACAATGTGTTTTCAACATTGGCTTTTTCTGCATGCATTTGGATCTTTTAAAATCTGGCATGTTTGGCTGAAGATTCATGTCTTGGTCACTGCATGGTTTTGGATTGGCAAGATTATCGAATAAGCATCTCTTGTGGGTTGACTTCTGGAATCTTGATTTGAATTTTCACCATCTTGACATATCTTCCATGACTGATACAAGTAAAGTCACCAATTCTTCATTTTGCTCATAACAGTTGGCTTCACATGAATGGATTAACATTTATTTTCCCAGTCTTTCATAAGAAGATTAATCATCAAGGATTTCCGACATTTAAGCACGATTTCGGGACCAAATAAGTTAGTTTGAATGTTTGAGGATCTTGGTTTTTTGCTCTACCTTCTAAAGGAGAATCGTGCTTTCTAGGATTTGTAAGAAACATCAACATGGTTACATGGCTTCTGTTAAAAGCAGAAATGGTGAAATCTCTAACTGATTTCTCATTGATGCAGAAAAGGAATATATACAGATTCCTAAACTAGATTTGAGGTTATTACAATCAGCTCAACCTTCTAACAGAAATGGTAAAACTAAAACTGAGCTAAACTAGACTAGTTAATAAACTAACTATGCTGAGTTAAATACAAAGTAAAGTGAGCAGAATAATAAACTAGTATTTAATTTACATCTAACAGCTTCTAAAGGAGATTACTTTGCTATCAACTTTTCCCATTTGACAAGGAACTTTGTCTTCATTTTGTTAATAGTTAGTCCTTGAATAGAATCGCATTTTATACTTTACAAAATTTTGGAAACATTTTTCATTGCTCTGAAAGTACGCAACTTGAACATAGTGTCATTCACCACGACCAAACATATACATGCACAGATAACAAAATAGCTATCTCGTGACAATTATACAATATTCAAATATAACTCCAATCTAATCTCATCTATCTAATATCTATTTATATAAACAAATTTTTTATAAAATTACCACTTTATATATCTTATTAACAAGACACATATTCAATTTAGGGATAAAAATGTCATTACCCTCTCTTTCTTTTTCTTCTTACACTCTCTTTCTTTCTTTTTTCTCTTTCTTCTTACACTCTCTTTCCTCCTTTTTACTTTTCTCTTATACTCTCTTTCTTCCTTTTTTTCTCTTTCTTCTCACACTCTCTTTCCTCCTTTAAATTTTTCTTCTACACTCTCTTTTTTCATTTTTTTTCTTTTTTCTTTACTTTTATTTTTCCACAAACAATTCTTCTTTTTCTTTTCACTTCACTTAAGTTTTTAAACTAAATTTCTAAATTGATACAAACACTACTCTACTTAAATTACTCTACTAAAATAGCTTCTCTTTTCTCTCTGAAATCTGTTTACACTCTTACTGTTAATCTACTATCACCTCTTATTGATAATCTACTCTATATTTTACTATCTACTAATCAACTAAAATAATTAACTGAAACTACGAGATAACTGCAATGATAAATAAAAAACACGGGATAACTGCACT
The DNA here is from genome assembly GCA_020916435.1 of Oxytropis ochrocephala. NCBI lineage: Eukaryota > Viridiplantae > Streptophyta > Magnoliopsida > Fabales > Fabaceae > Oxytropis > Oxytropis ochrocephala. The sequence continues at coordinate 8,937,953 of CM037093.1, read as the reverse complement.
GATATATAAAAAAACACAAGATTAATATTTGTCATTGATAATTTAATTTTTTGAAGACTATTATAAACCTACTATGTAAAAAACAAAAAGATTTAATGACTATTTAAATTACTGATTAATATTTAAAATAAATATTTCTTATTGATAATCTATTATCTACTATAATATACTATTCAACTAATTTAAACTACTATAACCCTACTATCTAAAAAACAAGAAGACTTAATGACTATTTAAACTGATTAATACCTAAAAAAAGACAAATAATTGTCACTGATATATAAAAAACACGGGATAATTATTTCTATTGATCATCTACTATCTATCTTTTGTTATCTACTATAATCTACTAATCAATTCAAATAATCAATTTAAACTATGAGATAACTGCACTGCACTCATACATAAAAAAACTAGATAGCTGCACTGATATATAAAAAAATACGGGGATAACTGCAATGCTATATAAAAAGCACGAGATAACAATATTGATATATAAAAAACACGGGATAACTTCACTGATATATAAAAAACACGGGATAACAATATTGATATATAAAAAATACTGCATTGATATATAAAAAAACACCGGATAACCGCACAATTGTTTTTAAATGAACTTTAACATTTGAAACTCTTTATCTATCTTCTATTTGAAACTCTTTTTATTATTTACTTTAAATCTGTTTTTTTTTTCATTTCACGCAGTAATGTATTGTTGCATAATTTAAATCATCGTCTAAGTTCATTTATAATAAAAACAACACGACGTCAAGATCCGTATGATGCATATGAGGTGCTTACTTAGTACATAATATAAGTTCATAAAACATCTCTCTGAAGACTTTCTAGAGAGATCTCCAAGAGAAAAGTGAGCAGTGGACTCCATGGATGAAGGGCTCATTGAACAACCATTGTCAATTTGTGCTTAGATGTTTTGGATTTGCACTAGTGATATTTTCTAACTAATTTTATTATTAAAATAAGAGAAAATTCCACCTACATAAATGACTCACTTGTTCCTCTACTTTTATATAATATGATGAAAGACGTGTGTAAGTGCCGTGTTTATGTCATTTAAGCACACTTAGAGAATGTTGAGTATATTTTATTTTATATTGTAATTCTTATATAAATCAAACCCATATTTACTTGCAACAACCACTACAACGCGGAAGAAAAGTAATACTAATTGTAAGAAAAGTAATGTGTAACCGCCAATAAAGGATCCAAGAACCATATAGATAGATACATGTGACAGCTGACAAAATCTCATGGTTGATCCAAAAGGAATAGTAGAAGATAGAGAAAGAAAAAGTGTGCTCCATTTTCAAGTGAATCATATTGCTTTGGTAGAAGTTGCCTTCCATTTCTTGTACTCTGTTTCTAACCAAGTGGCACGCGTGCTCTATTAGCCAAGCCAGCAGCAGTACAATTTTCCTAACGTGTGACCAACGTTATCAATATAATAACGTAGGCATGCGCCATCTCTTTTTTTGCTACCTAGTATTGAATGTCGGCATGGCCACCAAGCACACATGTTATATGATGTGATGTGATGTGATGTGATGTGATGGTAAGAACAATATGCGGCCGACTCACGACTCTAGGAATAGGGGTGTAAAAACAAATTTTTATTCTAAGTTGAAGTTGAGTGGGCATAATAAGAGTTTAATATTTATTTTACTAAGTTATTGGGTAGTTAAAATATCCACGTTAATATTGTCAACTGTGTTAAAATGTGTAAAGCCAACTTAAAAATCAACGTAGTGACCAAAATGAGTTAAAAAATATTTTGCAGGACCCTTTTTAAGAAAAAAATTTTTTTTTGCAGAAACTAAAATGGATTTTAGCTCATTTTGTAGTGACCAAGATGATATTTAAGCCTAAAATTAATGAATAAAAAATTGTTTGATGAAACTGCCCATTTGACGAGTTCAATTATATATTATTTATTTTGGTTTGATCATTGTTGGTTATCCACGAAGAATCTCAATATTTTCAATGAAAGACTATTAATCTCCACTCGGTATTTAGGAGCAAATTTTACACTAACGAACACCGAATTTGTCATTACAGGAAATCAGGAATCGAAGCCAGGCCAACGGTATTGGATTGATTAGTTCAATTATCATATTGAAATTGAAAAAGAATGATAGAATTAATTGAAACTGGTTTTGATTAGCATTTTAGTAAACTAAAACGTGCTATAATAAATTCTATTTATGAGGGATTTTTTACGTTAAAAAATAAAGTAAAACTCCAACTGACCATTATGTATCTATCGTATATGAAAACACAAGTTAATTGATTATAACATTTATCAAAATGAGGCTTCTTCGTGCCTCTTTGTTCCCACAAGTCAAGTCATTGATGATATATTGGTTTACCAAAGTTAATTGATTATGAAAGTGTGGGTTGGAGCCTCTTAGTTGGGATCGAAAAAGAAAATTACTATCCAAGTTAGTAGAGTAATAAATTGTTAAATGTAAGTGGTCGGTCCTGGGTGTTAGTAAAAGAAAAATTAATTAAGTGGGTTGTGATTTGATTTGATTTGATGCACGAGTAATTGAAGGTTTAATTAATTAATTAAAGGGATGATCCCGTGGCAGCGACAATATTATGAGAAAGTAAGTAGTGAGTGTTGTGGCGGTTTTGTGTGCGGGGGAAGGGAAGTTTAGTTTAGTTACACACTGCAATGCAACATGTGACACAAATTTAAAAAAGAGGTGCAACACATGCTCTATTTATTTTCTTAAACGCAAAAAATTGACAATGGTCTCATCTCAATTTAATTACTTTTGTTGTGCTTTACGTGTTTGTTTCGCCAGCAACTTCCTTTCCTTTGCACCTACCCTACGTACGTACTCGTCGCATCGCAGTATATATATATAAAGTTATTCTTCGCTTTCTTTCTCTCTCCCTCTCATTCTCAAACATCAAAGATGAAGAAGAGGAACTGCTGCAACTTGGAACTTTGCCTTTTTCCTCCCTACCATTCCCACCCCATGTAAGCTAACCACATTTAATTTCTCTTCTCTTTCCGTATTCCGCTGATCACTTTACTTTACACTACCATTGATTTGGATGGAGGATACTGATCAAATTCTCTGTTTTTCTTCAATAAATTAAAGGGTAGAAGAAGACATCCCAAAACAAAGTTATTTCCAGAACCAGCAACAGCAGCCGCTGACCATTTTCTATGATGGCAAAATTTGTGCTACTAATGTCACAGAGCTTCAGGTAATTCAATATTAATTCTATCCTTAACTAATTTTCTCTCTTTCAACATTTCCCTATCAACCCTCTTTGTGATTCAATTTTCAAATTAACCATACAACAGTGGATATATTCTCATTCAACATATGTGTAAAAGTCATTTACGCACACTATAATGGTTCCTTTTTCTTAATATTATATATACTATTAAATGAAAAAGTAAACTTATTCAATATTATTCATAAAATAAGAAGTCTCAGCTAGGCTCCTGAAAACACTCCATCTTAGAGACTAAAATAAAATGTTAACTTATCATAGTTAGATAAAAGAGACAGAAACAGAAGTTGTCCTTGAACGAAATCTCTGGCCAAAATATGATTTTCTTAAAGTTTTAGGACTAATTTACAATGGTAGTATCAAAAAGAGTAAAGGATAGAATTTGTTTTTGAAGGGGTGTTATAGCATTCAATTTTCTGAACCAAATTCTTTTTTGCTAAAATTTCTCCGTTTGAGGTTTAGTTTTTTTTTAATAAATCATTCAATTTTTGAAGCCAAATCCTTTTTGCTAAAATTTCTCCGCTTGTAGTTTTTTTTTTTAATAAATCGAAGCATCCTTTCTCTTGAGATAAGTAGAACCACAATAGACGACACAGCTCTCCCTCAAAAGATTTGACATTATTGCATGCCTAATGCTACATTCGAATCCAGGACGTTGGTTAAACTAGAAGAGACATCTTAGAATGTGGTTTAAAGCCTAACTCAACCCCACAAAACCAGCTTGTAAGGTGAGGGATGCCACCCACTTATAAACTCTTTTTCAGGCCATATCCCATCCGATGTGAGACTCTTAACACACCCCCTCACGCCCAGGATGGACAACCGAGCGTGACACCGAGTGGCCGATAGCGGGTGGCCCAACTGGATCTTGGGTTGGCTCGATACCATCTTAGAATGTGGTTTAAGGCCTAACTCAACCCCACAAAACCGGCTTGTAAGGTGAGGGATGCCACCCACTTATAAACTCTTTTTCAGGCCATATCCCATCCGATGTGGGACTCTTAACAAGACACCTACCATCTCATTCAAGTGTTATTAACTTTCATTCCGTCCCAAATATTAGAAGAAATTACAAAAATATCTTCCTAAATACACTTCTAGTATTAAACATTTGGCTTAAATGCACTTTTGGCCCCTTTATTTTACTAAATGTGCAATTTTGAGGATCAAAATTTCGCATTTAGTAAAACAGAGACCAAAATTGCCCAAAATAAAATAAGGAGAATCAAAATTACACATTTAGTAAAATAGGGGGACCAAAAGTGCATTTAAACTTAAATATTTTAGCAATTAAAATACCTTAAAATGAATTTTCTCTTATAATAATTAAAACAAAAAATACATTAATCTTTTCATAATAAGGATCCGCGTGATTGAAAAACTAGTATTTGGAAACCGCGTGATTGAAGGACTTGGATCATCTCCTTCCACTCTCCCTAAATCTCCCTCCTTCCTATCTATCTCTCTTACTTTCACTCTCTCTCATCATTAAATAAATGATGAGAGAGAGTGAAAGTAAGAGAGAGATAGAGAGGAAGGATGAAGATTTATACTATGTTTGGATGAGAAAAGAAAGTTGAGGGAGCATTGTCAAAAAAAAAGTTGAGGGAAAGAAAGTGAGAGGAAAGAATGTTGAAGGAATGAAAGTGAAAAGAAAGTGGATAGAATTCTTGAGTTGTTTGGTAGAGGTGAAAGTGAATAGAAAGTGAGAGGAAAGAAAAAGATGTTTTTTGTAAATGACATTAATATCCCTATGTAATAATAATATTTATAAAAATGTGAGGATAAAATTGGAAAAAGACAAAATGGGAGGATTGAAAAATTGTGGGACCCACACCACTTTTTGAGTTTTCTTTCCGTCCTATTGGCATTCCAAACAAGGGAAAAAATTTCGATCTACGAGCTTTCTATCCTCTCTCAATCTTTCCCTAGATCCAAACATATAGTGAGAGAATGAAAGGAGAAGATCCAAAGTGGTGATCGAAAGATAAGCATTTGTAAAAGGATCTATCTTGTCATTGCCGACAAGTTGGTAGTAAACCAAAAGAAGAAAATTAAGGATGAAATGAATTATATAAGAAAGAGATTTTTTGACAGCAATATATGGAAAGAGATTGAAAATTAAAGCAGTTGGTGGATTGGATATATACGATTTTAATTAGTTATTTGGTATACTTATATTATCTTGTGGTTTGTTTGAGGTTGATGTGCAACTAGGCAAGTTTCCAAGAATGAATTTTCAAAGACTTAATTATTATTCTTTGACTTAAAAAATGGCACGCAATATACACAAATAGTCGCATATGCATGTTTTTTATTTATTTTTCAAAGTCGTCTTAATTTAAACTTTATATTTTGAGTTATGATATTCTTTTAATTAGTGGACTAATAATAATGTGAATTATGCAGGGCAAATGGATGTTAATGGTGGCAAGTAAATTAGAGGTGGAAGAAAGAGTGAAAAGAGGAAGTGGGTCATCAGAGGCATGTACACCAACAATGGTGCAATCTCCTCCTCCTCAGTTGTATAGTCCAGGCAGTGGCCTTTCCATGAAAAGATCATTGCAGCATTTCCTACAGAAGAGAAAGAATCGGATCCAACAAGCATCACCATACTAGTATAATGAGGAAACTAGCTAAATGATATTTTTATTTTATTTTTTAAGAAAGCCTATGTTTGTTAATTTGTTTGTTTGTTGGTTTGTAGAATCAATTATTTTATTTTCTTCTTTTTCTTTGTATTTTTTAATTTTACTCTACCCTTGCAAGGATAGTTACTATTTTTTTTTACCGGATTTCAAATCCTGGCATTGTATAAACTTGTTAATTACTATAGTCACTGTTATGGTCTTTCAAGAATCAAGAACCAGCGTGTGTCATCAAGTTTCTTAGCTTTTATTAGTTAGTATATATGGCCTTTCCATTTTTTTTTGGGTTTTTTTTTCTTACCCCCACCCCTTCTCCATTTACCCCCACCCAAAAGTTAAATCCCAAAACGCCTTTACAAACGTATTTTTTTAAATTTTTATTAATCGTATATACACACCGGGGGTGTATATATACGACTTTACATTTGGGCATCGTATATACACCCCCAAGAGGTATATACGATTGGCACACCCTCACCTTAATCGTATATACGCTTGCATGCAGTGTGTATATACGATGCCTTATAACATAGGGTCGTATATACACCCCCAAGTGTATATACGATTTGTATTTTATTTTAAGTCCAATAAAAATTAATTAAGGCGTGAAAATAGGTTTAGTGTGTAGTTCGTTAAAACGCGACGATGTTATACGTCGAACGAATAATTTAGGCTAAAAAATCGGTTTTCGGGCAACATACTCCGATCGTAATGAAACCACAGCCATTAAATCCGAAAAAAATCAAGACTCCCGTAGAAGAAACTTCTTATGAGACTACGGCCTCAAAATCCCAAATTCCATCGTTACTATTTTTTACGATTTTTTTAAATTTTTCATAGTCTCCAAAAAATCTAAAAAAATTTGTATAGCCTTATTTTGGTTTTGTTAGACTTTTAGTGGTGTTTTTATAATTTTTTAGAGTATTTTTGACTATTTAACGAATTTTTAGTAGTTAAAACAAATCGTATATATGTCATTTTGGACATATATACGATGCCTACTTTTAACACATCGTATATATGTCCTTCAGACGTATATACGATTGCATCTTACACGGCTAATCGTATATACGTCTTAAGGACATATATACGATGGGTTAAATTTGATCATCGTATATATGTCCAAAATTGTTGGAAGTTCCTAATCTTTCAAAACCCTAAGTCTAATCTTCCCTTAGTAGGCTTATAAAATTATAGCCGTTACAATTAAAAATCAGCCACACACACATTCACAAATGTAATTTAAAAGTGTCTGTTAAAACTTCCTAACCTAACGGTTTATTTGGTTAAAGGCTGTTAGTAACTAACTAACTGCCCTCAACCAACATGTCCGCTTTCTATTGTGCCTACAAGTGTATATATAGCTCATTCAAGTGTAAATATTGTATATACCAATACATTTTCTATCAATAAAGATTTAGTTTACAGTTTTGAGAATAGTTCAAAAATCTATAACTCCTCTTAATCGTGAAGCTCCAATTGTCTTCAACCTTGGAACTTTGAGTGAGCAAGATTCAATCAAGAAGGATTGTACTGCACTGAAGAAGGTTAAACAGAGGAGTGTATTGTTTCGTGGATCAAACAAAACAAAGAAGAAGGAGAAGATAGGTAAAGAGAAAGGGGTTACCTCAAAGTGTTGTTGCTGTAAGTACAAGTCCGAGAAATAAAGTCTCAACTTTGTATCAAGGAACAAATGTGTACTTGCAATCAAGAAAATCGGGAGATTAGGGTTCATCTGATGCAGTGAAGATAGAGAGATTCGGAAAATAACTAGGGAAGTTATTACCTCTATTATTAGTTCTGAAGGAGGTGATTTCAAGGGTGAAATCACGAGTACAAGGGTGTATCACATCTCAGTGGTGCAAGCAAACATAACAATCAGAACAGATAGTTAGGATTTGCAAATATTAGGGTTTCTGAAGGTAAACAGAATCAAAGCATAGAAATTAAAGATTGTTACCTTAAATAAGAGTCTTTCAAGGTTTGATTAGGAGAATCAAACCTGCTCGTAACTGCATTAGGGTTTCGAAGGTGGAACTCATCGCGAAGGTGAGAAGGAAGGTTTCTTGCCGGGTCAAAGTTGCTTGATTCAGAGTGAAACCAAAGGGTTTTCACTTCATCATCATCAACGATCATCATCAACCATTACCTAGCAAGATCCAAGCTTCAAATCACGCTGGTGAGAGCTCAGAATCAAGCTAGGGTTTCTGAGAAAGTTTAGAGAGAAGAAGAGAGAGAGGCACCGGAGAATCAAGAGAGAGTGAGAGATTCTTGAGTTTCTAAGTGAAGAGAGTGATAGAAAGAATATATACGCCGGGTCAAAATAACCCGCGTGTATCCAACTCAAACGGGTCCGGGCGCGCATGACCCAACAAAATATTTGTTTGGCGTTCAAGTGTAAACTGGTTTGGAGCAATTGTAAAGCTTGGGCTTTACACAGTGCACCCTCCAGCAATTACTTCTACCACCTGCAAGTATAACAAAGTAAAATTAGCAAAAATTCAATATGGTATAATCAGAGCATTGGTAAAACGATCCAGGGCAACTTTCTAACTCTACTCTCTGTTTCTTTGAAGTTCTTTAAAGTTTCTTTTAAATTTCTTTAAACCCTGCACAGTGTGAAATTGTGCAGGTAACTGTGTTCTAATTTTCTGTGTGTGTTTAAAGTGTAAATCTGCAGAAATGGGAAAAGAAGACAGCTATGTTCCTAAGCTCAATGGGAACAACTATGATACTTGGGCTATTCAAATGAAGCCCATTCTAGGATCACATGGGTGCCTATACTTGGTTAAAGAGGGACTCACAGCACCTGCAGCTAATGCTACCCCTGCTGAAAAGAAAGAATTCCTTGAAGCAGAAATGAAAGACTTCATGGCATCACACTCATCCACGTGGCTTGTGGAGAGGAAGATTTTGAAAGGGTAAGGGATTGTGAATCCTCTAAGGCAGCATGGGATGCTCTAGAACATTACTCGTGGTGCGGCTCCAATCAAGGAGGAGAAGTTTGCAAGCTCTAAGAGCACGAAGATGAAAGCCTTAAAATGAAAAAGGATGAAAAGGTAATCGACTTCTTCAACAGAGTGAAGAAGATCAAAAATGGAATGGCCCTACAAGGAGAGAAACTTGAGGAAAACTCTCTGTGTAGGAAAATTCGAGATCAATGCCAAAGAAGTGGTACACAAGTGACAAACACTATAGAGGAAACCACCAAGAATGTGGGCTGAAGTGGAGGAGCTACTGGGGTAAGCTAGAGGCTAAGGAAATCCGTATGGAAATCCCGGAGGAAGACTCGGATGATGAAGACACCGCTATGTTGGCTAAGGGTAAGTCAAAGAAAGGCAATAAAGGTAAGAAGCGGGAGGTCCTAAGGGTAAGGCGGTACTTCTAAACCTAAGTCTAATTCATCTAATTCTTCTAAAAATAGTAACAACACTAAGAAAAAGACAAGTCAAAAGTCCAGTGCTATAGGTGTGACAAAATGGGGCATTATGCCACAGAGTGTCCCACAAGGAATACTAATAAGCCTAAAGAGTCCTGCATCAAGCCAATGTGGTCAAGAGGATACTCGACTCGAAGGTGCAAGCCTTTAGTACTATTAGTGTTGATACTAAAACAGAAACTAGACCTAATGTGCATGTAACTGCTATAGATATAAAACAAGATAAGAATTTTATAGCTCTAGTGGTAACAAACAGTGATGGCAGCACCATCACTGAACTATGGTATCTAGACTCTGCATGTTCAAATCACCTAACAGGTAACAAAGGTTGGCTAGTTGATTTTGACCCTAAGAGAAGGACAACTATCAAGTGTGCTAACAACCTAACACTAGAAGCTGAAGGTATGGGTAATGTGATGTTTACAAAAGAAGATGGTCAGGTAATATTAATTCATGATGTCTACTATGTTCCTGGTATTAGTCATAACTTGATTAGTCTAGGACAATTGGTTGAGAGAGGGTTCTCAATCATTATGAAAGATCTAAAGCAAGATTTTTGATACTAAGGATAAATCTGGTTTTAACAAGTCCCTTAGCAAAAAACAGACTTTCAAGACTAGTATAAGCAATCGTAAAAGCGGAATGCTTTAGTGCTACTACTAGTATTGAAAGTGAGCTGGCATAAGAGACTTGGCCACTTAAACTTTGGCAAAACCTAACTAAACTAAGTTCCAAAGGTTTGGTTGGGGACTACCAAAGATTGAGTCCCACGATGGGGTATGTACCACTTGTATTGTGGGAAAACAACCTAGAAAGAAGTTTAGGCGAGAAATTGTTAGTAGGGCTAATGACTTCATCGCATGTTGTTTACTCGTATATATGTGGTCCATTTGATGTTCTATCATTTAGTAACAAAAGGTATTTTTCTGTCCTTTGTAGATGAGTTCTCTAGGAGGCTATGGGTGTACTTGATCAAGACCAAAGGAGAAGCCTTGGACGTGTTCAAGAAATTCCTAAAGCAGCAGGAGACAAAGTGATGTAAAGCTAAAAATCCTAAGGACGGATGGTGGTGGTGAGTATACCTCACATGAGTTCAGGGATTCTTGCACTACAAGAGGCATCATTCATGAGATTACCTCACCCTACACTCCTCAACATAATGGAGTTGTAGAAAGGAGAAAGCAGAACCTTGCTTGACATGTCCGGATCCATGATCAAGCATAAAGGGCTTCCTAACACTTTTTGGGGTGAAGTTCTGCCTCAACCGCGACCTACATCCTAAATAGGTGTCCTACCAAGAGACTAGAAGGAAAGGTTCGAGAAGAAGTTTGGTGTGGAGACAAGCCAAGTGTGGCTCATCTAAGGATCTTTGGTTCCCTATGTTACTCACATATCCCGCACAGTAAAAGAAAAAAACTAGAAGACAAGTCTAAACCCCTTATCTTTGGTTGGCTATCACACCTACAGAGCCTACAGGTTGTTTAATCCAAAAACAACAAGGTAGAGGTTTCTAGAGATGTGACAGTTCTAGAGGATGAGGTTTGGAATTGGAATGATTCTGAGCAAATGTAACTCGGAACATCCCAATGACTCAAAAGGCTAGTACTACACAAGAAGTACTTCACCAAGAGATGATGAAGACACCGAGCGGTGACCAAGAGAACATGCAACAAAGACAAGCGGATCAACCTCCTCAAGATGAGGAGCTCGAAACTCCTAACCCTACTCCTATTCAACAGGTTGCTAGGGGCCAAAGGGTTAGAAATCTACTAGAAAGGTCGACAGATTATGAGTTAGTTCTCGATTTGAAGTGAATGAAGAAGGAGACCTTCGCAGACACGCAATGTTAGCCGATCACGAGCACGTGGACTACCTAGAGGCTCTCAAGGATGTTCATTGGAAGAAAGCTATGCAAGAAGAACTCAAGTCTATTGAGAAGAATAAGACACGGTCTTTAGTTCGAGATACCTAAAGGTAAGAAACCTATTAGTGTCAAGTGGGTTCTCAAGCTCAAACTTGATCCTAAAGGTAATATTGTGAAATACAAGGCAAGGTTGGTTGCAAGAGGCTTCCAATGAAAAAGAAGGGTTGGATTACACAGAGGTGTTTTCACTGTGGCCGTGCATGAGACTATACGTTTAGTAATCGCCTTGGCCGTGAATAAAGGGTGGGAGTTGTTCCATATGGATGTCAAGTCGGCATTCCTTAATGGTTTGTTAGAGAGACAGTCTATATTGCTCAACCACCAGGTTTGAGAAAAAGGTAAAGAGGAGTATGTCTACCTATTACATAAAGCTCTCTATGGGCTAAAGCAAGCCCCAGAGCTTGGAATAAGAGAATTGACTCTTTTTCAAGGAAATTGGGTTCACTAAATGCACTAGTGAGTTTGGAGTCTATACTAAAGGAAATGATCGATACCTACTTACTAATTGTGTGTTTATATGTTGATGATATGTTGGTCTTTGGGAGTAATCCTAGTGAAGTGGAAAAATTCAAAGTGGCTATGCACAGTGAGTTTGAGATGACAGACTTAGGCAAACTGTCATACTTTTTGGGACTTGAGTTCCTAAGGGTACCTGAAGGTATAATTCTACATCAGACTAAGTATGCTCTTCGAGGTGCTAACTAAGTTTGATTTGTTAGGTTGCATGTCTCGCAACAAATCGCAGAAAAGTAACCTTAGCAAAGAGCCAAGTGAGGTGATGCTAAGGTAGATGCTACACTATACTGAGCACTAATAGGATCTTTGAGATACCTATGCCATAGCCGCTTGAGATATTCATTTTGCTTGCAAATGGTATGACTAGCGAGGTTTATGAATGACCCAAGACAGGTTCTAACTTAGGGAAAAATATTCTCCTTGGTTTCTCCGATTACGATTGGTGTGGTGACCAATTGGATAGAGAGTAAGCACAGTTTTTTGTTTAAGTTTCAAGGAGCCCCTATTTCATGGAGCTCCAAGAAACAAAGTATTGTGGCTCTGTCCTCCCGTGAGAGCGCAGTATGTGGCAGAGTGTGTGGAGCAAAGAACTCAAGCAAAGCATGGTGAGTCACTACTCAAGGAGCTTAAAGTGGACCTAACTCAACCTCCTACTACTCTAATGATAGACAACAAATCAAAGATTAAACCTAGCAAAGAATCTCGGTGCTCATGGAAGGACCAAGCATATTGAAGCTAGATACCATTATCTAAGAGAGCAAGTTAACAATGGTAGGCTAAGTGTTGAATCTTCGCCCAACACGAGAATAATTTGGTGATATTTTTACAAAGGTCCTCAAAGGAGAAACCTTTGTAAAGCTTAGAAGAGAGATAGGGCTTGTTGCCTTCTAAACTATGAAGGCAGCAACTAAAAGCTATTCCTTAGAGGCTTGTTCTAAGGTGTCTATTTCTAGTGGCTATCCTGCAGGCTTGTTCCGGATGTTTAGTTCTCTCTAACCTAAGCTAGCTCTAAGTGGTTTCACTAAACTAACTTAGGGCTTTCTAGATTAAGGGGGGGTGTTGGAAGTTCCTAATCTTTCAAAACCCTAAGTCTAATCTTCCCTTAGTAGGCTTATAAAATTATAGCCGTTACAATTAAAAATCAGCCACACACACATTCACAACAGAATTTAAAAGTCTGTTAAAACTTCCTAACCTAACGGTTTATTTGGTTAAAGGCTGTTAGTAACTAACTAACTGCCCTCAACCAACATGTCCGCTTTCTATTGTGCCTACAAGTGTATATATAGCTCATTCAAGTGTAAATATTGTATATACCAATACATTTTCTATCAATAAAGATTTAGTTTTCAGTTTTCAGAATAGTTCAAAAAATCTATAACTCCCTCTTAACCGTAAGCTCCAATTGTCTTCAACCTTGGAACTTTGAGTGAGTAAGATTCAATCAAGAAGGATTGTACCTGCACACAAGAGAAGAAACAGGGTGAGTGTATTGTTTCTGTGACTGAAACAAAACAAAGAAGAAGGAGAAGATAGGTAAAGAGAAAGGGGTTACCTCAAAGTGTTGTTGCCGTAAGTACAAGTCTGAGAAATAAAGTCTCAACTTTGTATCAAGGAACAACAGGTACTTGCAATCAAGAAAATCAGGAGATTAGGGTTGCTACAGTACAGTGAAGATAGAGAGATTCAGGAAAATAACTAGGGGAAGTTATTACCTCTATTATTAGTTCTGAAGGAGGTGATTTCAAGGGTGAAATCACGAGTACAAGGGTGTATCACATCTCAGTGGTGCAAGCAAACATAACAATCAGAACAGATAGTTAGGGTTTGCAAATATTAGGGTTTCTGAAGGTAAACAGAATCAAAGCATAGAAATTAAAGATTGTTACCTTAAATAAGAGTGCTGAAGGTTTGATTAGGAGAATCAAACCTGTTCAGAACCAGATTAGGGTTTCAGAAGGTGGAACTCGTCGCGAAGGTGAGAAGGAAGGTTTCTTGGCTTCAGGTTGCTTGATTCAGAGTGAAACCAAAGGGTTTTCACTTCATCATCATCAACGATCATCATCAACCATTACCTAGCAAGATCCAAGCTTCAATCACGCTTGGTGAGAGCTCGAGAATCAAGCTGTGGTTTCGAGAAAGTTTAGAGAGAAGAGAGAGAGGCAGGGAGAATCAAGAGAGAGTGAGAGATTCTTGAGTTTTACGAGTGAAGAGAGAGTGATAGAAAGAATATATACGCCGGGTCAAAATAACCCGCGTGTATCCAACTCTAAACGGTCGAGCGCGCATGACCCAACAAAATATTTGTTTGGCAGTTCAAGTGTAACTGGGCTGGAGCAATTGTAAAGCTTGGGCTTTACACAGTGCACCCTCCAGCAATTACTTCTACCACCTGCAAGTATAACAAAGTAAAATTAGCAAAAATTCAATAAAAATAACATATATACGATTAACCTTTTTAAAAAAAATAGATTGCAAAGGGCATTTTGGGGTTTCACTTTTGGGTGGGGGTATATGGGAAAGGGGCGGGGTATGGAAAAAACATCCCTTTTTTTTTGGTCCAAGGCCTTTCCATTTTGTTGTAGTCCATATTAGAGTTTGGGCCTTTTGTATTGGGCTTGTATTCTTGGGCCATGATTAGTTTGATCTGTTTCATTCTAGACAGTATTATTGATCTTGACCAAAAAAAGACAATATCATTGATGAAATAAGTAAGGCACTTTGCCAATTGAATGAAACTAATTCTTCCCAACTTCTGTTACAACTCGTTACAATTGGTATCAGAGCTCTAACGGGCCTGTTACACTGCAAATCAAGAATCGTGAAGAGTGATCTTGAAGGAAGCTTCAATGGCGGAGAAGGAGAACGTCAATTACGTCCATTTAGCGATTCTCAAGTTCGACGATCATTGCGTCTGGGCAATGCTGATGGAGAACTTACTCTAATCTAAAGAGTACCGAGAGATTGTTCAACACGTGATTCCAATCTTGACTGCAAACACAACTCCAGAATAGCAAAAGACGACGAATGAGTCAAAATTGAAGGATCTAATGGCTAAAAAGTAAAAACTATCGGTTTCAAGCCCTAGATCGCAACATTCTTGAAACAATTTTGAAGAGCTTTGAGGTGTTTTGGAGGGGTTGAGACTTTGCAAGGGGAAAGGTTGGAATCACATTATAGTTCAGGTGGACTTGTGGCAAACTGTTAGTGTTATTATTGTCTGTCTAAAGATTGCATTGCTAGTTGTGGTTCAGTCAAAGAGATTCTTAAGCTGATGATGGGATTGTGGGAAGCTAATAGATGTATTGGTGCTTTAGCTAATATTAAATGTATGCAAGTTGATACTCAGACTGTTAATGGGTAGAGACCACTTAGTGTGGAAGCTCTTGTGCTCCCTTATTGTACATGAGAATTTCGATTCCTCATAGCATTTTAGTTAATATATCTCTTCATTAGAGCTTTGTGTTGAGAAACATGACATTCATAGAAGATTGGAGAGGAAAACTCTCAAAGACTCATATATTGATAAAGTAGAAGTAATACAAAATGAGAAAACTTATCTAAAATGATTACATGAAACCCTATTTAATGGGCAATCATTAACTACTTAAAAAAACACTAACTACTAGTAACTAACTACTAACTAATTCCCTAACTACCAATCACTAACTATATCTAATACTGTGTCCCATTTTTCTTACAAAAAAATCAAAAAGACTATACCTCTATCTAAGATTGTGGCGGTTCAAACTCCCGATTAAAAACCGTGTTAGATTGAAGTTATACTAAAAGCTTTAGAAATAATCAAAAATTCTCTGTATCGATAAGATTTTTAAACTGAGAAAGATAGCATCTCTTCATTAGGGATCTTATAATCTTTAGTTATACAAGTCTTTGAAAAAATCCAAGTTCAATTCTACCATGTTCAAACATGTCATTGTGTTTAGACCTAGCTAACAAGTTGAAGGCAAAAATTGGGAAATTCTCAAAAGATTCTCTATGTGTCCCTCGACCCTCACTACCAAAACAGGTATGTGAAGAGTGCTAGTATCTTTTTTAAGAGTGGTCATAATAAGCAGCAGCAGCAGCATGCTCATTAGTACTATCAAAAACCGACAGTACCTTTTACTGTCTTTCTTAAAGGCTGCTACAGACAACAACACTTGGGGATAAGACTTTAGAGCTCTGATTTCTGACCCTGTTTTTCCCAAAATGTACTAAAATTCAAATACTAAACTCCAAATCTGATTCTTTTTCTTTCACCATTCCATGCAAATATATATATATATATATATATATATATATATATATATATATATATATATATATATATATATATATATATATATATATATATATGCACTCTATTATATTTATATGAATAATAAATATAATAATGTTAAATATATTCTTCAATCTAAATATATTCCATCCGTAAACAAAAACTGCTCAATAAAAGTTGAAAGTTGATGTATGTTCAAAATTTTTATCAGATACATCAACTTCTGTTGACCAGTAATTTTTTCTTATATTCTCTAACGGAGTAGTACTAGATTTTACTTTTGTTTCTTGTAATTTTTATGTTTTTATCCTCTAAAAAAAATTGCTTCTGGTCCTTTCTATTTTTCAGTGACTAAAAACACAAAAATTTACAAGGTCAAAGAAACAAAAACAGGAAATCTGCAAGTTCCAAAAAAGACAATTAAAGCATAATAACATAACAACAGACATACATTCCCTTACAAGTTATTATAGTTTCACAAAAACAAAACTCAAAAGCAAAGTAAAAAACATGACATGTAAATCCAACAAAGCTGAACTTGAACTTATGTTGCTTTTAATCCATGAGGGTATCATATCTTCTGGTGGTCCTTCAGCAAAAGATCTATCATCAATTCTCACACAAGAAGAAATTTCCAAATATGAAGAGAGATTCTTGTTTTGCTCATCATTAATACAAAGATCACTATTTCCTCTCACATCTAATCTCTTACCAAGCTTTCCAAAGAAGTCATTTGGGAAATGTAAAACTCCATTCAGCTTATTGTAGCTTATATTCAATTGATCCAAGTTTGGAAGAACCAAACCAAGATTTTCTGGAACATTTCCACTGAGGTTATTGTTATCTAATGATAAAGCACTAAGATTCTTCATGGAATAGAAAAAATTTGGTATAGAACCAAACAAGCCACAACTTGAGAAACTCAATGATTTTAGCTTCCAAAGGTTTCCTATGAAATGTGGTATCATTGATTTAATGGGGTTATCATCAATGATAAAATATTCTAAAAATTCCAAACTTGAAAAATTTTCAGGAATAGGCCCATTGATAAAATTATGACTTAAATCAAACAAAACTAACCTCTTGAGATTTCCAACTTCAGAAGGTATTTTCCCAATAAGCTTATTTGAGCTCAAATCAATTTTTTGAAGAAGCTGAAGTTGTCCAATAGAGTAAGGAATTCCCCATCAATTTGATTCCAACTAAGATCCAAAATAGTCAAACTTTTCAAACCACCAATTTCCTTTGGAATTTCACCACTCAAATTATTATAACTTAAATCAAGTTGCTCTAAAAAACTCAAACCACCAATTTCCTTTGGAATATTTCCTTCTAAGCTATTTTGAGACAAACTCAAAACCTTAAGATTAGTAACAAAACCCAAAGTTTGAGGTAATTTTCCACAAAGTGATGGATTAGACTCCAAAGTAAGGTGTTCTAAGGAAGAGAAAGGACCAAAAAGACTTTTTGGTAGTGTCACTTTTGAAGCAACAAAACAGTTAAAAAGTGAAAGGGTTTTCAAATAAGTTAGTTTCAAGAAAGATTGTGAAAGATGAGCTGAAATTTTACAAGGTGGTGAAAGAATATCAGGACCAATATGAATCTTTGTAACATGAAAAGTTGATGTTTCTTCTTCAGTGCTAACTTCACATTCAATACCAGGCCATGGTGTATCAGTACATGGTTGAGGATGTGTTTGTGACCAATCAGGATCATCAATAAGAGCTTCCATTACTTCAAATAATCCCAATAACTCTCTTTCTTCCATTTCTACCCCTATAACCACAACTTCACTAGTAAATAAAAGAAACACAAGAAAGATAAGAGACAGAGAAGCCATTTGAAAATAAGTTGTTGTTTTTTTTCTTTTCTTGAATTGTGTTGATGGCAAAGGAGAAGAAAGGAAAGGTAAAGATATATAGATAGCATCTCATAGAAAAATACAAAAATTGCTGTCGTAGTACATGTTTGGTTTTGCATGAAAAAGGGAAAGAGAAAAGTGGTTACTATAAGAGGGAATGCAGATTTCCAGAAGAGTTAAATGGTTAATTTAGATAAATGTGTTGTGGTATTGATAAGACGTATGACTGTGTAGGTGGCTTTTAAGTTGCACAAATTGAAGTTTTTGTGTATTGTACCCAAGTTCACTTTTACTTGGTTTAGCAGGTTCCAACTTCTACATCCGGTTATGGACTATTTAATATTCTCTCCCAAAAACTTTAATAAAACATGGTGAAGCCCCATCCGATTATGACAGATAATTAATTCTTAAAAAAAAAAAAATAATTCTGAAGTTCTCTTCTTCTTTAAACGTTCATCACGTACGCAGGCACACAATAGTCTCCTCTTCCACGCTCATGCATTCCTGCCTGTATTTCGCCAAAATCAAATCCAAATGGAAATGGGCTGCAAAAATTGTAGTTCCCAACTGAAGGAATAGGAAGCTTCTCACATTAAATTAATTTACAAATTGGGGGTGTGACTAAGCTGCAAACCACCATAGATGTTTTCATTTTATTAAAAAATAAAAACAATTTCTAACCGACCCTCATTTTAGCTTCTAATTTGTGTGTTAAGGGAGTGCTACAATACTAATCCTGTTGACAGGAGTATCCATGTGTGGGCATCTTGGTGAGTTTTTAATGAATCATTGTTTGTATTTGTGGTGATGTATAAATGAATGTAGCTTTTTGTTTGTTAAATGTATGAATGATTTTAGGTTCTGTTAAAAAAAACTAATTTACAAAGAATCTGATGTGAGATATGGACAAGAAGATCAAACAGTTGTAGAAGTAATGTTTTAATTTTTGAATTTTTTAAAAAGTTTTATTGATGTGTCTTATTTTTAGTGGTTGTGCTTAAGAATGGTAAAGATTGCAAACTGACGTAGAAAAGGACAGATGACAAAATGACAACATACTTGACTGACAATTTTATCATAAAAAAGGAGCCTTTTAATGCAATTATAATAACATAACAGTACAAACTGGTGTAACAGGTACCCTGCATTCATCTTGACCATCAAAAATTTTAAACACAAAATCAATGGTGTATAGCTTACTTGGGTACCATACACAAAAACATCAATTTGTGCAACTTAAAAGCCACCGACTGTGTATGTGTAAGTCAGACTGTGTGACAAAGCAATGGAATGGAACAGACTATACATAGATAGAGGGATCAATTGATCAATGTACATACATTCTTTCTCAGTTTAGTCCATCAAAAGATGTAAACTTTTTTCAGTTTTTGAAATGCATGCACTTTACTCATTTCCCTGTGTCTTTGATTTGGAAACTTAAAATCTCTATTTCTACCCTGTTTTATTTAAAAACTGCCCATGACAAAATATGGGGTAAGGGATCAAACAAAAACTAAAAATTTTATCTCTCAAAAAAACCACGATACAACTTTCTCATTATTTCAAAAAAAAAAATACTAAAATATTATTTTATTTCTTACTCGATAATTTTTTGTTTGTGATCTATTCTCTCTCTGGCTCCTATCTCATAATATTTCTCTCCCTCTCTTTCCTATCTCATTCTTCTTGACGTCTCTCCCTCTATCTCCTTTCTCTCTCTCTACCTCTCATCTCCCTTCATGATGCCTCTCCCTCATCTCTCCTTCTCTCTTCTATCTTCTACATCACACATTTTTCTTTATAATTTTTTAATTATGTTATATAAAATCATTATAAACATTCGAAAGAAAATTATACTAAATTTTATATTTTTTATTTGTGTTGTTCATTATTCACCAAACGGTGTATGAGACAAAAATATTTGTCCGGTACTTAACTATTTACCAATCAAACGGACACTTAAAGTTTTTATCATGCATCTTTATTGTGAAATTATTATTTTTACCCTTATTCATTATTGATTTATTTTGTTGGGCCTTTGTTTTCGTACCCCCCTCATTCCCTCCCACACCCCCATAATTCAAAAAATTCCAATAATACCCCTGCCTTTTTAAAAAAATAAAAATTCAAATTTTTGAATTACCTCAAAATAAGGTAATTCGGTTCAAAAATAATTGATAATTTCGGAATTACCTTTAAAGCAGTATTTCCGGTTCATAAACATAAAAATTTTGGAATTACCTCTAAAAAGGTAATTCAAATTTTTAGTTTTTTATTAATTTTTTAAACTTTGTATATTGAATTAATATTTAAACGCGTTATATTTTGGAACTATGATACTGAACGGTTTCACGATTTAAATAACAATACGTCAAAATATATAAAATGAGCAACATAAAATAGGAGTACAAATACAATTATGGGTCCAAAATGTCTAAAAATGACTGAAAATAAGCACGTGAAGTAGGTGAAGCAGGCGACATCTAGGCATCCGGGCCAATCCAGACAGGCAAGTCGCGTATATATACGATTTGTTTTAATTTTTATTACTAAAAGACTATTAAAAATAGTCAAAACTACTCTAAAAAATATAAAAACACCACTAAAAATCTAACAAAACCAAAATAAGGCTATACAATTTTTTTAGATTTTTGGAGACTATGAAAAATTAAAAAAATCGTAAAAAATAGTAAACGATGGAATTTGGGATTTTGGTGTAGTCCCGTAAGAAGTCCCTTCTAAGGGAGTCTTGATTCTTGATTTTTTTCGCTTCTAATGGTGTGGTTTCATTACGATCGAGTATGTTGTCAGAAAACCGATTTTTAGCCTAAATTATTCGTTCTCTACGTTGGTCAAAGAGACCGCTCTCTACGTTGTCCGATCGTCTACTCGCCATTTGTTCAAAAAATAAATGTAATTAGAAAATATTAAAAATTGAAAAAAAAAAAAATTAGATTTTCGGAATTACCTAGTAATTCCGAAAAGAATTTCGGAAATACCTCAGAAGTGAGGTAATTACGGTTCATATTTGAACCTAATTACCTCCCTTCTGAGGTAATTCCGAAAATCTTTTCGGAATTAGAGGTAATTCCGAAATTCCAATTTTTTTTTTTTTTTAACAAAACCATGTAATTTTTGGGAAAAAGTAGGGGTATTTTTGTCCATTTGAAACATTATGGGGGTGTGGTAGGGAATTAGGGGGGTACCGAAAATAAAACCCTATTTTGTTTTCTACGATATATTATGACATAACAAGATTTGATTTAAAGGTATATTTGGAATTCTATTTCAAAATTACAGTGATAAATTTGTTCCTTATTTTTTTTCCTTATAAAAGGATAATTGTACATTATTCTTTTTTTTTTTAGATTTAATTGTACATTATTCATCACAGTAGTTACAATGAAATTTGGAATAAAACCGAAAATGTGTGTGCCACACAATCTAATATCACCATTTAGTTACAATGTAATGCGATATACTGATTTTATATTCCATTAGACATTATGATTGTTGTGATACTCAAACTATTAAAAGTTGACATTATGTTGTCAACCCTAATAACTTTTTTTTTTGAAGATAATCAACGGATTTGGATCCACTAACTTCTCATCCTCTATATTTCCTAACTTTAATGTTTTTTTTATGTGAGAGAAAAATAAAAATGGAGGGAAATAGAATGAGAGATAATGTATTAAAGAAGAAAGATAGATACAAAGTTAGGGGGAAGTTCTCTCCAAAAAGTTAGAGGATTCTTCCCCATAATCAACCGTAATAACTTAAATATCAAAATATTATTTGAATTAAATATTAAAATATCTATAAATTAATTCACTTAAAAATATAATGTATAATTGTGCATCGCACCTCTCGTACACTAAATTAAAATAAGGATATTTGCCATGGAAACTGTAAATGACTAGAAAAACCGAAGGCGAAACAAGTGGTTTTGGATTTGTCACTTTGTAGGACATGTTAAGACTTAGTCTTGTGTGGATAAACAGTTTATTTAAGCGCTTATAGCATAAACGCTTATCACATAAACAACTTATGCATAAGTTATTTTATTAATAAAAGATAAAAAATGTTAAATTATTTTTCCTATAACCTATAAGCTAGTTTCATAAACTATCACATAAACAAGTTTTTTTTTGACAATTATAGAAACTAGTTGAAAACAACTTATATGTCATAAATTGTTCTCATATATGTTCTTCTAAATAATCTCAGAAGTATTTATACCAGCAAACAAGCCTAGAAAAGCATGGACGGTCCTACTCTCTATCTAAGGAGGTTAACCGCACACCCTAAAAAAATAAAATTAAACCTACCCAATTATAAAAACAAAAATATATTTGGCGCATCCTGAAAAAAAGAATTTGCACCCAAACCCCTAAATTTACACTCATTTCATACTATACAGCACTCAAACAATCACATCAATTCCACTTCCTCCTCTTGTGCATAAAGGACAATTATAAGTTATTTCATTAGATATATTAAAATTTTATTTTTAATAATCCGTAATAAAAAAAAAAAAAGTTGACCCTTAACTCAACATGGTTAGTATGTTACCCAAGATAGCATTTGGATGAGATGGTAATGATCTCTTTCAGCTTAACCAAGGTCATGGGATCGAATCCAAATTGCAGGCAGATGCAAAGCATGATGTTAAATCTCTTGAAGAGAGCTTTGCGCTAATTGTGGTTTACCACCGACTCGAGGATTAGATACTCTAGAATGAAATTGCAGCAGAGAGAGATACCCGATTTATAAAAAAAAAACATGGTTAGTATGTTACACATGTGTATGTGTTATAATAATCTCACAAATTAAAGTTGATAAAGGACCCACAAAAACCATTATATTATCCAAGATCAGCAAAAGTTACGCAGAAATTTAGTAAATGATTGCTTAGCTTTTGGTTTACATGATTTTTAGTTTTTATTTGTCATATAATTCAACAATTATTTTCTTTATATATACATATAGCTAGACAACATCTATTACAGCTAGTCATCTCATTATCATTCACAGGAGTCGTCTTAAGATTTTCATTTCCATCGTACAACTGTCCATATGGGCTATGTTAAGATATCAATTCACACCCGTTCCCACATGTGGTTTAATCTATTGTTGTAAGAATCAGACGGTTCAACTGGGAATCGGATACTCTGGCGGTGGATTCATTCCCATTCGAATTGCATACAATTGAATTTGTTAGAATCAGGTTGGAATGTATTGAACTGCAGTTCAACCGCTTTAAATCGCCAATGGACTCAAGTTGAACCATCCAAAATACATTTTTTTGTTTTCTTAATTTATTTTTTCTCTAAAATTTAATACTTTTTATTTTTTCTCTATCTTTTTTAATTTGATTTCTTTCTTTTGATCATATTTTGCATAAAAAAACTTCACGGCTAATTGATGTTTAAAAGATATGGATCATGGATCATGGATCTTCAAGAAATGTAAAAGAGCAAGTGTTTCACCTAATTCGCTTAGTTATTTGAAACGAATTAGAACTGAAGAGAAGAGTTTCTTCAAGGTAAAGCAATCAGCAAATTTACTCTGTCTGCAGACCAAAAAAAGCGACTCTCTCACTTTAGAAGAGGTAAAATGTCAATAAATATACATTAGTTGTGGAAAAAAAGAATAATTAATAAACTAATTAGAACCTTGTAATATACAAAAATCAAATTGTGACCACAAATATTCGTTATATTTTTTTAATACAAATAACGTCAGTTATTATGATAGTGGGTTGGTATGGGTAGAATCCTTTCAAATCCTTAGTCTTTACAAATTTTAAAAGGGTAAATGAGTAAATTAATTTCTTATCCTATCCTGCTGGTTTAGAACCCAGCTCAAATTTAGGATAAGATTTTAACTACAGTGACAAGATAGGATAAGTTACAGGATTAAGTTATTATATCCTGCTAGTTGAATAAACACCGACCCGATACAGGATATGATAGACTTATCATATTCTCTCTCTTTATCATGTCCATCGAACGGGCCCTAAAAGATTAAATATGTTTTTAGTTCCTATAAATTTGAAAATTTTGTTTTCAGTCCGAATAAAATATTTCACTCACTTTTAGTCCCCATATTTTTCCTCATTAATTAATATTTTTAGCCACTTATGACTTTTGGTAGCACTTTTTAATTTGGGCATTTTATTAGCGCTTCTAAGTGCTATTAAAAATTATGAGGGATTAAAAATATTGACGAAGAAAAATGTGAGGAGTAAAAGTGAGTTAGTTTTTTATAAGGACTAAAAACAAAATTTTCAAATTTTATAAAGACCAAAAACATATTTAACCACTTTAAAATTTAATTTGGCTGATGTCACAAACTTGAGGGGCTACTTACTGTTTCTATATAGAGGCTAAATAGGAGAGAGGTGTAAGCTTAGAAACTGAAGTGATAATTTACTCTTAAATAAATTTGGAGTTAAATAATTCATTTTTCAATTTCAATGCATCAAGTAAGAATATTTGGGAAAAAATCAACAATATGTGAACCAACAATATTGTCTATTAATTCATTTCACTTACAAATTCTGGTTAACTCAAATGGATTGATCCAATAGAGCATGACAGAATTTGTAACGGGAAAATCCTTGGTTTAAATCCTCATTAATCTCTTGTAGAGGAGTAAATATAATTCTCTTCGTAAATATTAAAAAAAGCCCAGAGGTTTTCCCTATCTTGATTTGGAGGGCATCTCAAGGTTTTGCCAAGTATAAATTCTAGAGAGTTCCTCAAGTTATGTATCATACTATACCTTATAATTTCTATATATATTAAACTAAGGATATAAAAAGCTCAGGAGATTATAAAATCAACTCTTCACCTTGCCGTATAGAAATTTGAGTTTGATACTTTGTTGGCATATGAATGTATGGTTGTTGAGGAATTATTAAATTGAATTTTTTATCAAATACCTTACAATCATTAGAGCTTGAATGAAGACTTTACGGATTTCCTCAGCGATTTTTTGAACAATTAATAACCCAACTTATCATATTTACGATATTTTGACTTAGCCTTCTAATTTCCCTTTCTTTTCATTTTCATGTATAATAATTTTTAACTTTCATAGCTATCATATCAAATAATTGAGAGAAAATTGAGCCCGAAGGTTACCTAAAACTTAAGACCAAAAGCCACCTAGACATATATTTGATTTATAATGGATCATCGTATCAATTATATACGTAATCATGCTAACATTATACCTATAATTTCTCTTCCCTAGTGATTTATATATACTTATAGTTGTAATATCGCATTCTCTTCCGTCAATTTAGTTCACATTATAGTTATTAAACCCGACTCGGTCAAGACACTGAATCACTAGTTCACATTATTGTTGGACCATACTAAAAAAATGATAAAAATAGGCATGACATATTCATGTTACAATTAAAGCCATCAAATTTTTTTACCATACCTTAAAAATCTCAACACAATATTAACATAATTCACCAACTCATTTTCAAAATTCGAGAATTCAAATTATCAAATCCATAATGATCTAATTTTGGGTTTTTTATTTACTCTTTAAAAAATGCACAAGACCCAAGGGTCACCGTGTTGATGCTAATTCGACCGGATCGACCAAGTTGATATGGGTCAATTGGATGAATGATTTGCAAAGTGACTCAACCCAAGTGTGTGATGGGTCATAATAGGACAAGTCCGACCGGCATACCGGTCCGACTTTGATAACTATGGTTCACATACATATCTGTAAGCCGAAATAGAATTAAAATAATAAAGATATTTTGTATATGTGGCATATCATGTATATCATGTGGCATTGTGGCCTGTAGAAAAATTCCAACAAATACTGCTGAACCCAAGATTTCAACTCATCATACACATCATAAGGTTTTTAATTATTCACCAAGTTAGCTGGCATACTTTTGTCCAATATTTTTATTTATTGAATCATTATGCAAATAAGAGGAAGGAAAACTTGCCACGTGATAGGTGAAAGATGGAGGGTATATTTGTAAATGTAAATGGATTAATCATTTATATACTCAATCAAGTAAAATAATCATCAATCAAACACATATATACACTCAATTTGATTCATTTAGAACTCCCACCAAATCTTAATTTTTATAACCTTCACACATTCCTCTTCTAGTCACCAACATGGCCAAACCACTGTATCTAGAGGAAGATTGCATCAAAGACTATAAGTTGAAAAATCATAGCTACAAGGCAAAAAAGAACTTGTCCTTTTTTGCCTCTATATTCTCACTTTTCATCTACATATGTATCTTCTATATCTTCAACCTTTCTCCCTATACTCTTTTGAACAATAACATCTTTTGGTTTTTAATGTCCAACACTCTCATTCTCATCATAGCCATTGACTATGAAGCATTTTCTTCATCCAAACAAAAACAACTAGATCTCTATGAAGACTATGTCAAACATAGTCAAGCAAAAAACCATGTATCTTCATATGTAATTCCCACATATGATGAACAAGTTGATGATAAACAATGCATTAATTCCAATGAGCTATTGAAGGAGGAGAAAGAAACTATTTCTAGTGATGAGATTATTCCTGAAAAAGTATTGGAAATTGTGGTACAAAATCAACAACCAAAGAAACCTAGTGTTCCTGAGAGCCAAAAGTCAATGAGCTTGGCTTCGGGACCGATCACCTAGTGATGAGAAAAAGCACAGACTAGCCACCCCATTCCAGACTAGCACCGAGCTCGGCTTCCAGGACCGATCACCTAGTGATGAGAAAAAGCACATACTTGAGTTGCAAGTAGATGATGGTCATAGAAAAATAGAGGAGAATCATGCAAGTATTTATAAGAGAAGTAAATCTTATAGACATAATAGAACCAAGCATGTGGTGAGTGAGGAAAAAAAGGTGAGAAGATTAGAGACTATGAAGAAAATGGAACCAAAGGTAGAAGAAGAGAATGAGTTTTCTAGTATGACTAATGAGGATCTCAATAGGAGGGTGGAAGAGTTTATTGAGAAATTCAATAGGCAGATTAGACTTCAAGCAACTAGAAATGTCTATCAAATTTAGATGGTAGAATCTATGAATATTCCAAAAGTTTTGATGTCTTAAGCTTGTACCTTTTGTACTTGTTTAAATGTTGTACTTTGATATAGAGAGTGCTTATTTCTATCTTTTCTCATGGTATTTCTCTTGTCTATTTATTTTGGCTTTTGAGCACCATCGTGTTTTTCTTTATCTTTTTCTTTTTCTCTTATTAAATATACCTAAAAAAATAGAGATCCCCTTGAAGGTAAAGAAATAAAAAAATTAAGTCTAGTCACCCAAAAATTAACAATTAAAATTGTAATTATTAAATATATAATAAAATTATTTAAATTTAATATTTAATTTTTAGAAATGGTTGTAATTTTTTAAGTTTTATTTAAAATAATTCTCTCATTTGTAAAGTCTAATTCAACTGAAAAATGTCACAATTGTTAGGCTGGAGGATGTCATTACTTGGGTTGAAGATCTCGAGTTGTGTGTATGGCTCTCAGGTAGCACTCCATCTATGGACAAAAAAAAGTGATTGTCTCACTTTAGAAGAGATAAATGTACAATAAATATACATTAGTTGTGGAAAAAAGAGAATAACTAATAAACTAATTAGAACCTTCTAATATACAAAAATCAAATTGTGACCACAAATATTTGTTATTTTTTTAATACAAATGACGTTAGTTATTATGTTAGTGGGGGTATGGGTAGAACCCTAAACCTCTTCCTACTTCAAATACTAAGTGTTCCTTAAGTATTTGTTATTAAATTGGTGAAAAATGAGCAAAAATATTTACATTTTCTTTGAGAGGTTATCAATATGTTGCCTGCTAGAGTCCATTGTCCATTAGTAGTTTACTTAAATCTTTCCCAAACTTCAGTAAAAAAATTATTCAGGAAAGACTTAGATTCTCTCTCCTCACACACTCTCTCTACATCTCCCTCTATCATCTCATTCTCACTCTCTCTCTATATCTCTCATCATTATCTTTTAATTTTTTAATCGTCTCCTCTCACCCTTATATTTCATGATGGAGAAAAAGTGAGATCCAAATATGGGGTATTTACCTCAATCCACTAGCTAGGATGACAATAAGACAAGAGATACACACTAATAATCTTCTGCACCGACTTTAAGATCGACCTAATTATTGTAAATAAATCTCGAGACATCACAAATTGGTGATCCAATGATTAAGATCGACCTACTTAATATAAATAAGTCTTAAGACATCATGAATCAGATATCAAATAGTTAAGATCGATCTAATCACTATAAATAAGTCTTTGTACTTCATGAATTGGTGATCCAATGGTTAAGATCGACGTAATTACTATACATAAGTCTTAAGACGTCACAAATGATAGATCCAACAATTAAGATCGACCTAATTACTATAGATAAGTCTTACATGAATCGGAGATCCAACGGCTAAGACAAACCTAATTATTATAAATAAGTGTTAAGACATCACGAATCGAAGCTTTCCCCTCTATGTGTCATTTTCGCATTACTGGTGTTTTCTTATGGGTTAGACAGATGTTATGGTTTGTCTGCAGTGTGAGAGAGAGATACAAATTTCAACAAAATTAACATTTTGTAGCATCTGATCCTATCAGGTGCTATAAGACTCATAATATATGTACCATTTTTTAGCACACATTTTATTTTTGAGTATACATTCCGGCTCTGTTCATCTTTAAGGATTGATTCTGCAAACTGTTTTCTGTAGTGAGCATAGTCAAAGTCCATTGCAGATCTACTTGGTATGAATATGAAAAGAAAATCCTAATCTAAAAATCCAACAAGTGAAGATGTTTAGGTACAACCAAGTTACAAGCTTTGCACACCTAGTTTTCTGATCAACTTTCACTCGAAGACCAAGTGCGGCAATTTCAGGCATGAAGTTCCAATTCAGCAACTTCCCTTTGATTCTCCTCCACATTGCCCTCTAACATATTCCTCACACACCATTCTCTCAGAAAAGGATCGATTATCTTCATCAGTAACACACTGTTGTAATAGCAGTAGAATACCATTCTTATGCCTTATCTCATCTTGTGCATGCCTCCTTCTATACACATAATTGCCAATAATTGAAACTATATCCCTCCTAAACCCCCTTGTAAGGACATGGTTTCGAGGAACTTGTAGACAACAACACCCATTGTTTAAGGATTGTAATTGTAGCATCCCAAATAGGTAGTTCAGTTGGCGAGTCAATGATACTGAAGAAGTGCACCAAATGAGTGCAATAAGGAGGTCACAAATTCAAACCCGAGAAACTAACATGTACATTGCCTATAAAAAAAAAGGATAGTAATTGTAGTAACTCAAATTATGGGCAGAATTGAAATAAGACATTTGCATGAACATCATCTCTCTCTTTTGGTTGAAGGTTGCGGCTTTTATTCCCTTCTCCTCACTTTTCACTCTTTCAAATAAAAATTCAGCAAGTCACAAACCCTTCTCCCAAATCATGGAAAATGGAAAATTATGAAATTGTGATTGAAACCTAAAATTTGGGGTAAATTCAAGTTGGGCATCAAGAAACAAGAATCAAGCATTTGAGAGGATTTGAACACCAAGAGAGAGAGAGAGAGAGAGAGGGTGGGGCATTGAACTAGGAAGGAAGAGAACAACACCACATTCTTGATTTCTTTGGAATTCAAGGCAGTAAATAGCCTCTACAGTAATGATGTGACTTTTCACCTAGCTCAAGCTAATCAAACGTCGGGACTTCAGCGAATAGGTCTCATCAAACACCACAAACTCGACGGTCACTGACGACCTCGGCCCCTAAGTCACATCGAAGAGACTACAACCTCAGCTAACGATGATTGCACGGTTGAAACTCTTGATGTCAGTGGAGCACCTCAGCTCAATGAGGGCAAGTCAGTTAGTTCAACCTCATGCCTCAGAATCAATACCTCGGCCCACTGTTGTATCGAACAGTTCGACTAACAAGCCTAAGCCACTCTCACCAAGATGACTTCGGCTTGGATGGCAGCTATTCTGGTCTGGGTCAAAGTCCACTTTGGATTTGGGCTGGCCTCGAGGGGCCTAATTTCCCTCTTAGTGCAAGAACCATGCGCCCCATAAGTATCTAACAGTCGAGATCAGCCTAAATCTCATCGCACGGTCAAGAATCAACCTCGATCGCAATTAAGATCTTGTAACTACCTTGCCACATCAGATTCCACATGTGCTCGCACACATCTGGTGGGTAGTCCGCGTCAGTTGGCTGGGTACTCTATACATTCCCAATCATTGCAAAGGTGCGCTTTATCGTTTTTTTTTCCTTAGAGCTAACTTAAGCATGAGAGTGTGTGCATGTACCAACCTCTCAGGTTCCCCACTGCAGTGCACTGTACTAAAATATTTCCAACAACTACTTCTTTGGCATTGTACTCAAGTACCAAACACTACATAAACATTACTTCAACTGAGAAAAATAATATAAGTTGTTAAAAAAATTACGATAAATCAACACTATCAAACACTTACCACGAGTTTATCCGCCGATAGATATTGTTCGGTTTGTTCTTACAACAAACCTACGGTTACAAAGTATACTTTGGGTGACAAAACGGCTATAACCACCCAAAAAGAAAAATGAAAGGCTAATTGGCTATCCTATGTCCCCGAGCAATTAGATTCTTAGGTGAGAGCCAGCGTGCCATGGCAATGTTTTCTCTTCATAATATTAAGCTCTTGCCATTAACACTCCTAACTACACCTTCCTCATCAAACACCTTTCCCACCGTTACTTCCTCTCTTACTAGGCGACGAGCCACAGTCTTCAGTTCAAGCCTTGTAGTTTCCTCATTGCTTAATTTCCTCAATCTCTCTTCATCACAACCACTTGCACATTCACACCAGCTACAAGATGAACTTCAACAACAACAACAACAAGAAGAAGAAGACCTTGTCGTCAACCTCTTTCAGGTCTCTCTTTTCTCCAATTTTCATAATCTCACTAATTTCTCGTTAATTTAGTCTTAAAGCTTTAATGGGTTCAATTGAAACTTGAAATTAAGTTTAAAGTTGTTTGCTTTTCTTTATGTTTGCTCAATTTTGTTAATTGGGTTTTGGGGTTCTGAATCATTCATGCCCAAATTGGCTTTTTTTTTTTTATTTTCTAACCTCTTATTTTTTGTGCATTTTCATCACATTATCAAATGATTGGGATTATTACAGGAAACTTCACCGTCGGTTGTTTTCATTAAAGACATTGAGTTGAAAGTCCCCAAGAATGTTTCTACTGAAGTCATGTTTGATGAGGATGAAGATGCAAAAGTGGAAGGCACTGGTTCAGGCTTCATTTGGGATAAATTTGGTCACATAGTAAGAAGAAATTCAATTCAGAAAAGAGAAATTCTTACTTGCAACATCTTTTAATGGTGCCTTCAATTCTGCAAAGATTAATGAAAAATATTCAAACAGTTTTAAATTCCTGTAGTCATTCTCAAAATCATTGAGCAGAGATTAGCTAAATGTAAGCTCAGCAGCACCGACACTTCCGGACACATATCGTGTCGGACACCAACACTGACACTCCAATTGCATGCATATTTCAAATTGAAATCGATTTATGCGTGTCCTTGTCATTGTCAGTGTCTTTGTCGGTGCTTCATAGAATAGAATGTAAGGGATGTTTGCATGATTTGACAATGTATCCTGATAAGGAATTGCAGACTCTCCTCCCATGAGATAGATAGTTTCTTTTATTACACTTGTTTCCAATTGTTCAAACTTCAAACTCAAAGTAGTCATTTGGTTTTTAATTTCTGGTTGGCAGGTTACCAATTATCATGTTGTTGCTAAACTGGCTACTGATACAAGTGGTTTACAACGTTGTAAGGTTTTTCCTTATGCTATTAATTCCATCAAACTTCTTATTTTAGATGAGAGAAACATGTTTCTGTTTTCCTGTATCTTTCATCATTTAGTTTACTAGAATTTATGTCCATGTCTACAGGTGTTCCTAGTTGATGCCAAAGGGAATAGATTTTACAGAGAAGGGAAAATCATTGGTTTTGATCCATCATATGATCTAGCTGTTCTCAAGGTAATTTTAGTAATATCCAACAAGTCCCCTATCTGTAAAGTGAACTTTCATTATTTTTTTTTCTTCTACTTGATGAAACTAATATGAGGTAATCTAAGTTACTTATAACTTCTGCATTCTTCGTTCTCTAACTATACGCTACTGGCAGAAATTCATGACACTTGTTCTATTTGCAGGTTGATGTTGATGGATATGAAATCAAGCCTGCTGTTTTTGGTCAATCTAAGAATTTACGTGTTGGACAGAGTTGCTTTGCCATTGGGAATCCCTATGGATATGAGAATACTCTCACAACAGGGGTAATTTCTTTTATAATTTGATTCTAACATGGTAGGATTTGATGAGATAGCTCTTGAATCTGTTAAGAACTCAATCCAATCATGCAAAATAGTCGTAGTCTGTAGATGACGGACGAAAACTTGTTCACAAAATTAGAGAAATTATTCATATGAAAATATATTGAAAAGTATAATGTGAGCACTATGTATTCTGTGATGTAAATTATGCAGGTGGTTAGCGGTTTAGGCCGCGAGATTCCTTCCCAAAATGGAGGGGTCATCAAAGGAGCCATTCAAACTGATGCAGCTATTAATGCTGGTAAGCTATACCCTTAACTGAGGTTCATTATTTTAAGCACCTAAGCACAAATTACTTGTCCCCCTTCAATTAAAAATTAAGGATAGGTATTAATTTGGAGAAACTTTGGTTTGTGATCTGCTATGAAGCACAGACGTAGACACCGGATACTGACACAGACACGTAGACACCAGTTTTAATTTGAAAAATGCAAGTAATTGAAGTGTCGGTGTCTGACACGACATGTGTCAGATACCAAACACGTCTTCGACCTGAAGTGCGGTGCTACAGAAGTGACTTGGCTCCCTTGTACTATAGAACTTCTTGCCACTCAATGAGGAACTATGTAGGTATTGATGTTATGTGTGCGCGGATTTGAGCAGGGAATTCAGGTGGACCATTGATCGACTCGTATGGCCATGTTATTGGAGTAAACACGGCTACCTTCACTAGGAAAGGTAATAAGACCTTGCTCATTGTTTTTCCAACAAGTATACTTCTATAATATATCTTATATTAAAGAGGAAACAAAAGAGTCTTACTTTTAATCCCAATTTGTCAAGAAATACTTTCTCTTATTTCTACTTTTTTTGCATCGTTTTTGTTGCGAAATTCGGTTGCACATGACACTTATTTTAAAGATAGTTCGACACACGAAGCTTCCACACAAATCACAATAGAAGTTCCAAGATATATATTTTTTCTTTTTTGCTTTTGATGGATTTCAGGGACTGGAGTGTCATCAGGTGTTAACTTTGCAATTCCCATCGACACTGTTATCAGAAATGTACCTTACCTTATTGTATACGGAACACCTTATACTAATAGGTTTTGACTGTCCATGTTACCTTTGATAAACTACAATTTTTGTGTAACACTTTAAACCAACTCTTGATATCATTTTTACATTCAGGTTTTGCATGACATACCATGTCTATGACTATTCCATTTTGCAAAACTGAAAACCAGTGTTCTCACTATTTTCATTTTCATAGTAGTTTCTTTACTTTCTGAAAATGTGTAACGTAATTCGGTCAAAAAAATTCATTTTTCATATAACTTGTGTTCTAATACACCAAAAAGTCCCACATATATTTTGAGCCACACTTTTTCATGTTCAAGGCTGGATTGTCAAGTGACTCGAGTGAAAAGGGATTTAGGGGCTGAAAAAATGCAGGTAAACATAATCACGTTGTAGTATATACTACCGCTGATATTTTATAGATACATTTGACTTTTTGCTTATATAAAAGACAGGGGGTAGTATTCTATAAACAATTTAATAAATTATAAGAGGAGGCATACATCACAAGGTGGATAAAAAGACAACATATATTAAAGTCACTACCAAAGTACATAACAATATAAAAGTCAACTAAAATAACTCAAAACTCATGCATGTAATTTATTTAAGAGGAGGCAAAAGAAATAAAAACAAAATATATTAAAGTCACTACCAAAGTACATAACAATATAAAAGTCAACTAAAATAACTCAAAACTCATGCATGTAATTTATTTAAAAGAAATACAAAAAAAAAATTAGCAAAGAAGTCTCATTAAAACTTTCTGATATTGTAAAATGCTAATAAAGAAACAGAAATCTAAAGATGAAGGGAGAGGTCGATAACATCAGCCCCATCATCATCATCATCATTGTCTTTTTCATTACCATTATTTGGCCCCTTTGATGTTGAGGCACTTGTGTCTTTGTCCTTGGAGGGAGGAGCTGCATCATTATCTTCAAGATTTGCATTCTCAGCAGAAACAAGAGACTCTTCAGTTTGCAGCATCTCTGTTTCACAATCAATTGGTGGAGCAGAATTGATGTTAATGTTAAGCCTCTTTGGTGAACGTAAATTGTCAAAGTTCTCTTCAACTCTAATGTTCTTTTGCTTATTGTTAGAGACTTGATTCCTCTCTATATTATTGTCACCATTGTTACCAGAAAGGTCCACACCATTGGGCTCATTCAAGTTAGGCCTAGTATTATTGTTACCAGAAGGGTCCACACCATTGGGCTCATTCAAGTTAGGTCTGGTAACAATGTTGGGCTCATTCAAGTTAGGCCTAGTATTATTGTTACCAGAAGGGTCCACACCATTGGGCTCATTCAAGTTAGGCCTGGTAACAATGTTGGGCTCATTCAAGTTAGGCCTAGTATTATTGTTACCAGAAGGGTCCACACCATTGGGCTCATTCAAGTTAGGCCTGGTAACAATGTTGGGCTCATTCAAGTTAGGCCTAGTATTATTGTTACCAGAAGGGTCCACACCATTGGGCTCATTCAAGTTAGGCCTAGTATTATTGTTACCAGAAGGGTCCACACCATTGGGCTCATTCAAGTTAGGCCTGGGAACAATGTTGGGCTCATTCAAGTTAGGCCTAGTATTATTGTTACCAGAAGGGTCCACACCATTGGGCTCATTCAAGCTAGACCTAGTATTATTGTTACCAGAAGGGTCCACACCATTGGGCTCATTCAAGTTAGGATTATTGTTACCAGAAGGGTCGACACCATTGGGCTCATTCAAGTTGGTATTTTTATTTTTAATGATGGTAACCCCATTCATATGATAATCTGCAAAAGAAGCATTTGTGACAAACATTAGATCTCAAAGCATGTTATCATTGTCTATTTGAATATTCATAAAATTGTGCTAAAAAGATGTTGAACAACTATTTAAAAATAAAACTATGACCTGGATTGAATTCGTAGTTTAAGATTGACCTTTCACCAGGTACAAATAGTACGATATTACCGTACGACTGTATATGATTCAGTTGGTCTGCAGATAGAGTAAATGTTGCATTTGGTCCATTGTTGTTTCCTGCATAAGAATAATTCAAAAACATTAACGGTGAATTGTTGGTATCTTGGTCGTTATCATAATAATTTGGCTTAACTATACTTTCGGTCCCCCTATTATCACTCACTCACGATTTTAGTCTCCCAACTTTTTTTCCATGAATTTAGTCCTCTCATCTTCCCGATTTCTAAAATCATTTCCCCTCCTTCAAATTGCAAGGTGAATAAACATTGTTTTTTAGGTATATTGTAGTAAATAATGTTATTTCTTTGACTGGTATGATGAAGGAGGAATTCTGGATTTTGGGATTAGGATTCTTTCACTTGGTCTCGATTATGGGTGGCAATAGGTTGTGCCGAGTTGGGCTTTTCATGGTCTGACCTTGACCTGCGTTGAAAGTTCTAAGCCTGAGTCTGGCATGTGGCCTGTCATAGGACCAACTTGTAGGTTTGGCCTAACATTTGTGAAAGTCAGGCAAAGCCTAAAAGACTATTTCACAATTATTATTATTATTTACAAAAACCTTCAATCTTGAAGTGATGTATGTTTTTGTAAATAGACTAAGAAGCTAATAGATAAGTGAGATTAATTCTTATTTTATATGACGTTCTATTTAAATTCTATTTTAGAATAATAATTTTAAATATGTCAAAATTGATGTAGGTCAATGTGTTTAAATTAATAAAAAATGTTAGCAAATTTATAATTTTTTTTGGACAAGAAGCAAATTTATGATTTAACACGAAGTACAAAATTTTATATAATAATAATAGTCTTAAAAATATTATTTATTTTTACTTAAACAGGCCGGTCAGATAGACCTAAAAAGCTTTTTTAATGGTCTGTAACCCGACCTTTTTAGCTAAATAGACTTTAAAAAAAACCTACGTCTTATTTGTTTAAAAAAAGCCTGGTCTGGTCTGGCCTAGTGTAGGATGGGCAGTAGGCTACGGCCCGTAGGCCCCTGTGATCAGTTTGGCCTATTCCCACCCCTAATATCGATGGATGAAGGAGATTTTTTTCAAATTTAACCAAAAATAATAATATTTCTAATTCAAAACCCCACGTCGCAGTCCAACATGGCATGCCACGTAGGAAACTTAGTACATGTCAGCTATATGTTTGACCAAATTTAGGAGAGGAAATGATTTTAGAAATTGGGAAAATAGGAGGACCAAAATCGTGGAAAAAATTATTCATCAATTTGTCATTACACGAGAGTTGTTCGTCGTACCTTGAGGCAAAGTTTTGCTTCCGGAATTCCCATGATCAGGATTAGATTGAATGACATTTGTCGAATTTGAAGAATGAACCACATTATTTTCATTGAGTTGCTCCCTGTGATCACCTTGATCTGCAATTTGATGCCCACCAAGAGCATGATGGTTGTTAGGTGCTGTCTCATCGCAAGAGAGGTTGTGGGTTTCTCTCCTCTGTGTGTCTTCCTCATTAGAAACAGGAGGAAGATTCATCTTGGAAACGAAAGAAAGATTATAAGGATTGGAACAAATTATCTGATGTTGCTGGGAAGTATACTCATAGTCCCCTTTGATTTATATAAAGGAGCGTACATGAATGCTATTTAATAAGTTGGAAAAATTCAATGAATTTCATTTATGAAACCCAATTTCAAAATTTTAAAATATCGTAATACTAAATTTTCGTATTTAATTGCCACTTTAAACCGCCTTTAATAATTTACAAAAAAAAAAATGCATTCAATAAATTATCGGTTTAAGCAGTAACGCTCGCGTGATTTATGAAAGACTGGGAATATTCGCATCTTAATAAATAGTTTTGAAAAAGCTTAATAACTATACACGGTGAGTTAATTACCAAAAAAAACTATACACGAAGTTTATTTTTATATTTTAAGTAGTATGTTTTTTGTACTTTAGAATTTGGAAAAACTTTTAAATGTTCAAATACGTGAAGTTTGTTCCTCAATAATCGGTTTAGTGGAAAAAAACAATTGTGTGGAAGTGTGATGCTAGGCAGTGTGTTTTGAGGTACTTTAGAGTCTGAAAAAAAAATTAGGTGTTCAAATACGCGGAGTTTGTTCCTCAATAAACGATTTTGTGGAAAAAAATTAATTTCGTGACAAAATACGTAAAGTGTGATGTTTAACAGTGTGTTGTGAAGTACCTTAGAGTTCAAAAAATAAATTTGATGTTCAAATTAGTGAGGTTTGTTCCTCAATAAGTTGGAAAAATTCAACGAATTTCATTTATGAAACCCAATTTCAAAATTTTAAAATATCGTAATAGTAAATCTTCGTATTTAATTGCCACTTTAAACCTGCCTTCAATAATTTACAAAAAAAATGCATTCAATAAACTATCGGTTTAAGCAGTAACGCCCGCGCGATTTATGAAGACTGGGAATATTCGCGTATCTTAATAAATAGTTTTGAAAAAGCTTAATAACTATACACGGTGAGTTAATTACCAAAAAAACTATACGCATAGAGTTTTTTCGATAAACAATGATTTATTGATGAAGCACCATGTGTGCTCAAACCATAAACAAAAGGCGGGATTATACATTTTTAATGCACAAAAGAGCATTATTCATTCCACCAAGAGGTGACAAAACAGTTAGAATATCTACCTGCCCCGTAGATAAACCAGCTCCAAGATGTCTTACAATTGAAACAAGACTTAAAATTGAAATCCTATCTATAAAGCGAATGCCGCCCCGTAGATAAACCAGCTCCATGATGTCTTACATTCGTGGGAAAACTTTTGTTTTCCCTTTTTTTACTTTAACCAACTTTGGTTTATCTTTTTTTATTTTTATATTTTAAGTAGTATATTTTTTGTACTTTAGAATTTGGAAATACTTTTAAATGTTCAAATACGTGAAGTTTGTTCATCAATAATCGGTTTAGTGGAAAAAAAACAATTTCGTAACAAAATACATAAAGTACGCTGCTAGCCTCTCTGTTTTGAGCTACTTTAGAGTCCAGAAAAAATTAGATGTTAAAATACGTGAAGTTCGTTCCTCAATAGCTTTGTGAAAAAAATATTAATTTTTTGACAGAATACGTAAAGTGTGATGTTAGGCAGTGTTTTTTGAGGTACTTTAGAGTCTGAAAAAAAATTAGATGTTCAAATACGCGGAGTTCGTTCCTCAATAAACGATTTTGTGGAAAAAAATTAATTTCGTGACAAAATACGTAAAGTGTGATGTTTAGCGGTGTGTTGTGAAGTACCTTAGAGTTCAAAAAACAAATTCGATGTTCAAATTAGTGAGGTTTGTTCCTCAATAAACGGTTTGGTGTGCAAATTTTTTTAATTTTGTGTCAAAATATGTAAACGTAATGCTAAACTTCGTGTTTTGCGGTACTTTAAAGTCTGGAAAAAAATTATATATTCAAATACCTGAAGTTTGTTCCTCAATAACATGATTAGATGGAAAAAAATTAATTTCGTCATAAAATACGTAAAATGCAATGCTAAACAATTATCATAGTGTTTGTAAAAATTTGAGTGGTTCAAAAATTAATTTATGTAAAGTGCAACTCACCACTTTAAAAAAAACTATTTATTTTTATACTTCTTTTTTTAATGTTTTTTTATATTTATTTTTTGCGAGTACTCGCGTCCACCCCACTTATCACTTAAGAGTCTTTTAAATCAAAATATTTTAATGCTATTTTAATGAGGTTTAATGTTTTAGTGAGGTTTAAAATATTTTAGTGGTGAGTTTTATTGAGGAACGAACCTCACTAAAATATTTTACTCGCGTCCACCCCTAATCAAAATATTTTAACACTCTTAGAAAAAATAAATAGTTTAATGCTAAACTTTTGATTGTTTTGATTGAATATCACATGTTCAAATTAGTGAAGTTCGTTCGTCAATAAACCATGTGATATTCAATCAAAAAAATCAAAAGTTTAAAATAGTGTCTAAATCTACTGATATTTAATCTAAGAGTTTTTACAGTTGAAGAAGTATTCTAAAAATTCTAATTTTGATTAGTTGTTTCTAAAGTGAATTGTTTTTCGACTTTATAGTAATAAAAGTTTTTATCCCACCATCATCCACTTAACCTCCCGCTACTAGATTAGATTCGCTAAATGCCTCAGAATCTGATGTAATCTAGTGGTAGCATCAGACATGAGAATTTTAGGAAAGCTTTCGGGTGATGTGTTAGATGATATCGATGATCATATGACCCTATGAACAAATGTGCAGTATGATAAATTTGAATTGATAGTGTCTAAGACCAAAAAGAAAAAATTTCGACAAAAGAAAAAGAAATTAGTCTAGAAAACTCTAGGCTATAATACATGTTCAAAGACAAATTTTGTCTATGTTTATTTTTAATCTGACTATTGTAAGCTAGTCCTAGTTTTTTCAGAAAATCAGAATTTGGCAAGAAAATTATTGGCTATAATTCTCGTTCAATGATATATTCTATCTTTGTTTATTTTATTTAACTATTGTAAGTTAGCACTTTTATTTTAGTTTCTAGGTTGAAGTGTTTTAGGGGAAACTGTTAAGGGCTCCATATTATTGTTTTGACTTTATCTTCTGTTTTGCCAAGGGTATTAAAAATATATTTTGAAGTTGATTTTCGCATCAAAAATGGGATCTCAAACTTAGATGTATTCCCCGTCATAGCTATGATATCACTGTTGGGGAAATTCGCACACACCTAAAATCTTAGATGGCAACACACACCACAAAGAAAGAAATAAGACAACACACACATATTTACGCAGTCCGGTACCTCTTACCCAAGTCCAGGGAAGTGCCTCAACTATATTCACTATCTCAAATAAGATTACAACTTAGCCCAGATTGTGTGTCAGTCTACAAACTCAAGTACTCTTGTTCTAAAGTTACAATAAATGATAATACACTCACCACGAGAGACCCTCTCACACACCCACACTTGCTTTTTGATTGAGATGCCAAAACACTTTACAAGACTCTCTATTAATAGAAAAAGATAGTAGTAGTTTCCATTCATGTATGTGTTGTAGTGGGCATTAATTATCTTTCATTTTCAAGAAGCTTCACTCCATGAGTTTTCTTCAAGATTCTAGATACATTTCTCATATCTTCAAATGTGTCCGTTGAATTTTCACCACTACTAATATTAATTATTGTTTGGAAATTGTAATTGATTTACCAACACCTTATACCCCCACTGGTATTGAAGGAACACAAAAATGACCAGCCACAAAAAAAAATTGTGTCTTACACAAAAATGACCAGGTACAAAAAATTGCGCCTTACACAGAAATGACCAGGTATCAAAACTTAACTCACGGTTTCCATGATGGCAATTGAGTTGGCTTTTACCAAAGGTTGGCTTAGACTTTGACTTAAGTATGATTCTTCGATAATGGTTCATGTTTTTGATTTCCTAGTTATAGTTTTGTTGAAGCTTACATCGCGTTGGCATAATTGTGTTCCAACGATCTTTACCGTCTGTCATATTTATAGGGAAGGTAACACGTGCACAAACTCTAACCAACTTAGTGGCACACAACTCCCTACATTTTTGTTGTTTGGGTTTTACAAAATCCGTTTATGGTTTCCTAACAATAGGTTCATATAATCCAACATAAGTTTTGATTTGACCCCCATGTTTGCACCCGTTATTTTTGCTCTTTTTCAATAAATACAATGTGTTGCAAATGAATGTTAGGGCTGAGGTGCCAATATATTTAGGATCTCTTCATCCTATTATGACGTCGCCTCTTTTTTTTAATCAAACAGGCTTCATGTCTTGAATTTATTAAAAAATAGAAAGAAAAAAAAAAGATGACAGAAAAGAGCTCAAGGGAGGACTAGAAGGTAGAGTTGTATCGATGACCAATGCATTCAACCGGATAGTATGTGAATTAATGAATGCATGTGATAAAATCTCTTATGAGAAGCAAGTGTTGTTGCTCATGTTGGTGTCACTATCTAGGTCTCACAAACCCTTTGTTCAAATGTTGCTGCTCCTAAGGAGGATAAGATTGAAGTTGGATGAGATGACTACTACTCTAAGAGAAAATGAGAGAATGAGAAAAATGACAACCTCTGTTTGGCAATGTTGATCTGCTAGCTTATTACAGATCCGCTAGTTGTAAGTGTTTGACACAACTAACTTTTAACATTTTTCCACTAGCTTATAGTGTTTTTTGAAACACTACTTGAAGTAGCATTTGAGCTTATAGCTTATAGTGTTTCATCTTTTCTCTCAATTTTACCCTCATTACTTTAATTAAATTCTTTATTTATTCTCCATTAGTCTCTCATTTTTAAGTATTAATTACAAATGTCTATTTACATAATTTTACTTTTATAAGGTACTTCAACTGCTATTTTTACCAAATAATTTAAATTCAATCTGATAGTTTATTCGTTATTCGCTACCTCATCCGCTACAAGCTAGTTTTTCCGTTATCCGCTACTTTTTGCCAAACAGAGCCCATATCAATGATGGAAATCATGGACTAGCTGTAGAGGACTCTAAACAAGAGGAAGATCGAAGTCTCAATCATGCCCGCAACGTGATATGAGAAACGTGGAGTGTTACTATGTAACTCTCTCAAAATGAAGAGAGCTTCAGAGAATGCGTGAGATGTACAAGTTACACTTTTTTCTTTCAGATTTCCTCAAAAAGAGTTGAAAGGAAAAGCATTCATTGGCATGAACAAAGCAACAGAAAGATATAGAACATGTATCCTCAGTAGCATGAATTTACTTTTTGGTCCACTCAAATGCATCAACCAAGACATCGTACATTTCTGTCAAAGAAAACACTGTACACTCATGGCAAACCATATTCCTTCTTTAATGCTCAAAAACCTAAGCAAGTGCCACAACAATCCTATGTTTTAACACAACATGCTAAAATCACAATTCCTTTCACAATTCATAACAAACGAAACACTAAAGTACTCATGTTTCATGAAGTGATAGCAGGGATAATTGCTCATCAACAGAGCAATCAACATGACATGAGGTGCGGCAAGAAGAAGGAATTAGAATCAGACCAAGGCATCTTTGTTCCATTGGAGAAGGCGATGATCGTCGAGTGCTACGATACTCCACAGTATCCTGAAGAATAATGTTCCCTTGTTTGTCCATGCAATAAAAGCTACCCAAGAAGAACCTCCCATCTTTGATCCCCACCAACATTCGACGGAACAGCAGCTTTCTTACCCGACTGACTCTACCCAAATCATCAGAGCTCCCTACTTGAACCGGAATGGGTTGTTCTGCTTCTTGTTCCATCTTAATAGTACTTAAAAATCACCTGCAAAGACAGCACACATCATCTAAATTTTCCCTCCAAACAAGAGGAACCCCACAAGAATTTCAAATGACAACCTACACAACAATATCTACTTATAATTGAGTGTGTGCAGTGATGGATCTAGGACCTGGGTTAAAAAGTACAACGATTTTCCCATTATGAGTGGACAACAAAATTCAAACCTGTTCAAAAACACCAACTTCAGAAATTCAGTATTTATTTATTTATTTAATTAAGAGCACCTTAAGGGGACAGACTTCACAGATTAAGGTTTCAGCTTTAATTCAGATTAGGGGAAATTCAAATACGTGTGTATTAGGGCAATCCATGTTAAGAACAAATTCAATCCGTGTGTATAAACAAATTCATACTAGGCAAAATTCAAAAACAAATTAATACTAGGCAAAATTCAAAACAAGTTCATATTAGGGAAATTCAGAACAAGTTCGAATTAGGGTTTGAACAAAGGGGGAAATTGGAATCAGGGTTTGAACAAATTCAGCCTCAAATTCGTTACTCACCACTGTCACCATAAAGAGAGGGTGTCTCCGGAGAGGGTTGAGTCGCAGAGAGACGGGGTGGTCGCAAGCCACTGAGAATTGGAGGACGTCGCCGGCGAGAGAGAGAGAGAGAGAGAGTGTGTGTGAGGCAGTCGAGAGTCGAGACTGAGAGAGAGAGGTGATTCGGTGTAATCAGTTACACATTAAGGTAAGTAGAAATCAAAATTAGGAGTCTCGAAATAAAGTTAAAAATTGATGAGGGTTAAAATAAATAAATAAAATTAGGAGGGTAACTACCGAAGCTTACGTGGGTCAGCCAATATTTTTGTTTTTCCTTAGTACAATACAAATGAAAAACTACACTCACTTCTCCTCGATTTTAGTTAAATAATAACACATACAATTTCACTAGTTTGTGTATGAAAGAATGAAGGGGTGGATGTGTCTTTTCAACAAAATATGGGGAGGTAATAAAACTTTTTCGGCAAACAAAAGAGGTGAGTGTTCAATTTAAAAATAGAAAGGTGTTTGTATCATTTAGTCATAACTTAGGTGATCGTACAAGACCAATAGATGTAGTGCTGATGTAGTCCTTGGCTCGGTCGCTGGATGTCTTGGTATCAGAGTCTTGGTCGCGCCTGGGTGGTATCTGCGAAAGACCGACGCCAAGCCGCAGTCGTGATGAATAGTGAATAGGACCACTAATAATAAATGACGCACCTAATTCCTCGAGATTCGTGCCATATTTATAGCTACAGTATTGGGCCATTATGGGCCTAATGGACTGCATTGGGCCTTGAGTCCACTCCAGAACAGTTGCCCCCCAAGCCTGGGTCGCTGGTAGGCGGGCTAAGGCTTGATTTGATGCCCCCGAATGGTGCTGAGAATTGCCAGATTGCCAAGAACAGGCGACCTCAACTCTGCGAAAAATGTGGGTGTTGCCACACCGATTCGCGACTGGCTAATTGACCTGCAAGATGAGTCGTTCGGGACCGTGTCTATCTTTGGGGTCGCTACACCGCTGCGCTGCTCGACTACTTCGAGGTGTGTCATAAGTCTTTGAGGACGGTGATTTAATGATGTGATTTCACGTATTTCAAGGTGGCGCTTGGCTTCTCCGAGGCGTGTCTTTTCGTTTCCCTCTGACTGAGTAATGATGGAATGTGAAAAGGTGCGCCTTTTCGTTCTTGGGCCTGAGGCGACGGTTACAAGACCAATAGATGTAGTGCTGATGTAGTCCTTGGCTCGGTCGCTGGATGTCTTGGTATCAGAGTCTTGGTCGCGCCTGGGTGGTACCTGCGAAAGCACTCCGGCGCCCAAGTCAGCAGTGAATAGTGAATAGGACCACTAATAATAAATGACGTACCTAATTTCTTGAGATTCGTGCCATATTTATAGCTACATTATTGGGCCATTATGGGCCTAATGGACTGCATTGGGCCTTAAGTCCAGTCCAAAACATTAGGAAAGGTGAATGTAAT
Organism: Oxytropis ochrocephala; assembly: GCA_020916435.1. NCBI lineage: Eukaryota > Viridiplantae > Streptophyta > Magnoliopsida > Fabales > Fabaceae > Oxytropis > Oxytropis ochrocephala. The sequence continues at coordinate 8,893,255 of CM037093.1, read as the reverse complement.
TTCCCACAGTACAAACAGTTGGAGTGAATGACGAGGAGGGAGAAAGTGGAGTCTCTCCTAGGAAGTCATGCGGTTTTTATGTGTCTTTTACCATCATGGTATGGTTTTGGGCAGCCAATATGTTTGAGTTCATTAGTTCTTGGTTTACCCAATAAACATTAGTTACACTAGTAAAGCCATAGTTATTAATTTTTTTACATTATTTTTAGTAATAGTAGTGGCCTATTGTCATAACAATGTAACTGGCTATATACATGTGTGTCCGCACGAGTCGAACCATATTACTTGCTATATATGATTCTACAAATAACTCTGTAGAAAATTATTATTATTATTATTATTATTATTATTATTATATTTTGTCGGTAGACAGAGTGACAACTGCAACTCGAAATTCACACACAACTTCAATGTCCTAGGTTCGAACCCTATAGAAATACACGTATAAAAAGACAAAATATAAGAATTAACTATTTTGACAACAAATAATATTTTTATGTCGGAACCTAAAAACAAAATAATCTTTTAGAAAAAATATAAAAGTTCAATATAAAATTATAAAATAATTATCCCAATAATATGCAATGTTTGTTTTTTGGTCTGATGGTCGGACTAACAAGTGCAAGAACCTAACACACAAACGCACAAATGGGAAAACCAATGATCGACACCCTGAGAGATCGAATTCGGCAACCAAGTGTCCATAAACGGCATTTATACCGCTGCGATGAATCAGCCTCAGACATATGCAAGGTTTCTCATTGAGAATCAAAACCAAAATATTGATTTATAAAAAACAAACGCATTTAAAAAAAAAAAAAAACAACATATCATATTTTCTCAATTCCAATTGCGTTCCAAGTATATCGACAAAATAATAATGAGCTGCATTCAATTATATTTACCTCATCCCAAGTGGTCTAAAGCAGAGTTGAGCCTAGGACCTCCAAAATACAAATCATATCATACTTTATTAGGTCAACCCATAGGGGTGCGTAGTAGTACTCCTATGGGTTAACCATGCATTTATAGAGATGCATTGTCAAATGTTATAGATATATCTATAGATATAGAATTGATATAGATTTAATGTTGAAGAGAGAAAGAGAGAGAGTGAGTGAATGCTGAAAAACATTGATGATGGTGATGAGAGAGAGAGCATTTAATAGTTATAGAACTAATTAATGAATGCTGAAAAGCAATTAAAGCTACTAAATGCATCACTTCATTAATTATCTCTATAAATATTAAATGCATTGAATGTTTCATTAAATGCATTAATTATCTCTCACTCTTCAACATTTAATCTATATCAATTCTATATCTATATCTATATTTATATCTTTTTTTTTGACAAGATTATATTTATTTATATCTATATCTATATGTATAACATTTGACGATGAATTTCCATAAATGCATTGTCAACCCATAAGAGTGGTACTGCCCCTATGGGCTGACCTAATGGAACATGACATAATTTGTATTTTGGAGGTCCTAGCTAGGTTCAACTCCCCAAAAGTCTATTTGGATGAGGTAAATGTAATTGCACTCACATCACCATTATTTTGTTGATAAACCTGAAATGCAATTGGAATTGAGAAAAGTCCTAAATGTGATTTTGAATATTTGACTAATTGTAATGATATTGAAATCCAAGAATTGTGCAATGTTTTATACTACATTATTTAATTTACATATTTTAAATTGATTGGAAATTTGGCATGTCTTTTCTAAAATTTGAAATTTGTTTTCAACAAAACCTCCAACCAGCCAAAATACTATGTAACAAAAATTGTCTGCGACAAAATGGGAACATTTTTTATTCAATCGAATATCAATTTTAATGTAGAAAAAATAATCATGAAATCTGAATTTGATCTTGAAATGTTACACATTAACATTTTAAGATGATTTGAAAATTGAAATTGGCATGTTCTACTAGAAAAGTTGTATTTAGAGAGGAATTTTTGAGATGGATTAGTATCCCGGATTTAGCTACGAAAAAGGTAGGTGGCACTGGCTTACGTTTGTGACAAATAGAGACCAAAATATCTCTCTAATAATTTCGTGGCTAAATTCGTTACAAAATGTTGAAAAGACGATTAGAGAGGGATTTTGAGAAGGAAAAGAATCCTCACTAATAGCGAGGAACAATTATTCCGTCATTGACCATAAAGAGCTCGCCTCAATTAGCATGTTTCGCTTCTCCAATTAGCGAGGAATCACTATTATGTGGCAGACAAAAAAAAACTAAAATGAGCGCACTCTATTAAACTTACTAAATAAAAAAACTCAAATATTAAAAAAAAATTACCCATCTTCTTCACTCTGTGCATCACTCTTCCATCACTCACCACTTCTTCAATCTTCCATCACCACTCTTCCATCACTCACCACTTCTTCACTCTTCCATCACCACTCTGCTCATCATCATCACCGCGTACATTCAAAAGAATGTTTCCTTGTACCAGTTTCGTAATGGGATCTCTTTGACCACCGCCGCTGCTGCCAATTTTACTCGTGGTGAGCTCGTCACTACTCTCCGTAAGGTATCCAATTTTCCCCCTATTCTTTTTATTACGAAACCCTAATATTTACTTTTAACAATAGTAATAGAAACTCTAATATTTCCGTAATGTGCACATCTGTGAAAATTTTGGTGTAATTTGAAATTTAAATTTCGAGCAATATTCCTACCAAATCTGAGTGTAAGAATTACTATATAAAGCGTATGAGGGAGGATGAAAAAATCATTCAGCTTTCTATTATCATTTGTAATCACATTTTAATTTTGAAAACTCAAGTATATATCACACATATACTTGAGGAATTCCCGCTGCTTAACAAGAATGTTAACCTGACTAAACTATTCCATTGTCAATGCCCAGATTTTGTAACCCAATGTTATATTTAATTTAATTTGTCAATATCTCCATCTATTTTCACCACACCATATATTAGTTTTGCCATTGTTGACGTTGCTATTAATGTTATTCTTTTTTCTTTTCAATCAAACAAACATTTATTAACTTTTTGTTCTAATGTGTTCATAGGATTCACCTAAAATAGTGACTCATATTTCTGAAATCATTTTGACTAACTGGTAAAGCAAAAGTTTTCATTATCTATATTTGTCTTAGATTTCTGTACTGAGTTTTTATTTATTTATTGACCGATTTATATAGGTTTGGAATTAAACTAAGAGTGATTGATCACTCAAGCACGATTGTTTTTATCTTAAAAGGCATTGTGGCTCTTCAATTTTATGATGCGCATCTGACTGATCTAGATTATTCGTTCACCAAAAATGTAATCAAATATTTTTAAATTAGTTACAGTTATGCCCAATTTATTCTATTCACATGCATGTATATATAGTTTCTATTTATATTGTAACGAGGAAGGACAAAATGCATCGTATGATTATACTTGACATATTGTAGGAATCTAATGCATTTCAGCTGACGTGTATTCAAAGAGTCTTATCTTTTTAAGGTAAGATGCCCCCGCACCTAATCTTTTGATGATGATAATACATATGTTGTTACCAACATATGTTTCAAATCGTAAACTATCTCATTTTAACTTACATAGTTTTTTATTGTGTATGACTAACTTTTGTTTTTCGATTACCTAATATCTATTATAGGAGTATCGTTGCTATCGTGCATCAGACACAGAGGTTCAGTCGAATACATCTGTAGCAACTGAAACTTCCCCATACGCTAATGATGGAACTCTGTAATTTGCTTAGTTCAAAACAAATTTCAAAAGGAGAATTTTTGCAGCTACTAAATATTAGCTTCTATCATTATCAATGTCTACCACTGTTATTCATTAGTGTTTTGGGTTTCATCTTAATATTCAAATAGTGTGAGTTCAAATTACATCGGATCATGTCGATCATTATGTAATAAGATTAATCTTGGTGTAAGTAAAAGTTTTCATTACTAGTGGATTTGATAAATTCCAATGTTCTTTCCAAATTCCTTATACATAGCCTATTAAAACATAATTTATACAAGCTCTTGATAGTGTAAGTAAACCTATTGTAAAAAAAAGGGGGATCATGTAAGTAACCCTCATGTCTGGCCACCATGTAATTTGGTCATCCATATTTGCAAGCTAATACTGTTGCATATATCTTCGCTAATTTTGCTCAACCTTTTGGCCTCAAAGTTAACCTTGACAAGTCTAGAGCTCTATATTCTATTGATGTGGAGAGAAGTAATATTGATAGACTGGTTGTTACCACTGACATCTAGAGCACTCCCTCTCTTGAGAAGTACTTGGGTTTCCCTATGATTCAGGGTAGATAAAAAAATCTGATTTTGGATTTATTGTTGACAAAATTCATCACGGGTTGGCCTCTTGGAAGAATAAGCTCATCAAGAAAGTGGGAAGGCTTACGTTAGTGAAATATGTGCTCAATTCCACTCCTATTTATAATATGCAGATGGTTTGGCTCCCTCAGTCCATTTGTGATCACATAGATCGTCTCTCTAGGGAATTTATTTGGAAAGGCAATAGTGATAAAGATATCCATCTTGTTGGCTGGGATACCCTCACAAAACCTAAGAAGATGGGAAAGCTTGGAATTCACACGAGCAGAGACTCTAACACTGTTGGAAATTTAATGTGGGCTCTTCAACAAGATTATGATAAGCTTTGGGGTGAAGCTCCTGAAAGATAAATATGTTGGTGGAAACCCCTTCATTGATATGCCTAATAAGCTTGGATCGTCTACTTGGAGTTCTAATTATGAAGGCCTGTGGTGTCCCGAGGAAGGTTATGACTTTAGAACTGGTAATGGCATTCCCCCCTTTGGTCCTCTCCTTGGCTAGAGTATGGCTGGTTGGGTGGGCAAGTTTTGTCTGTTGACATTCATGATTCTAACCTTTGTATTGAGGATATTGTCCACAATAATATGTGAACTTGGAGAAGTTGTACATGAATGTCCCTCACCATGTTAGACATGATAGCATTTCTGATGGTTTTTATTGGAATGGATGGTTTGATAGAATTTATACTTCTAAAGTTGAATATAATTGGCTTTTGGAGAGGAAGTAGTGAGATTTAGAGGATCATATCGAAAACTGGTAGCATCTTGCACCATAGTGGTCATTTGGTAGACCCTGTCTGTAACAAGTGCAATTGTGCTCCGGAGATGACTCTTCAGTGGTTGAGGGATTGCGAGGTTGCTACTCAAGTTTGGGAAGCTATTGGCTTTGTTAAGCCAAAAAAATTCACATACTCGAATGCCAAAGATTGGTTCAACCGAGGGTTGGGAGCTGATTCATCCAATCTGTTCACTTCAACAGCTCGGTTAATTTGGAAAGCTAGAAACATTTTTGTTTTAATCAGCAGAATACCCTTATTTTTCAATTATAGTTGAGTATCTACTCTTACGCTAGTTTGATTTAGGGAGAGCTTTTCATTGCTGATAGAGACCATCCGCCCCCAAGGTGGATATCGTGGCATCCAAACTGGGGGTGGAGCGATGGTCTCGAATGTTGATGGCAGTAGCTTGGACAATCTTAGTGTTTCCGTGGTTGGCAGTTTAACTTTGGCTTGGATAAAAGGGTATAGAAACCTCGTATGTTAGTCTAGCTCTCAGAACACTATCCAGTTGGTTCCTCGACTTTTAATCATATGCACCAGTATGTTGCTATTATTTGCAGCGTCAAAGAGCAGCTGGCTATAGAATGAGATGTAGGTTAATTCTTGACCGCTCTTTGGCTAAGCAGGGGCCTAGGTCTGATTTTCATTGGAGAAAGCTCACTAACCATCCTGATGGTCTTGATCTTCTGCTAAGGGCCGATGCCAACAGAGTTTTGTTTATGAGATCCTTTTTTTGACAAAATTGTTATGAGATATCCTAGTCGTTGGTTTTTGTTTTCTCTTCTTTTGTTTCTTCTCAACCTTACCCCCTCAAAAAAAGAAAAAATCATAAAAAAATTATTCTTCATTAGAAAATAGTAGCATTATGTTACATGTTTTGAAACCACGCCAAACATTGAACTAGTGAGACCTCCAAATCATGGTTCAACCCCTTTATATTGGTCAAACTTGGATGAAACTGGTGTCATACCGTTGAATGACCAGACCGCAGATGGTGTGGGTTCAAGGTTTAATCGGTGTTAATATCCAAAATAAATTAAGTTGTTGGCCGAGAGATAATAAAGGGATCAAGTCGAATTTAGGAGGCCGAGACAAGTTATGAAAACAATGGACACTGTAGGTACTTGCCATGGAGATAGTGGCAGTGCAGACTCGTGTCAATAGTATGGGAAAGATACTAAGAGAAGCCTAGGCACCAAGCAAGAAGAACAATACACCGAGGAAAGATGAGACTTGGTTTGGAGGGAGTCTCTGTTATAAGGCAACTTGACTAAGACACAAACGACCAAAGGCCGAGGAAGCAGCTTGGCCGAGGGGGATTGTAGCCGACACTAGGAATACTTGCTTGGAGCGCGAGTGTACTATCCTCATGGACACAATATTGAAGCAGTTATGTTTAACAAACGTCAAAATACCGTGGAAATAGAAGCAACTAGGTTTTACCTAACTAATCAGTGCCAGTGAGGTCGTGGAGAAATGGCTTGCAGTTGCTAGGAACTATAAGTAATCATAGACGTTGTTCGTAATTGATCTAACACTGAGCACTTGTGTGCTAGAGCAGTGGCTAGCGAGGGCTCATGTGTATATATAGTAGAATTGTACATTTGTAAAAACACACAAATCAATCAAAATCTACTATTTTTCTTGCAAGTATTTATCTTTATTTTACTGCTATTCCTTTATGTTTCTACGCCTTTAGATAGTCCAATCCACACTTCCCTCTCACACTTATCCTAACACTCTTTGGAGAAGTTAGGGAACTCATGGTCGATGACCATAATTTCTTCCTCGAGGCAATTGCTTGAAGAACAGAGGTATTGTAATTGTTTCAAACCTTTGGCTGATTTCGCGACTAGGAACAAAGTGTTTGACAACAACAATCCATTTAACCGTTTGATTGATTCGATTATTAAAACACCTATTCTGTCTTTTTGTTTTTGTATTTTTTTTTTGACAAAAACCTATCTTTTTGTTTGGTCTTCTAAATAATTTAACTTTAATACTTTTTTTTAAAAGAAATCACTATTAAGATATTTTTAGGCTAAAAGGTACTTTTAGTCCCTGCAAATGTCAAGAAAATCCAGTTTAGTCCCTGCAATTCCAAAATTTTTAAAATAGTCCCTGCAATTAGTAAACGTTACTACTTTAGTCCCTGCTGTTACTACTTTAGTCCCTGCAATTCCATTTAAAATGTACTTTTAGTCCCTGCAAATGTCAAAGAAAATTCAGTTTAGTCCTCCTTTTTAAGAGTAAAGTTGAGGACTAAAGTAGTAACGCTTACTAATTGCAGGGACTATTTTAAAAATTTTGGAATTGCAAGGACTAAACTGGATTTTCTTGACATTTGCAGGGACTAAAAGTACCTTTTAGCCATATTTTTAAAATAATTTTTTTATACAAAACATTATCTTAATCTAATTTTTTTTATTTTTTATTTAATTTTTGGTATAAACCGGGTATCCTCTGCGCGCAACTGCAAAGACTAATCCCTCGAGCCGGGTAGGACCACAATTGGCGGCAAAACTCTCCCTCAAGAGATTTAACACTGCTGCATGCCCAAGGCTGGATTCGATCCCAAGACCTTGGTTAAGCTGGAAGAGACTCTTACCATCTCATCCAAGTGCTCTTGGGTATTTTTTATTTAGTTTAAACATGATTAAATACCAAAACCTATTTAATTTGATTAATAACTAGTATGCAACCCGTGCGATGCACGGGAAACAAATTTCATGCATAATATTAAATTTAAATATTTTTATGAAAAAAAAAACCAAAATAATTTTTAAATAAATAAATAAAAGAAGTCAAAAAAATTGTATCTAAATTTAGTAAAGTGTAGTACCAAAGAATCGTGTTAGTTGATTTTAATTTAGTATTTATGTGCATAATATTCGTGACCCAACCTGCTTCCAATACTATGCTTAATGATCTTAATGTTAACGCTATTAGGGAGTCTTACCAATTTTTCAAACACTGAAAGAATATAAATATTGAACATGATAACTGAGACAAATTCGTTTCATTTTTTTGACAACTTTGTTTCATTTGATAATATAAGGTTTTTATAGATTTGGATTCTCTAAAGTGATCAACTTACTTTAGATTGTAAAATAAGTAACCTTGGTAAGAAAACTAATGGTAATCTATTTCTTTCAAGGGTATTGGCTTAGTCCCTTCTTTAGCTCTTTTCTGACCTCTTTTTTTTGCAATATTTAGGGGAAGTCCCATCCTAACAAAATCATAAATGTGTTACTTTAGGGGAAGTCCCTTCTTTAGCTCTTTTCTGACCTCTTTTTTTACAACCATTTTTTTTACAAACCCTTAATTTTTTATTAGTCGTTGAGATTAGTTCCTTTTTAATCTAAAGTTCATTTCTCACTTCATATGAGTTGGATTCGTTTTTTATTTACTTAATCTACCCATTTGGAGGTTTTGAAAAACCCGTTTATTATTTTCATGTTGATCAATACACCAACACAATCTTTATCAGAAAAAATATACCAAAATAATTTATCCTCTTTATTTTTTATTATTTTATTTTATTTGTTTTATAAGAATCATTGCTGACAAATGTTCCAAACAATCTTTAAACATTTTACATATCAAGTACACATCCATTATTGTTGAAAGAAGAGAGAATTAAAAAGACTAATAGAACTGTCAATGGTACCTTGATATACTCCCTTAATTCAATAAAGCAAATCAATAACATTACTATTATGCATTCTCCTAAGTTAGGTTTCAACGTTCATCTCAGAACATGAGCTATGTTTTCTTACATGTAGTGACTCTTCAATATTCCATAACTGGCATTCATCACGATGTTAAAAATGTAAATTTTTGGGTTAAGCAGTATCCCGACACATGCGATGTAGTATCCCGACCCATTCCATAGCTGGCATTTTATGTTTTCTTACATGTAATGACTCTTCAATATTCCTCCGTATAATGTCTTCTGATTTAGCAACTCTCTGTTGTAAATAGCAGTAAAAATCATGAGTGGAAAAATGAAAAAAAAAGTTTCAAAATCCAACTTTAATGGATAAAATGGAAATATTATCTTGCTATCAGCAACCCCAGAAGAGATTAGTAGAGTGGTTATCTCCTTTGTTGTTTTCTCCTTTTCTTCACAGTCCCTCTTAAGATTATAAACATCATCTTGTTCTACAGCAAGACTGTTTAACTGTGGATAACACAAAGCATAGCAAAAAAAAATAGAGTAACCATTTGTATTTAACTGTCTTGAAAGCAAATTCATGTAGATTTTTTATGCAATTCAAAATTCGATTTACTCCTCAAGGTTTTCAAAGCACCGTGTTCGGACTTGTGCACTCCAGGACAAACACGTTGAAACTTCACTAACAATACCCAAAATCAAAACCAAAAATTAAGTAGAAGAGAATAACTTTTGTCTCTTCAAAAACCTCCCTTGAAGCATGAAACAATGATCTTTATATGGTTGTATTCCTCTATCATCTTGTGGTCTTGGCACTCTTTCAACAAAAGTAATAAAAAGTAGTATTAAAAATCAAAACATTATTTAATAACAAAAATGTAACGTAAGTAAAAATGAAGAACATTCAATTAGAAAATTTGAACTCTAAAAAATTTGAACTCTTCAGTAAAAAAAATTATATAAAGTTGAATAAATTTTAATATGTAACTTACTAACACTTGAATGCTAATTAATCTACCAAATGAGTTCATATTTTTTTACGTGCTTATTTTTTATGATAATCTGCTTAATGAGAATTGTTTAGTATATATTATAAGTGTAGATTTGAGTAATGACAATTGAAAATTGAAACATTTTTTATTTGAATTAGGAATTAATGGTGAATATTAGGCCTCTCAAATTTGTGCAATATTTGTGATTAGGGAACAATTTGATTATTCTTAAAGAAAATAAGAAAATGATATGCAATCGTAGTTTGAAAACTAATATGTGACCAAATTGTAGAAAAAATTAGCAATGAAACATGTTCACAACATCAAAGATGAAGAAATGTTGGACCTATTGTTGAAATATGTAGCATTATTTACCGTCTTATTTTGACACACCTGTCAATAGCACCCATTCACAGGTCAACTTGTCTGTGAAAAAGCTACACCATCAATTGAACCATATTTTGCTAGTCAAATGAAAAAATTTAAAAACTTCAATCATGACTAAACATCCTCTTCATCTTCAACCTTGAGTAGTGAGCATAAAACCCTATAAATCAAACAACACCATCACAACAAATAATAATAATAATAATAATAATAACATAAAAAAAGATGAACCAGGATTTCAATAAAACGACTCATGGTGTCTCTAACTTGATAATTAAATCAACAACAAAATAAAATCAATGCAAGTATTTTATTTATATATTTTCTTTAGTAATTGATCAAATCTTTGGCGCTTTTCTTTGCAATATCAGTCATGCAGAAAGAGAACTGATAGAAGGATTTGGAATAATTAGAAAATGGACTCGAACAAATATGCAACATGTTCCTAAGATATTAAAATTCAATGGGTAGAGTTAAGCTTGTTTATATAAAAATAGTTAAATATGTATAATTGAGTGGTGTACTTAAAAGAAACTCAATATTCGATTTTCAATGCACAAGAACTTGGAGGTTTTAAAGTAACACGCACGCTCGTGCTTCATTTCCAAGCATGATAGTTCAAGACTTCCTCTGAAGCTTAATAAAAATTGATCTCAATGCAAATAGGATTAGAGTATGGAGTAATTGATATGCTCATATTAACTGCACGTCACCTTTTGCAGATCAATTATATGTCCAATGTTCAACTCTAATATTCTATTTGCATTATATTGAGATCATTTTTAATTAACCAAGGAAAAAAAAATAAAAACTCAAGAAGGGATGCTCATAAATAATTCATGGAACTATTGGAGAATTCCTAACAACCAAGCATACAAAAAGCAACTCATCTAAATTTTGAATCGTTAAGTATTAGCCTGTTGTTTTTTGAGAATCTAAATAAACCCACAACATTGTTTGTCGTTGTTGAACAACTTCATTAGATCGCACTTCCCACATGCCCTCTCTCTCTCTCTCTCTCTCTCTCTCTCTCTCTCTCTCTCTCTCTCTCTCTCTCTCTCTCTCTCTCTCTCTCTCTCTCTCTCTCTCTCTCTCTCTCTCTCTCTCTCTCTCTCTCTCTCTCTCTCTCTCTCTCTCTCTCTCTCTCTCTCTCTCTCTCTCTCTCTCTCTCTCTCTCTCGTATATCTTGCATGCGAATGGAGCACTAACCAACATGGAATAAAAAATTTAAGAGAGCTCACCGAAGCAAAACCCACTATATGTATATCAGATATATAACGGCTGAACGTTGGTATTCAATCAAATGATATAAATGTATATTATATATAACATCTGAACGTTACTCTTTGAAAAAAAAAACGTTGAAAAATAATTACGATAGGATTTGAATTATGAATTGATTGTCATCACTCAATAATAATCTTTAAAAAATATCAGTTTTTGTTTGGTTTTAATTCATTCCAAATTGACAAATCAAGCCAAATTAATGCAATATTGGCAAGTGACATGGATTGAAAAATCCAGCTAGGCCAAAAAAAATAGCAATGCTTATGTGGAGGGGCTGAGAGGTTGACACCTAGGATTTTCAGCCTTGAGGAACCTATTTAAATGTATTATTAATAGATAGATTAATAATTTAAGAATAGAAAACTTTTATTAAGGGGAAAGAAGCCATAAAATATGTACCAAAAAAAAAACCATAAAATCTCACCCAAAAAAAAAAAACCATAAAATAAGATTATAAGAACTCGCAGGTTCTTCTGGTAAATAAAATCCCGGCATTGTGTTCAACGGAGTCCTTTTCTATTTCTCATTTCTCACATTATTAGGGTTTTAACTCTCCTTCTTCTTCCCGATAATCGGTCAGGTAAGCAACTATTGGTTTGAGGCTTTTCTTACAATTCGCAATTGTATTCGTTCGCTTCTCATTCCGCTTAAGCTCTCAGTTGTTAGGTTTAAGAAAGTTCAATTTTTGGAATCTTCGTTTCTTTTCCTTCAATTATATATGAGGTACCTTGCTAGCATAACACGGTATCCTAGAAAATAGCTTTATTTGTTAAACTTGCTTTTTTATTGCAATACTATTGGATTGACTTTTCCATTTTACTAAGGTATGTGCCGCAATTGATGTTGAATTATGCTCTCCGACTCTGTAATGGGGTTTTTCTTTTAATTCTGCAATTGTTTGTGCTTTAGGCACACTCTGAATGATACAAAACCTTGATGAAAACTGTGTGAAGTCTTTTTCATATGGGTATATGTATATGTATTTTATTTGGGCTATGCTTATGTTAGTGTTGTTAACTGACTATTGACAAGTGGGCTTATGTAGATCTGTAGTAATTTATTTTAAGTGGATTGATTTAGCAATGAAAACTAAAATGTGGCTGAAAGTTGTACCGTTTTGTTGTTTCTTTGATGTTTTTTATCTGAGGGGTGGTGTGGGAGAGGAAGTACGGTGAAAAGAAAACAAAAGCTATGTTTTACATATGATCATGTATGTTAATGAAAGTATGTTTTGTTTTCAGGAGCTGTGGTAGTGATTTGTAGAATGGGTGAGAATGGGAAAAGATTTCGTTCGCAGAGAGACCGTGATGGGGACAGGAAACATCAAAAGAGGCGTGTGAATGACAAAGATGAAAAGGACAAGGATGAATTGATTGTCTATAGGATACTCTGTCCGGTTGGAGCTATTGGTAGTGTTATTGGTAAAAGTGGAAAAGTTATAAATACAATAAGGCAAGAGACCAGGGCAAAAGTCAAGGTTGTGGATCCATTTCCTGGTGCCAAGCATCGAGTTATAACTATCTATTGCTATGTTAAGCAGAAGGAAGAATTTGAGGTTGATGATGATCTCGATGATAAGAAGCCTTTATGTGCTGCCCAAGATGCTCTTCTCAAGGTTCATTCTGCCATAATTAATGCCGTGGAACATGCTGGAGATTCTGAGAAAAAACGAAAGAATAAGGAAGAATGTCAAATCCTTGTTCCATCAAGCCAGTCTGCCAATATCATTGGCAAGGCTGGGGCTACTATTAAAAGACTGAGGGTTGAAACAAAGACAAATATCAAGGTCGTTCCAAAGGATGCAACTGACCCAGATCACTCCTGCGCCATGGAATTTGACAATTTTGTGTTGGTAGGTATATTAAATTTTATCAAACGTGATAACTTGCAATTAAGCTGTTATTGCACAGGTTCATAACACAATGGCATGTAAATCCACCTGTAGAAACAAGCCAATTTCGATTTCTTGTAGTATAGCAGCAACTTCAGTGGTGTCATAGGTTGCACAACGTTTTTATTTTTGTGGTATGCTCGACTGTTCGATAATATTGTTTTAAACATTTAACGTTGTAACATTTGTGCTTGTCCATCTTGTTTTTTTAGAAATTTTTCTGCTTTTATTTTTAAAATTTTCACTTTTGACGTCCTTATCCCCTTCCTGAAGTTTTGTTCCAGTCCCTAGAATATATGGTAATATAAGCTGTTGTTTCTTATTGTTCAAATATGGTTTAATTTATTCTTTTTTCAATGTTATATTGTTGTTAAAACAGTAAGTGAACTTGGGGTTCTAACCGGGTCTTTTATATTGGCAGGGTTATGTCTCTTCTGCATTTTCTTTCCTTTCTATATGTTGCAAAAATCCTTCATACACGTATACAATATATTATTTCCGTTGTGCATCGTGTGTACTATAGGTGCTGATTCCCATATCTCTTAGGTTTAACATTAATAAACTAAAAAATTAATAATTAAATGTATATGATGAGTGTGTTAGTGGTCCTACCGTCCTAATAAGAGCACAATATTCATTCGTGATGCATGATAAGTTGATTAGATTAAGTTCTATTAATTTAACAATTTGACATAAACTACTAACAATTTAGTTAAAATTTAGATAGCCTATTTACCTTGGACTTTTGTGGACTTGATGCGTAGGTTATTGATGAAACATTTGAGGAATTTTTAATGGCCTCTGAATTTGAAGGATAATTTCAACGCCAATTAATTGTAACTTTAGTGAGATGCATGCATGCGACTCAGATTAACCCAAGAAAAAAATGAAAACAAGGTTTCCAGTATTTTAATATTTTTAGAAATATAGTTTCATCAGTAGGTTGTTTGGGCATGCATGGAGAGGCCTTGGGAAGGTGGGTAGATCATGTGGAGGATAGTATAATAGTTAGAAGCTGAGACACCAACTAAAACTATGAATGAAACCATTAAAAATTGAGATTGAAATTATCTATTTTCAAACATGATTGGTAATTGGACATTATGGTAGCATTTGATTCATGTAACTGACCTCATCTAGTGGGAAAAGGCTTTGTTTTTGTTTATTATCGAGCTTTTTCTCTATTCACTATTATGGGAGGAGAGTACATATTTCTACTATGAATAAAATTCATGAAACATATGTTACTCACGGCAATTGTCTGCTAGCTGATACCCTGATGCGTACACACATGACATAGATACTCGCATACATGAATTTTTTAGATTGCAATTAGCCACCCAGGTTGTGGGTAAATCAATAATCCATTTGGATGCTGCTGGAGCTATACGGTTGCATAAAGACAATTAGACAATTGTATATAATGTTTAACGGCTATATATGTATAATGTGTAATTCATCTTTTGCACATCTAGTTTTTGAGAGAACCTTACAATTTCTCTATTTTTATTAATTATACACTCAGCTATTTTCCAGTTTTGAAACAATTCTTTTGCAGTGAATGTGTATCTTACTATGTGCTTGTTTTCATTGAGTAGATTGCAGGTGAATCAGAAGCGGTAAAAAGAGCATTATTTCAAGTTTCATGTATTATGTACAAGTTCTCCCCCAAAGAGAACATTCCTCTTGACACAACTGTACCAGAAACCCCTCCTAACTTTATCATTCCTTCTGAAGTTCCATTTTATCCACCTGGGGGACTGTATCCAGCTTCAGATCCTATTATCCAACCTAGATCTGTTCCTCAAATTATAAGCGATACAACTGTACAAGATCTGCAAGGTTATGCAGATATAGGAAATACATGGTCTCTATACTCATCTGCCCTTCCTGTAGTTCAGAGTGTTGGTGCTTCCCAATCTGAAGAATTAATTGTAAGAATGTTGTGCCCCTCTGACAAGATTGGACATGTCATTGGGAAGGGAGGGGGTACTATTAAGAGTATAAGGAGGGCTAGTGGTGCTCAAATTGAGGTTGATGATTCCAAGGCTCGTCATGATGAGTGCTTAATCACTATAACTGCGACAGAGGTGCACTTTCCATACTTCTTCCATTTGTTTCTATAGGATATAATTACACATCTAATCATTCTGGTAATGGCTAGGGTTAACTTGGTGGAGTACTGGAGTCCATGATATATCCTATTCACGTTCACAATCTTAGACCTTTTCTGTTTATCAACATTCTTTTTTGGGGGGAGGGGGTAATTGTTATAAGATCAATTCTTAAAATTACATGCAAGGTTAAGAAAAGGAAAAATCATGTAAAACTGATGAGGCGGAGTTGATTCTTTCTGGTTAGGAACTTTGTTAATCTTCATCTTGTACGTGTCTGCGTTTTTGAAGTTTGAATCTTTAGCTTGATCTCTAGTTTCTTTATTCCTTTTTTTTCCTGTAAAATATTCTCTAGTCAATTATATGGTAGATAAGTGTCATTCTCTTATTATTTTATATGTTGATTTATCTTAAATATTTCTTTGCTGGATCACCATTCACTAGTTTGCTGTAATGCTTTCTTATTTTATTTTGAGGACCATGACCTCATTTTTCCCTTTTTAACTGATACTCCAAAAACGAAAAGATTTTCATTTCATTATATCAGAATGTCAGGAAGGTAGTTGTCATCAATTAATTTCTATAAATCTTCATGCTAGGCGGAAGGTAATTATTTGTGGCTTTATTAATCAGATAATTAAGCTTGGTGCCTTATGTTTGTTTGACTTGAAAGCTTCTTCAAATCATTGAATTTTATGATCAACTTTATGCTTGATTTAGTAGTTGGTAGATTTTGTTGACTTTCATTTTGTCCACATTCCTTACGGTGCATGTAGTGGCCTTTTTGTATTCAGTATTGAATATGTGCTGCAACTGCTGTTCCTTAATCATAAAAATATAATTCTCATTTAGTGTGTTTATTTTGTAGTCATTAAGTGATCTACAATCCATAGCTGTTGAAGCTGTTCTGCTGCTGCAAGAGAAGATAAATGAAGATGATAACCCGGTTTCAATTAGGCTCCTAGTTCCATCCAAAGTGATTGGGTGTATTATAGGGAAAAGTGGTTCAATCATAAATGAAATTCGGAAGAGAACTAAGGCTAATATTCAAATCTCAAGAAGTGATAAGCCTAAATGTGCAGATGTGAATGATGAACTCATTGAGGTTTGAATGATTTTTCAGTTCATCATTTTTCTTGATTTATTTGTGTATCAACTTTATTCAATGATCTTTTTGATTTACCATTTAGGTGGTTGGTGGAGTTGATTCTGTGAGAGATGCACTAATCCAGATTGTCTTGAGACTTAGAGATGATGTATTGAGAAAAAAGGACATTGACCATAACCCCTCCATAGGTGCCGAATCTTTGTACTCAGGCAGTTCTTATCTTTCGACACCATCTGTGCTTCCTTCAGTTTCTGCTGCTGCTCCCCTAGCTTTTGATCAGAGGACTGGAAGTGGAACTGACCTGGGCATGCTTTCTTCTAGCAGCCTTTACGGATATGGATCTTTTCCTGTATGTCTCCCTGGTTTTTTCTATGGATATTTTTTGTATGCATTACTGCATTTTTTTCTTTCTATATCATCATATTATTATAACCCTGAGAATTTTTAAGGCTGTTGATATCGGTTGTAACAGATATTGCTTGTACTTGGTGTGTTTACTAGTACTTGATCTCAATGTTATCGATCTAGATTCCAAATCATGGGTTGAATCTTATCATGAATTTACGATACATGATCAATAAAAATATGGCATTTTTAAGTAAAAACAAGTAAGATAAGCAAAAAAAAGCTGATATATCATAAATAAACTTCAAAATAATTCAAGACTCAAGTCTGGCCCAGAAGAGATTCCTGCTCTGATCTGTATTGGTAGAGTTTGATTTCCTTGCGAATTAAAATATGGATCACATGAATTGTGTGATACTGATAACACTGCTTGACCTAGATAGTATACATCTAACATTCTTATTGTTGCAACTATGAAGTCTTGATTTATTTGTTTCTGTTTGTTGTTCTATGGTAAATATCGTACTTTTATGTTATATTAGTTTGCTATGGCATGGAACCATGGAACGTTTTATGTCCAATGCTTATGTTCATTGATATTATTCTTGTGAGATATTTTAATACAGACGGTTCCATTGAGTATATGTGCAGCCAAATTTTTATTTTCTTCGTCATATATGGAATATAGATTAGTATGTTTTCATGGCTGTACGTTGATTTAAAATAAGAAAATCTCGTAGCAATGCAAATTGGAATTGTATTAGATATCTCTTTTGTTCTGCGCTTGTAAGGTATATCTTCTAGTTTTTTATTAGTCATCTGGGTTAGATATTGTCATTATGAAGTTATGAATACTGTTATAATGAAGTAGATATACTGATAAAGTAGTGAACAGTGGATGCTGATGGATTTCAGCATTCTTTTCTTAGTAAGTTTTTTGTTTTGAGGGGGATGGAATTGTTGGGATTATTCCGCAGATTTGTTTCTTTTATTCAGTTCATTCTTTCCTCCAGTACTATCTAAAGTATATCTTTCTCTAGTACAATATACTGGAAACTGCGTTTGACTCTATCTTTATTTTATTCCTTCTGTTGTAACATAACTCATTTCTATTATCAATTTTTAATCATAATGCAATGCAACTGATACTTTCTCTTGTTTGCTCTTTGTAATAGATGGGAGAAAATGACTATGGATCTATGTCTTCATATGCTACCAAGCCGTATGAAGGGTTCGTATATATAATTATCAAAGCTATATTTTTTATTTTATACTTTACCACCGACTTGGCCCTCTCTCTCTCTCTACACACACACACTTAGACTTATGTTATGCTGGTTAGTAATTTTGAACTCGTGTTTCTGTGTCTTTACTAGACGTAATTTTTCCTCCCTGTCAACATTGGAGATGTTGATTCCTGCTAATGCTGTTGGCAAAGTGTTGGGTAGAGGTGGGGCAAATCTAGCCAATCTCAGGAAGGTTAGTTAACACATTTTAATTCCTGTCTTTAGGATTCTTTGATTGCTCACTTAGTTACATTGTGATACGATGATTCTACTCAGTCCAGTCACTGGTATTATGTAAAAGACAATACATAGCTAGACGCCTAGACCATGAACTAACCCGTGTTTATACTAATAATATACATCAAATTCTAGTCAAAGAGGAAAACAAATCACGAGAATAACTAAGAAACATGGGAGCTAATTCTAAGAGATTGTCTAAGAAAAGAAACTAATCTTACGAAATAAACCAAGATACTTAAAGATGTGATGAAGGTACTGTTAAATATTTTCTTATCCTCTAACTGACATACCCTATGGAAGAAGGAAATAATTCATGGTTTGAAGTGCATAGTTCTATTGTTTATAACGCCAGATTTGGTCAAGCTTAATTCTTGATGTTTCGTATTCTTTAATTGCTCTTCTAGTCATGTTGATATTATGCTTCTTCATGTCAAGCGATTTGTCATAAGATGGAAAGACTACTGTGTTTTCTTTCAGATGTAGTCTAATGATAGCCGTCAATGCACCCCCTAGAGATAGATAGATTTCATACATCTTTGTCATAGCATGGTCTACTAGTTTGTTGATACTTCCATGCTCATTAACGAACTTAAAATTTGCTTCACTTAATGTCTATTTTATGCCTGGTTGTTTCAATTCAGATTTCAGGAGCAACAATAGAGATTTCTGACCCCAAATCTGTTCGGGGTGATCGTATTGCTTTTATTTCTGGCACACCTGAACAAAAGCGCGCAGCTGAAAACCTGATCCAGGCATTTATAATGGCGACATAACTTTCTGGAGTTATTATGCCTAGGGGTTCTGAAGGTGAAAATTTATTTCTCAGTGCATGTCCTCATTTTTCTTCTTACTCCGTCTAGCTTGGTCTGGAGAGAATATCCTCTAGGGTTCTTCGACTGGAGTCCCGCTTCTTCCATAACTAGCTAGCAAGATTATGACTGAACATCCATTGTTGGTTTGTATTTTGGAGCTGTAGTTCCTTCTCTTTTTCTTAATCTACTCTTCATCTGCGTTTTCTCTTAGAAATTTAGGATCTTTCTGTCCGTTCATGCTGTTTTTCCATTGACTAGTGGAATCATCTTTATCTCCATGAATTGTTATGGAAGGAACATAAATCGCTGTTTATGTTGTTGACTTGTTTCTTCTGGTTCAACCTATTATTCTCCTTTCTTGCTGAGAGTATCTTCCTAAATGATGCAAATAAATTGCAGATACTCTAGCAATTTCCTCTTTCCAGCATCCTCGGTTTGTGAGTACTTCGGTCAAAGAGAGGAAGTTGTCTCATGAAATTTAAATTAGGAGAAAACTCGTAATCATTTTCCCCCCTCTTACTATTTTTATATCTTATAATTGTAAGTAGGGCATTTGCAACAAAATATGACCATTTATTTACTGTTTGATTTCCAGGCCTCTGGCCAGCTTGTTATCACATGTTATATGTCAATAATCTGAGAGACCATTGGAATATATTTTGTTAAACTTGTGTTCTGGCTTTTCACTTCCCGGTTGCCTCATGATGGATACCACTCACAAGGAAATGCTTGCTGCTGCATTTCATTTAGCAAGCCTCTCTCTCTCTTTCAATGTGGTTCAAAATGATTATTTCATTGGATCTCCTAAATTCATTTTGTGATCTCTATATCTGCTCCCTGCAAGAATATCAATTATCTCTTTTGCAACTTAACTTTGATTTCATTGGATCTCCCGATTCCCATCAAGTTGAAATCATGTTTTGATCTCCACCTCTTCTGCCTGCGCCTCATCTGTTGTACTATTCACAACATAGTTTTCAAGTTGAACTTGTATCTTTAGTAGCCAAGATATTACACTGCTCTGATTTTAATTTCCCAATTGAAAATTATAAGTTGGTAATAACTGGTTTACCACGAAAGACATCTGCTTCTAAGATTTTGGTCTGACTAACGTGACTAATCAGAGTGCGATTAGATCAAGCCATCATCCTTTATCAACATTTGCCTCATTTTTTATTAAAAATATATCCAGCATGACGGCATCAAGCTTTCTTTACAGTTGTCGATGTTTTTAACATCAGCATGGCAGCATCAATGTGCTGAAACTATCTTTCCATTGCAATATGTGACTGTCCCTTCTAAAGCTTTCTTTCTACAATGTACCATCATCAACTAGATAATTCCAGGCACGGTAGTTGAAATTGCGATCTGGTTTGTAGGATCAGAAGAGTTTACGATCTTGGTTGACCTAGATGAGCCAGTGTGGAAGCAGAATTGTATTTTAGTCAGCACAGTTGTTGATCGCCTTGCTGGAGCATAAAATTGTTGGATCAGACTGATTTTGCAATCCCATTTTGTGTTCACAGCAACTAGGGAGCTGGTCAGATTTCTTAACACCGTTGCAAAAAATCCATTTTTCAAAACCCTAGACCCTTTCTGTTACGCAACTTTTTCTCCCAAGTATTATCCCTTATCCCAACTCCGTGCTTGGTGTGACTACTGTTCTGCAACTTCCTTCTGTGCAGGACTGCTGTGCCTGTTCTTCCTTCTGCAGCTGGTCTCAGTTGTTGCTCTTCTTTAGGATTTTTTCTTTCAAAATCACCCTTTTTTTTTACAAACATTTTTCATAATCACAATTAAATATTTAATAATATTATGTTAAATAGTTTAAAAATATCTACATTCTTACTTGAAATGTATTTGTACTATTATGAATGAATTAATTAATTAATTATATCATAATTGCTTATAGAAAAAAGTCTGATAATTTTACATTATAATAATTTTTAAAATTTTTGTTAGGATCTCACGTTTCACACTAAGATTAAATGATTTACTATCTTGGATGTTGTTTATAGTTTCAAAAATCCCCTGTAGTATATCTCACCTCAGGACCCTCTTCTACCATCTAGGTTACAGTGAATATTCTAACTGTACAGTTTCCTATTATCTATTCTGTATATTTATAAGTTAGTATCCATTCTTTGATTCCCATCGTTGTTACAAGGCTTCCCAGTTTTTGTTTGGTCATTGGGTCCATAGGTTTGTGATTGTCACGTGCACTAGATATTTGCTTTCTCCACTATTTCCATGTGAAGGTGTATGATTCACTGGGGGTTAGAATGGTGTTAAAACTTTCTCTAAAAATCTCCTTGTTATTAGTACTATTTGCATGTGGATTTGCTTTTATATGTTGCATATTAATGTAGTTGAGTAGATTTCGGTTGTACGTACAGATTGATTCCTACATTGTTTTGATTTCTACGAGAAAAAAAGTGGATCACTGTCTATTACATAGTCAGAATGCCTTTCGGTTAGTGGTTTTTGTCGATATGCTTAGGCTTGATTTGTCTTTTTGGCCATGTGCTTAGAGAGTTTATCTGAGCTAATAAAATGAAATGGTTCCATATATATGTCTTGTGATAACTTTTGAGAATTGGAGAGATCTCTACTCTATATATGATCATAGTGATTATGAATACACTTTCTTTTAGTAGAAATATTGAGATGAGATTCAAGATCCAAAAATAAGTATAAAGAGGGAAATCTAATCTAATCCACTTTAGGAAAGTGGAAATCCAACGTAGGAAGCCACTAGTGAAGACGAGTAATAAATCATTGGAAATGTCTTTGTCAGAGATCACGTAACCTAAATTTATGAAGGAAAAAGTAGTATTAGATTATAATAATGTTGGAGATAAGATTTACCCTGTTTTAATAGAATACTTGATATCAATATAAAATGAATACAGATTTTAGCAAATTAAAGTAGAAAATGTGTTGCAAATGAAAGGGTCTAAATTTTTTTAATGTCAGCTTGTCAATTCACTACACAATTTAGATAGGATTTGGACCACGACAGGTGCAACAAGCAAATGGAGCAGCAACTTGTAATCATAAACGTGAATTGAGTACCATACACAACTTTTATGGTTGTTATTCCAATCATCTCCAATTTTTGTGGTATTGCAGATGTTAAAATATGAAGTCATTAAAGAAAAGAGAAAAGAAAAGAAAAGATAAAATATGAAGTGTATTTATGGTGAGAGAATTGTGTTTATATATCATGAGGTACGATAAAGCTTATATAGTCAATAATCACGACTAACTTCTTATATATTTTAATGTAACTTGTGAAATTGTTTTTATTTGACACTCTTTTTGGCGGTCGAAGACGTTACACAATAATTTTTCCTAAAGAAGTTAAAAACATTTAGATATTGTTTGTAGGGTATTGTAGAAGAGGAGATGAAAGAGATTATTTTAAATTGATTGTTTGGTTATATTTTTTTATTGGAGAATATAAACTTAATATATCTTCTGCATTAGAACCCCTTCCCTCCAATAATACTTTAATAACACGATAGATTAATCACCGGCAGAGTCGGCAAATACTACGCACAAATAAAACGCTAACAAAGAAAGCCCTTTCCTCTAGGGGTATTCAAAACCGAACCAAACCAAACTGATAATCGCAAAAAATTGATATTTATTGAATTTTTTTGGTTTTTTTATAGTCAACCCGCAGTTCGGTTTGGTCTGTGGTTTTTGTCTTATCAACGAACCAAATCGCAAAATTAAACTATCACATAAGATACCCTTCTTTTAGTCACTTATTGCTCGCTACTTACCTATTTTTTGGCTTAAAACTTACAGGCCACATACTAACTTGTTATTACCCAATACCCATGTTACATTTTCTTCAGTGTTTTTTTTTTTTTGGTTTCAACTTTGTTTATATGAATCTTTTTGTTGGTACTTGATAGTCCCTACTACCCAATCTGGTCTTTTTTTATCAATAGCATGTGTTCACCTGAGTTGTGTGGATTTTAGGGCATCTGTTTAGAGCATCTCTTTTATACAAACATGAAGAGTATTTTAGAACTCAATATGGTCTTTGTTCAACAGGAGCATCAAATATAGTTCACTTCTTTTGTCTGATATTTTTGATTTTGTATTACTCTACGTTTTGAGGCTGGTTTTTTTATTTGGCAGAGATCTTAATTCTTAAATTATGTTTTGTCTCGTTGAAAGTCGAACCAATCGAACGAATCCAAACTGAATTGGTTTGGTTTTTTTATTTAGGAAGTCAACCGAACCAAACCAAACCGCATGTATTTTTATCTTGCGGCTTGGTTCGTTTTGATGCTCAAAACCGAACCAATCTGCTCTGCGAACAAAACTTTCACTCCCTTCTCTCCCGAGTCTAAACCACACACAATCAAGTTAAATCATTTCCTTCTCTTCTCCTTCCTCTATTAAATTCTTTCCCCTCATGTTCTTTTATTTGAACTAAATGAGCCCCCTAGTATGTAATGTTTAAACTATCGTTCTTTTTTTTGTTACAAAAAGACGAGCAAAAGGGAAAAAGAAAAGGAGAAAAAACTATAATCTTGAAAAATGGACTCTATTAGCATATGCTAATAGAGCACTCAATAAGCCCGAAGAAGGCTGATCCAAAGCAATCCAGAGCATGCCGAAGAAGCATCAAGATTCGTGAAGAAGTCCGCACAAGCATTACTTTCCCTAGGCGTATGAGAGATGCGAATAAACCTAGTTTCTATCAATCAAGTCCTTGATACTATGAACAATAGCTGCATATTGATGTCACGGTTCCAAACAACAGGAAGATGGCTTGGAGAGAATCAGAGTAGCATTGAAGATGGCACGTACCATTATCCCACGCCAAAGAGACCATGATACAAAGCGATCAGCTCGACATGAAAGGTTATTTGTAAAACCAATGTGAAATTGAGAGTAATGTTAATTAGTAAAAAGTATAATTTTATGCAACATGTGGAATGATAACACTCTTCCATTTAAGAATTATTTACTCCATTTTTATGGAGTAGTACATGGGGTGCGGATGCATAAAATGAACTTCAAGTCCTTGCCATGTAATTTTTTTTTTGAGATTAATTCTTCTTTTTTTTTGGTGGCAAACTATGTAGTTCTTATATTTCCATTTTATATTACAAATCATTTCGGCTAAATGACTTTTTAACGACCTATTTTCTGATTTTACTTAGTTAAAGATCCAACTGGCGTTTGATCCGATTTGCTCAATTATTTCTTAATGTTGCAATAATTGAAATTTCATGTTAATTTTATTTTAATTTAATGCCTATTTTAAAAGTTTTTGTATAAAAACAACAACAAAAAATGCTTTATGCTATCACATTTTAATTAAGTTACCCCATGTGATAACCCATGAATAAATAATAAATAATTCATCACAATTTTTTTAATATAAATACAATTGTGATATATTTCAGAAACCACATTGTTGATCATGTGAAGACTTAATTAACACGTGAAAATCAAACCATTACTACTTTTATTAACGTATATTGTGACTATTTTGCTAACTTGTCTTTTATATTATTTTGGAAACGTTGGTCAAACTAACTCCACTGAAAGTCACTTCAAGCCTAATCCTGATTAATATGTACGTAAAGTCGCCAAGAAAAAGTAAAGTAACATGTCAAAATTGGATTCTGTACTGCTTTGGTCTAAAGATTAATGATACAAAAATAGCTCAAACGTACCTTATGCTTTGGTCTAAAGATTTTTAAATATTAATCTCAAGTTTTAGAATCATATACTTCTCCCCCTATATTTCTATGTGATTGTTGGAGGGGGTGTCCTTAGAGCTGTCATATTGGGTCATCTACTCTAGCTACGCCACCTAAGCCAAAATGCAAAAATGGGATGTGCCCACTCATATAACAAATGGACTCATCATGTAGGGCAGCTCAAACAATCTAGTTTTCTTGAACCTCTATTTAGTGACTCTTGTCTAGGTCAAAGTACTGCGCCATTGTGTCTGCCTGTTATATTAGACCAAAATTGACAACTCCTAGTGTCCACCTATCATTTTTCAACATTTAACCCAACCCAGACCCAAAAGCGGATTTTCAGCAACCTGATCGACCCAATGTCGGTTAAGACACTCTTTTGAGTTGGGAAAGACAAATATTTTTTCTTAGAAAAATGAAATAATCACATGAAAGGAATTGAAAGTTATACTTAAACTGCAAAAATGGTTTTCTGCTATTGGTGAAACTAAAACAAATGTCATGTAAGATTTACTTCAATATACAATCAAAGGGTTGACCATATATGATTTTAGTTACAAAGTTGATAGTGGTAAAGTAGTTATATTGTAGTAATATATGCGCTATGAAACAGCAACAACAGTAAGTACCTGCGAACACAGAACACGTTAGAAAAAATAATCGGAGGCGTCTGGTGATTTGTCCTGAAGAATTTATCCGCTTCTACAGCGCAAACTCCCCGAGATACAACCGGTCCTTCTCAATCAGAGCAGTGATGGAGGTTTCCGAACTGGCAAGAATGAAATTTTTATTTCAGACATGAGATGAACCCATGATTATTTGATTAGAAGAGAGAAAGTAATCCTTTTTGAAGTGTTAAAATTCACACATCTATATCTCTCACAAAATTACATATCAAAGTCGTTGACTTTAGTCATTTTGGTGGGAAATTTTTTTTCCACCATTTACCACTATACCCCTCATTTTGTACCCCACTGTTTACCAATATACCCCCACTCTATATTTTTGGACCAACATACCCCCACTCTATATTTTGTGCCCCACCATTTACCAATATACCCCTCATTTTGTACCCCAATGTTTACCAATATACCCCCACTATATATTTTTGGACAGACATACCCCTGACAATTTTTTTTTCTCCAACACTTTTTTTTTAATTATTATCAAAATGTACCCCTCATTTTGTACCCCACTGTTTACCAATATACCCTCACTCTATATTTTTGGACCAACATACTCCTGACAATTTTTTTTTCCAACACTTTTTTTTATTATTATCAAAATGTACCCCTCATTTTGTACCCCACTGTTTACCAATATATCCCCACTCTATATTTTTGGACCGACACACCCCTGACAAAAATTGAACCAATCTGATTTATCTCTATATCTCTCTTAATTAATACACAATCGTTGACTTCCCCACTTTTGGTGGGAAAATTTTATTCCCACCATTTACCAATATACCCCTCATTTTGTACCCCACTGTTTACCAATATACCCCCACTCTATATTTTTGGACCGACATACCCCCACTCTATATTTTGTACCCCACCATTTACCAATATACCCCTCATTTTGTACCTCACTGTTTACCAATATACCTCCACTCTATATTTTTGGATCGACATACCCCTGACAATTTTAGTTTGTCCAACACTTTTTTTTATCCACTTTTGGTGGGAAAATTTTATTCCCACCATTTACCAATATACCCCTCATTTGTACCCCACTGTTTACCAATATACCCCCACTCTATATTTTTGGACCGACATACCCCACTCTATATTTTGTACCCCACCATTTACCAATATACCCCTCATTTTGTACCTCACTATTTACCAATATACCCCCACTCTATATTTTTGGACCGACATACCCCTGACAATTTTTTTTTTCCAACACTTTTTTGTTATTATCAAAATGTACCCCTCATTTTGTAACCCACTGTTTACCAATATATCCTCACTCTATATTTTTGGACCGACATTGTTGCCTCATCCCACCAAGGGTTATTGTTGCCTCTTCGTCTTATATATATGTGTTGCGTATTTTTATACCCCCTTATAAAATGTTGATGTTTTTTCGAAATTACATCTGTAGACCTGTTAATCATCTCCTCGTGCATCGCACGGGTAATCTTCCTAGTATATAATGATGATAAGATGATTATCATAAAGTTTCAAAAGATATCCATTGAAGCCGTTAATAACTTATATATGAAACCGTTAGTGTAGAAAAAGAAAAGAAACGTATATATATAATGACTGAAAAATGAAACATATAAATTAATGAGATAATGAAAGAGATATATATATATATATATATATATATATATATATATATATATATATATATATATATATGATAACAATTGTTAAAGCACCATTAATATATCAGTTAAAATATATTACAAACGTGTATATATTATAATAATGATAAACCAAAAGTAAATATTTTATTTACTTTAATATAAATTATTCCCACTTTTGAAATATTTATTAAAATAATAAAATAAAATACAACATATATAACTTGTGTTTTGTGTTTGTACTTAATTCCATACGAGTACGGAAGTTCTAATCTCAATCATTGTAAAACATAGAGTGTTCACAAAGTATATGGCACTAATGCACACATGGTACAACGTGTGCGTGTGTTCTTATTTAGTTTATTAGTAATTTCTTGAATCCAAAATTAAATTATGAGAAAAATGTTAAGTGCACATGACATGTGATCAATGCAAAATATGCAATTTGTATGGTTTATAGGAAGTTCCCAACGATTAGACACATGTCAAAGTTGGAGGGAAAATGGGAAAACAATTGAGCCATTTTTTCTTTTTAGAGAAATCAAGGGAACCAAAATATGACTTTAGCACTCTAAAATATGTTAAAGTTTGAATTTCCCAAACCCTGGTGTAGAGTGTCGCCAATTCATGTCTCCTTAGGAGAGATGAATATAATTTCATTTGTAAGTGTTCAAAGAGAACAAATTATCAACGCTCTTTGTACTTTCGTAAGTAATAATTTCCAATGTGGCAAATGAAAATCATTTAAGCACACGCCACATAGAGTTATTATGCTAGTTATAGAGTTTTAGTATAAGTTAAAGAGTTTCAGTATAATTTACAAAATTTTAGGTATTGTTACAAAGTATTGTAACTAACTTGAGGATAATTTAGTCCTTTAACCTCTTATATGTGTGTGTACACATCACATTTTATTTAATTTGCACACATCATTTTTATATAAAATTAGACCATTTACAGCATTACTTACAATTTTAAACTATGGAGGGCAAGTAGTATCCAAGTTTAAATATAAAAATAAAAATCACAATTAATAGTTCGATTTTTCAACCTATTAATTGTATAGAAGAAATTCCCATTAAAGCGTGATTAAAAGTTTGTCTTCATTTTGTATTTTGATATTGAAAAATATCAAATGAGTAAAGACATAAAAGTGAGTACATTTTAATATTTTGCTAATATTTTTAATTAAAAATACATATAAAAAGACTAAAAGAATCAATTAATAATAACATAACATAATATACATTTATAATAAACTATTTATGTAATGTACTCTGGAACGGGGAGCATGGTCCCCGTCCCTATCCACAAATTGACCATAGTCATTTTTCCCTATCATCGTCCCCATGGGGCCTCGAGTGGGGAAGTTCCTGTGGGATCCCCTATTTAAATGTTAATACATCAACTTTCATCTTTCATGCAATAGATTCACAGAGAAATGATTGATGCACAATTCTTCACAAATCACCAAGTTAAAATGAAAATCATATAAACATTGAACTTCCCAAAATTAAATCACCTAAAGTAGTCCAAGCAGCTAGGATGAAATTTTTCAATTAGACTCAAGCTATGGATATACATATTGATCTCTAATCAACCATGCATAATGATGGTAGAAGTAGTAACAACCTATTAGGTAGGGTTTGCGTGCAACCTCTCCTTAATAGGTTGTAAGGATGCACCGAGATTTAGACACAAAGACAATGTCTTTTGCAAGAATGCAAAATTCGAAAGTTTTTAGGGGGCTTATTCCTCAAATTTCCCGGAGGAAGATAATTCTCATTATTTGTCGATGTTCTATTTACCTTATTTCTCTTGTTCTTCAAAAACAATAAATCGACCTTTAGCTTATGTTGCAATTATCTTATCCTCCAAAACGAGGAAGTATTCTGACCTTCCAAGGAACTCATTCGTATTTCGATTGACTAAAAAGTGTGGTAGAAGTTGTCCCTAGGATAATATCATCCTTAATCATGTACAAGTTGACTCTAAGAGGAGATTGTTTGTGACACATGAATACTACTTAGATGATTCACTTTATCACTTATGGGGTAGGGTGAACTTCCTATAACTGTGTTTTTTGCACAAGGTAGGTCAAAGACAAAACTATCACAGAGAATCCATCAATAAACCTTCTGTAGCATCCTTCTAGCTCCACGACACTCTTAATCTTAGTCACTGACTTTAGTCTCCCAAAGTAACACACTCTCAACCTTCGTTGAATATATATATATATATATATATATATATATATATATATATATATATATATATATATATATATTACCTCTTTTGGGAATAAACACATGTTCTTAAGCAACGTCTTCAATTTAATTCATATTAAAAAAAATAAGTGTTTTGAGAACCTTATTCTATTATGAGTCCACTCGACTCGATTTGAATTATCTAGAAGTTGTAAATTAAAAATAAAAGAAATTCAAACACAAATAAATAAATAAATAAATAGATAATAAATAAACAAATAGGTAGAGGGAAAAGAAAGAAAAAGAAGGGTAGAAAAATCAATGTTAAAGAATCTGTCTGATAACGTGAATTCGGCTTTACCAATCCGTGTGGTTCTCTCATTCATATATAATTCTTACCAAATTCAAAACTCGTACTTAAAATATTGGAGTTGGATCCAAATCCAATTACCGCTGGGATAGACATTTGATAGAGAAGAGAAGTTGTGAAAAATGAAATAAAAAGATAGAGAAGAGAAAATAAAGAAAAGGAGGTGTGTAGTGAAACTAATATATCTCTTAGAAAGACAATCTAAGAATATACATCCTAATGTAGTCTCTCCCTTGTGGGGTCTACATCAATTCCCTCCAGAATTCTCCCTTCCCTATCTTTCCCTCCAAACCCTCTTCCTCCCCCCACCCTACCCCCTTTTTTTTTCCTTCTCCAAACTTTCTCTCCTTTTTTTCTTCCTTTTTTCCCCTTCATATTTTTATTCCCTTTTCTTCTCTCTCACTCTCTTCTTTCATGTTTTATATTTTAGTGGTATTTTACGATTAAATAGAAAATGTACCTCTATAATCAAATTTTTGGAATCGAACATTAATTTCGTAACAAATTATAAAAAGTGTAACGCTTATCTGATTATACTTTTTTAGATCGTCGAAAAAATTTAATTGTTTAAATATGCAAAGTTTATTTTTAAGAATTGGAATCGAACATTAATTTCGTAACAAATTATATAAGTGTAACACTATGCGGTATACTTTTTGGGTACTTTAGTGTGTGAAAACATTTAATTGTTTAAATATGCGAAGTTTATTTCTTAATAACGAATTTTATTTAAAAAAGGCTTAAATATATGTTACATATACTCATTATCCATTTACCCTCTGTAAAAATAAAACTTTTATAAAAGACCTTGCAAATATAAATTATTTCTAGTTACCCCCCTGCTGTCAGATTTTGTTAACATCGTTAAGTGTATGTTGAAACACTTATTATTTGCAGGGTGGTAAATGGATAATGAGCGTATTTGCAGGAGGGTAAATGGATAATGAAGATATTTGCAGGGGGTAAATGGATAATGAGGATATTTACAGGGGGTAACATATATTTACGCAAGGGGTAAATGGATAATGAACATATTTGCAGGGGGTAACATATATTTACACTTAACGTTGTTAACAAAATCTAACAGCAGGGGGTAACTAGAAATAATTTATATTTGCAAGGTCTTTTTTAAAAGTTTTATTTTTACAGGGGGTAAATAGATAATTGGTATATTTGCAGGGGGTAACATATATTTAAGCCTTTAAAAAAAATTAATTTTGAATCAAAATATATAAAGTGTGATATTAAACCATTGTCTCATCTCTATAGAACTTGAAGCATTGACCCGTCCATGAGATGGGTCACCGCACTAGTAATAATA
Source organism: Oxytropis ochrocephala (assembly GCA_020916435.1). NCBI lineage: Eukaryota > Viridiplantae > Streptophyta > Magnoliopsida > Fabales > Fabaceae > Oxytropis > Oxytropis ochrocephala. Next base: position 8,862,043 of record CM037093.1, on the reverse strand, counting down.
GAGAACCAATGGCACACACACAAACAAAACGCAAGCAATCACAGCCTCTACCACACTGATTTACCTTTTTCCCCGACTCGACTCGACTCGACGCGCATCGCATATCATAATCTCTCTCTTATATGTAAAGACAAAATCAGAACCGTGGATTTGTCTCCTTAACTCAACCCTCCATTTCCATTTCCATCTCAATCTCAATCTCCTTCAACACATACATCAGATCTGAAATTTCCAAACCTATCTTCTCTCCTTTCTTCTCATGAATTCCCGATCTGTATCTTCCACCATGTGTTCTCTACGCGCAGATCAGCCTGTAACCGCAAACAAGATCTATCCTGAACCAGATATATTCCAAATCGACCACTTCGATCGTCTCCCTGACTCTCTCCTCCTTCTCGTTTTCAACAAGATCGGTGACGTTAAAGCTCTTGGTCGATGCTGTGTCGTTTCACGTCGTTTTCACTCTCTCGTTCCTCAAGTTGAAAACGTCGTCGTTCGTGTTGATTGTGTTATCTCCGACGATGATTCATCTTCCTCCGCTGCTTCTTCTGACAAATCTCGTGGTCCTTTCTGGAATCTTCTTCGGTTAGTTTTCGGTGGTATTGCTAAGCCAATCCAAACTATTGGACAGTTCTTAGGTCCAAAGAGAGGTTCGTCTTCGTCAACCTCTTCTTCCTCTTCGCCGCTTGCCGTCGGGAGTGAAGATGACGGTGAAGGTGGCGTCACGCATCACTCACCTACTCAGGTATTGAAGAATTTTAACGAGATTCGTTTGCTTCGGATCGAGCTTCCTAGTGGTGAATTAGGTATAGAAGAGGGTGTTTTATTGAAATGGAGAGCTGATTTTGGTTCAACCCTAGATAATTGTGTAATTCTAGGAGCTTCTTCTGTTTTTCAACCTAAATCTCAAGACGACGCCGTTGATGTTTCTTGTGGTAACAACAATACTGATGATAATGGAAGCATACCTGATTCGTTTTACACGAACGGTGGTTTAAAACTGAGGGTAGTTTGGACAATTAGTTCATTGATTGCTGCATCCGCAAGGCATTACTTGTTGCAACCGATAATTTCTGAGCATAAGACTTTGGATAATTTGGTATTGACTGATGCGGATGGACAAGGTGTGTTGTATATGAATAGGGAACAACTTGAGGAGCTGAGGGTGAAGCCGTTATCGGCTTCTTCTGCGTCGAAGAGGACTCTTGTACCTGCTCTTAATATGAGACTTTGGTATGCACCACATTTGGAGTTGCCTGATGGGGTTATTTTGAAAGGTGCTACTCTTGTTGCTATTAGACCTAGTGAGGTTTCTTCAGCTGTGAAGAAAGAGGGTTCTGATTTGTCTTGGGTTTCTACCGCGTTTGAAGAGCCTTATAGAACTGCTGCTGCAATGCTTGTTAAGAGGAGGACTTATTGCCTCGAGATGAATTCCTTTTGATGATCATGCTTTCTCTGAGGTACATTGCCTTGACCCTTTGTGTTTTTGTTCATTATTTACACTTGTGCAGCTCAATACCTAGTTGTATTTGCATTCATGTGTTTTATTTAATTAATTTGCCGTGGATGGATGATTTCGTGACTGGTTAATGGATTATCAATTAAAATAACTTAAATGATGATGTGTCTATGTTCTCATTTACCTAAAGTGTCTGTTCCATAGCATTATCTTAGGCTTAGTTTAGATCTAATTTGTTTGTCTTTGTAATGCTAGTAATCAATCCAAGAGCTAAGCTCTTCATTGTTTCACTTCAATTTAATGTTAATTGTTATGTTCTTTACATTGGCAGCCTAATAATTCTATATGTCAAAATGCAACTTGTGTCTTGTTATGTTGTTTAGATCTCTGATTTGAAGAAAGGTTGCCTTCCCGGCTAGCTATCTTTTGTGGACAAGTTGATCTAGTTATAGTTTTGTGATTTTTTGTTTCGTTGATTAGAGTGATTTTAGTCTTCTAATCTATCACTCCCTTATTGTTCCTGCTTTGAAAGTTTATGAAAACTCTTATTTATTTGGTTAGAATGAAAATTTCAGGGAATGCAAATCATTTGAAAAAAGGGGGAACGTTGAGTTCCTAATATAGGAGGGAGGAAGGAATCAGAAAACACGTTTTCATGGGGTGTAGATGAAGTGGAAGCAGCCTGGTCACCTGAATCTTTGCTCTTTACAGATTCTTTTGGAACTGTGGCCCCCAATATGAGTAGTTATTAAAAGAGCTGCAAATCATTCAACCTATCTTGCTTGTGAACTGAAAAACTGAATGCATCTGCTGGTTTTTTAAATTTGAGGCAATGCTTTTAAGAGTGCACGCCTACAATGCAACTAGGATGATGATCTTTGAGTTTGTAGTCATCTGCCCCTTTTAGGTCCCATCTGTGAATATTCTAGGTTATCAGTTTGGTTTGCCTTTGTGATATAATTTTCTCAAGTTAAATGAGCAATGTACTTTTGCTTATGTAATTTTAAATAACTTCTGGATGAGTCAATCATACCATGCAATACTTGTTCCTGCACTTACCTTTTCCTGGATTCAATCGAACTCACAAATAACTTACTTATGACTTAATTTGTCAACAGTTCAATAAGCCAATATCAAAGCCTAGGAGCTGAACTTGAGCTGCAAATCTTAGCTACTTACTCCCTCCGGACTCATATATAAGCAACAAACCACTTTTTAGATTCATTGAAAAAGTGATGTATCTAGACTATTCATTGAAAAAGTGATGTATCTAGACTATATGTAGTCTAGATACATCACTTTTTCAATGAATCTATAAAGTGGTTTGTTGTTTATATATGAGTCGAGAGGGAGTAATTAATAGAGTGAGCCAAGGTTGAATTTTTTTAATGTGCAGCTCATGCTCTGATTTAGTTCTCAAGTTGGCGTGGAAGTTGCAAGCTAAACTCACAAGCTATGGAGCCGAGCAGGAAGTGAAAATCTTAGCTTGTTTATTAACTGAGTGGAGATTCTTTCTGTGAGCTGATTTTGATCTCACACACGCACACGCTTTTTATTAAATGGAATATTGTGTACTTGTGTTAGTATTATCTTTTATTACCAAGTTAAATATAAGATTGGGTTGTTAAATGAAAGAAATAAAATATAATTATTTTATTTATTTATCTATTCTTTTTTATAGCAGGACACCGACATGTAAATTATTGAAATTTGAGTGTTCAAGAAATTAAGCCTAATAATTAAAAAGTTAGTCAAACTTCTATTAAAGCCAAATGTAGCTAAGCTGTCATAGGATATTTAAAATATATATCAAGCTGTACCAAATTATCAATTATCAATATCAATTGGCTGTAGCTATTAGAAATAGAGTGGCTGCTATGCAAATTGAGACAAGTGAATGTGGAAATTAGCTAGTTGGTAACTAAAACTACATTAGATGATACAATGCAGGTAGATAAAATTGATTTTTCCTTTAAAGTTCACGTGGTGGCTTAGAGCATTCACAATGCAAAAACTCATATTTGAGTATTTAAATGGGTCTCACAAGTACACTTCACTTATTTATAATATTTTAATAGTACTTCAAAATTTATAAAATGAGTCTCACTGATAACACTTAAAACAATAAGTGTCTCCCCAATAGGTACTCAGATCATATTCTCGCCAATAGGGATTCTTAATGAGTTAAGAAATCCCATTGAGGATGGTCTAGTACATGGTTGTGATTTTTGCTTACATTGTGTCAAAATTGCAAGCTTGTTGGCTTTAATATTGTGGAGAATGGTCCCCATGGGTAGGTAGTTGAATTTAATAGAACATAATTAGCCAGTCAGATTGCTCTACTATGTGCTTGATTCTTACTACCATTATAGTAAAATTTGTACTACGTGTTAAGTAGATCTGCCTATGAGGGTGCTAAAAAACAATTATAGTAAAGTAGGTTTTTTTAGGCAAAATAGCATCCAGGGTTCCTTAACTTATTTTCCATTTTCGCTTAGGCCCCTTAACTTTAAAAGCTAATGTTTAGGTCCCTTAACTTTTAAAAACGTTTCATTGTAGTCTCATTTAACGTTAAAAGCTAACGTTTAAGTCCCTTAACTTTTAAAAATATTTCATCGTAGTCCCATTTAACGTTAAAAGCTAACGTTTAAGTCGATTGTTGTTAGTTTAAAAGCGTTAAATGGGACTACGATGACACGCGTTTTTAAAAGTTAAAGGACCTAAAAACAAACTTTTTAAAGTTAAGAGACTAGCTTAAAAACGGAAAATAAGTTAAAGACCTTGAGATCTTATTTTCGCTTTTTTTATAATATAAAGTAGGTTGTTATCAGCTGAGGCCAGTGTTTCATTATCATTATTATGTAACAAGAATAATAATTTTAATTCTGCTTGGATAACTTTTTAAAAAAATATATAATTTCGTTCCCCATTAAATAAAAAAAATGTTGTTTATGATGTTTTGTAAGAGCCAACCATTACTTATAAACTCAATTTCACCGTTATTTAAAACTATGTTCCAAAGCCAAGGTTTATTCATCTAAATTATGGGATAAATAAATCACCAAATGAATATTATATTTGATGACAAAGTAAATTAAAAAACAAAAACATCATCTTGATCGGTTTAAATTCAATTCAATTAGCAATTCAAAGTGATGTGATCACATTTCAATCTAATTCAACTTAATTTAAAAAACGAATTAAATAACGGGACAATAGATTTCTAACAAAAGGGACAATAGATTTCTCTCACATCTCCTTTTCCTCTTTATTTTTTCTCTTTTTCTTTTTTTGGGCTGCAGATAAATTTCTCCACCTTTTTTTGTGTTAAATAGTACATTTGCCAAGTCCTTGTCCTTTTTGTTAGTATGATTCTTTTTCTTGGCTATTCTGGGAACAAAAACAATGTAAATATAATTATAAAAAAAATATTATTTATGTGTTTGGCTTACAGAATCACGGTGAATAATATTGATTTTAATAAAATGCAATAGTTATTAGTTTTTCCACTTCTAAAGGTGGTAGAAGTGATTTTGGAAGGTTAAAAGTGATTTTAGTGTGCTAAATTGATGTTTGATTCTTTCACTTAAAATTAATTTTTTTGGTCAGAATTGATTCTACAAGAAGCTAGAAATTGTAGCTTCTAAATTGATGTTTCCTTCTCTAATTTAATTTTAATTTTAATTTCTAATTGTAATTTTAATTTAGATATTTTATATGTTATTTAGTATTTTTATTGTCTAATTTATCAAATTTAAAGTTTCTAATTTAATTTTAATTTGAGACCCATTTTGGTAATTTCACTTCTAAAAGCAATTCAATCCAACCTATCTAAACAACATTGACCGATAAAAATCATTTTTTCAATGAAGGTGTTCAAACAAAAACTTTGTACATCAAAAGTGATTCAACATTTCAACTCAATTTTATTTTTTTTTTTAACTAAGATCAATTCTCAGGAAAAATCAATTTTATCAATTAATTGGAAAATATAATTCTCGCAAACCCAGTAAAGTAAAATAATAATCTAACAAAACATACACCATACTTTGTACATCAAAAGTGATTCAACATTAATCACCCAAACAAAATCAATTCTTTTGAGCCCACTTTTAAAATATCATTATCAAACACAGATAAACATTTTTACCTAAAATACACAGATAAACATTTTAAACATGTTTTCAAATCAATTTTTTTTAACATCAATTATTCGCAATCAATTCTATGAAAATCTAATTGTATGTTTGGTTCCACTTCTAAAGGTGGTAAAAGTTATTTTGGTGTTTTAAATTGATGTTTGGTTCTTTCACCTAAAACCAAATTTATTGGTCTAGAATTGATTCTACAATAAGCTAGAAATTGTCTTGTCAAAAAAAATAGCTAAAAATTGTAGCTTTTAAGGTGACATAGAATTGATTCAACCATTGCATATTCATATATTCCATAGTTGCCCTTTACTATATTTATTTTTGTTACTTTTCTAAATTACATCCTCTTTTTAGTAATCTTAAATTATATTCTCTAATTATAATATAAATTATATTACATAAATATTTAAATCATATTCCAATTTACATCTTCCATAATTGTCTTTCACTATATTTACATCTTCTATAGTTTTCCTTCACGAGTTTCAATTTAAATTATATTTTAATTTAAAAATTTATATGCATATTTAGTATTTTTGTTGTCTATTTTATCAAACTTTAAGTTTCTAATGCAATTTTAAGTTGAGACTCATTTTGGTAACTTCACACTAAAAGGAATTTTATCCCAACTAATCCAAACAACATTGATCAATAAAAATCATTTTTTCAGTAAAAGTATCCAAACAAAAAATCACTTTCACTTTTAACTAAAATTAATTCTGCAAAGTCAATTCTATTAAAACCAATTAAAACAAACTGAAACCACTCTTATTATAAGTAACAACCTAAAAATATATATATCCATTTGTTTGTTATGGCAATTATATTTGTCCCTTTTATAATCTTTTCTGTTGAAATTGGCTGATTTGTGTTAAGGAACACTAACCAAACCTTTCTTTCTCTAAAAAATTATTCTTTTGTGCTTCCAACCAATATGTTTGATATCATTATATTTGTTTTTTCCCTTCTTTTTAATGAGCAAATTGATGTGTCAGACGACATTGATGATCATATGACCTATGGAACAGATGCTGAATCGGTAGTGTCTAAGACTTGAAAGAACAAATTTCTACACAAAAAGAAAGTGGTCGAGAAAATAACAACCTATAATATATACTCAAAGACAAATTCTGTCTCTGTTGCTATTTAATCTGACTATTGTAAGCGGGTCCTAGAATTTTCAGAAAAACAGAAATTGACCATAGAATTGTTGACTATAATTCCCGTTTCAATGACATCTCGTGTATTTGTGTCTTTTATCTAACTATTGTTAGTTAACACTCTTATTGTTTTATGGGGAGCCTCTGTTTAGAGTTTTATTATTGTTTTGACTTTTTCTTTACTTTTGTCAAATGTATCGGTTTAGGCCCTCTTTGGACTCTTTTTATCATATTTTTTTCTTCTCTTTTTCAATAATAAATTCAGGGCATGAAACTTATTTGCTTAAAAAAATGAGTAAATTAATTGATTGAATCATTGTTCATAGTACACACATACCATGTTTTAACCAACAAATGGGTCACCCCATAATAAATATATACATTATGTGTGTCACAAAGGTGTGTTTGAAGACATTAATAAAATTAGGAGTAGGATATAAAAAGTGGGCATTTGAAGCAGGCAATGCAAGCATATGTCACAGTCAAAGAACAGATAAGGCTGCTCAAGTCTCAAGTCAAGTTGAAGAAGGGTGAGAAATGAAGATGCCTAAAATACCCCACAAGTTGAGTCTTTGTTTTTGAAAATTAATTAAATTAGTCATTATCTACACAGACAAGTTTCCATTCTATTGCATTATGAGATAATGGATCACCAAGAGGTGGGTCATAGTTATGTATATATGTTCAATTAGTGATGAGTTGGATTACTTGAATTTGCCAATATTGTTGTAATTGAGTTCCCACATTTTAAAACTTTTAAATTTTTTCTAGTTAGGTCTCAAACTTTTAAATAACTTATAATTAGATGTTGGACTTAATTAACCATAAATTACATAAAAATTTAAGTACCTAATTGTTAATTATTTACATGTTCAAAGATCCAGCTAAAATATAGAGACATAATTACAAGTTATTTTAAATTCTATGGAGAGATCTATTTAAAAAAATTCAAATAATTTGGACTTACCGAAATTAAACTTTTTAATGTATAAATTAAACTTTAAAGACTACTAAAATATTTTTCATTGACCTAGAATAAACTAAAATTCAATCACAAATGAGAAACTTGACAATAATTAACTTTTTTCTTACAAAAATATCTTTTAAACTTAAAATTATATAAAAATATTTTTTTATATATAATATAGATCAGAAGATATTGCACTTCAACATCATTAATTTATAACTCTTATCTTGCGTTGGAGAAAAGGTGTTGAGAAGTCAATGTGATTCTGTTAAGTAATGTTTAACTTAGAAGAAAAGGCTTACTTTATTTTCATTAACAAATAAATTAATATTGTGAACTATATATATAAATTATCATTTTTATTTGATTGATTATTATTTGCCTAACAGAAATTGCAGGCATTACAGTTGTGATGACAGGGCAATAGGCATGGATGTTTCCTAGAACCGACCTCTATATTATTTTTGTGCCTCTCATTCTCTAAATATAATTAATATTAATTATTTTATTGATTAATTAGCTGTTTCTGCTTCTAACTCTATCTGTTTGTCACATGAGATACCTTACCTTTGCACACTTACTACAATCCACGTGAAATAATCTTAATTATTAAATTTGTTTTGTCATCACACATATATTGGTGATTTAATTATATGCAAATTAATTAGTGACCATATATTATATTGAAGATGTCACCTTCTATTTAATTCTAAGGTCTATTACCCTAAGTAGATGCTTCTAATTAAGTGGAGGAATAATAATAATAATAATGGTGAAGAAGCCCCCACATGCTAATATTTATGCCGGCACAGTTTGTGACAGAGAGAGGGAATGAACCACTGGACAAATAATAAATAATAAATTATTTAATGTGTATATCTAATAATTGTGTTTTGCATCATCACGCACTAAAATTAAAATTTGGAGTATTTTCAGGTGGCCCTTGTATTTTTCCAAACCTTTTTAAAATGAATGAATTGGGTATTTGTCAACTTTTTGTGGTTTTAATTTGGACCTTTTTGTGGTATATATGTTCTAGTTTGCTCTTTGCAGGAGCTTTCTTGTTTGGCCTTTAGTATGTGAAGCAATCAATTAAAGTTAAAGTTTGTGTTGAATTATTAAGTGAGATTAATTGTTAGAATGAAGCAATTAGATGTAATAATATTTTCTAATACATTTATTTATTTTAAAGTTAAATAAAAGCCTTAATTATTATTGTTGATATCGTTGGCTTGGCACGTCAATAACAATTAGAGGGCCAATTATTAGTTTACTCATTCATTTCTTTAATTTTATTTTATTTCATAGTTCGTGTTAGTATATGCCAGCTAGAAGATCTTTGAATTAACTTTATTAGCGTATGCTAAGATTTCTTAATTATAATATCTTCCTTAACTTTTTCAAAAATGACACTCAACTTTGTAAAGAAAAATCGATCTTAACTCTTGGCTTTGTTTTTTTTCCTTTCTCTAAGCTAATTAAAGCTGCTATGATATGTCGTGTTAAAGTGAAAATTGCATTGATTATACTATTGCATTGCAACAAATGTTGTGGCCTAGTGTAAATTAAAGGCTCCGTGATTTCAGTAAAAGTCAATGCATTTGTTTTTTTTTTCTTTTGGTCCTTTTGCTCTTGACCAATATAGAATGAAAACAACAACACATGTTTTTAAAAAAACTCTGATATTTAGAATTAAGCCGCGACATTAAGGTTTTTTTATCTCTTTGCAATGACAATTAATTGAGGTCATGTCAACACGCACTACAATTACTTCGACGTAGTAATTCTTGGGTTTGACTGTTTGGAACAGCCACATATTACTCCTGTCTTCAACCGATAAAAGAGGAGAGAAAGCGAGGGGGAGGGAAACATGGAAGGGAAGGTAGAGTGGAGCGGGGGGAGAGTAGTAGTGATCGCAGATTGAATTTGATCGATTTTTGGAGAAAAATTATCTGATTCAAAACCAATCTAATTTTCTTTTTGATAAGCAAATCATATGTGATTTTCTTAAATTTGGATTGAATTGATTTTTGGATTTTTCTTCACTAAAATTATGTACTTCTTTTTTGGTCTTAGTATAGATGGTCGGGGTGGAGGTGGAGAGGACACAAGTGGAGGAGCATTGTGAGTTTGAACTCGCAGTCCATGTCCACACAACACTTATGTTTTAGTCTTAATTTTTGGACCTAAAATTGTTTACTTCATCATTGTTGAATGCAAAATAGAAATAAGTTTCATTTCATAATATCAAAACTCAATGCAATGTCAAAGTAGCCAAATATTTAATATTATCATTAGTGAAGTAAAAAAATACATATATCTCCAACAACTTGGTATAAGGTAGATATGGATGCTGCTGGTGTTTCAGATGGAGTTTGGGGTATTGCTGCTGCTATTGCCTCAGATTTGAAAGGTAGTTAATGGAAATATTTGATTTCCCGTAAAAAAAAAAATACATAGCAAAAACTTAACACATCAAAGTAGCCAAATAGATTAAAAAATTTCACACATCCATTCAAATATATACCGGCAACATACAATCACACAGATTCACAAACACATACCATACGTTATACGTATATTGAAATACATAATTTTATAGTAATATAATTAATAATTATTGTTATTACATTCTTCATTCTTGAAATCGATCCAATTCATTCAAAATTTTGGTTTGCATTTTTTTATTCAATTAATGCGTCTCCATTAGATTGAAGCGATTTTATGAAGGATGTGTTAGTAGTGTAACACTTTCAACTCATGTAAATAAATAATTTTACTATACAAGCATATATCTTACTGTACTTCAGAGTTTAATTTTTAGTCAATGCTGACTTGTAAGGTTTGACTTTGTAATGATAGTTAGGCTTCAGTTGAGATGTAACTGAATTAGTTAAAAAAACAAAATCTGATATATACTTGAAAAACTGAATAGTGAATATACAGTGAATTCTCTTTTGTTCATTCTCTCTCGTTACCTTCTCTATCTCTCTCTCTCGTGTGTGTGTGTGCTATTGTTCTTGAAAGTGAATTCAAGAGCAAGAATCTGTGTGTGAAATGTGTGGTTACCCCAACAAATTGGTATCCAGAGCTTCGTTTTGATCAATCGGGAAACACGAGTGAAAGGTGAGGTGGGTGTGCGTGATTTCGATTCTGCGATTCACATCGAATTGGAGAACGAAATCGAAGAGAATCGCGTTTCTTGATTCTCAGGGTGGGTAAACACGAGCGTGAGTGGAAATCGAGCGAAACACACGGAGATTAGAGATGAACGGTGGAAACGGTGGTTTGAGTACGAAATTACCAGTATTCGACGGCAAGAATTGGTCGCGGTGGTCGACGCAAATGAGGGTATTGTTCGGAGCTCAAGATGTGTCCGATCTAGTGAATGATGGGTATACTCCGGTAGGCGAGAATGCAACGGAGGCTCAAAGAAATGCTCAAAGAGAGACGAGGAAGAAAGATCAGAAAGCCCTGTTCTATATTCACCAAGGTGTAGATAACAAGGTGTTTGAGAAGATCTCTGAGGCAACTACAGCAAAAGCAGCATGGGACATTCTGGTCAGAAGCTATGGTGGAGATGCAACAGTAAAGAAGGTCAAACTACAATCTTTACGCAAACAGTATGAAAATTTAGAGATGAAGAATGACGAGAGGGTGGCAGATTACATTACGCGTGTGGTCACGGTTACAAATGAAATGAAGCAGAATGGCGAAACTGTAACTGAGGAGATGATTGTTGAAAAGGTACTTCGTTCCCTTACTCCAAAATTTGACATAATCATGGTTGCAATTCAACAATCCAAAGATACTAGTGTAATGAAGATAGATGAATTGCAAGGTAGTTTAGAGGCTCATGAAACCACAGTGATAGATAGATAGAGTCTTTGAGAAAGAGACCGAGCAAGCCTCAAGGCTCAAATTCAGAATCTTGGTGGTAAAGCTAAGCAAAATGGGCAAGATAACAGATGGAAAGAAAAGAAACAACAGTGGTTAGACAAGAAAAACAAGAAGGGTAATGGCAATGCTACAGTGAAGGGGGAATCATCACAAAGAGAAGGGAAGAAGTTCAATGGAAATCAAAATGGGAAGGGTAGATTTGATAAGAAGAAGGTGCAATGTTTTAATTGTGACAAGTTTGGTCATTTTGCGGATGAGTGCTGGTCCAACAAAGACAACAAGAAAGAAGAGGCAAATATTGCAACTGGTGATCTTGATGATGAGCCAGTATTGCTCATGGTGACCACATCTGATGATGGAACGATAATTGATCTGTGGTACATGGACACAGGGTGTTCCAACCACATGACAGGAAACAGAAAGTGGCTGGTGAACTTTGACAGCAGCAAAAGAACAAGAATCAGACTTGCAGATGACAGATATCTCACTGCAGAGGGAATGGGAAACATACTGGTGGAGACTGAAAGTGGTAGCACGGTACTGATTGAGGAGGTCTGGTACGTGCCTGGAATGAAGAGCAATTTAATGAGTGTGGGGCAGCTTCTAGAGAAGGGGTATTCTGTGATCATGGAAGATGGAACACTGAAGCTGTATGACAAGAGTAAAAGGATGATTTTTGAATCTGCACTAGAGAAAAACAGAACCTTCAAGGTCAACATCAGATCTGCTGGGACACATTGCTTGAGTGCTTGAGATCTTTGGTGGTGTGAGTGCATTCATGGCACAAGAGGTATGGCCATCTAAACTATAGAAGTTTAGGTCACTTAAACACTAAGAATCTAGTGCTAGGCATGCCTGAGATAGTTGAAAATAATAGAACCTGTGATACTTGTTTGAGAAGTAAACAAGCTAGATTACCTTTTGTTTCGAAATGGCACGAGGGCAACTCATGCCCTAGGTGTAGTATATTCGATGTGTGTGGGCCAATAGAGGTGCCTCTCCTTGGGTGGCAACAAATATTTTGTTTCATTTGTTGATGAATATACTAGAATGTTGTGGTTGTATTTGATTAAAGCAAAGAGTGATGTGCTTGATCAATTTAAGAAGTTTAAGAATTTAGTTGAAAAACAGAGTGGCTGCCAACTTAAAATTCTGAGAACAGATGGTGGGGGAGAATACAACTCTGCAGAATTTAAGAAATTTTGTGAAGATATGGGAATTGAACATGAGGTATGACTCCATACACCCTCAAAGATAATGGAATGGCTGAGAGGAGGAATAGAATGATAATGGATATGGCTAGGTGTATGCTAAAACAAATGAAGTTACCAAATAGTTTGTGGGGAGAGGCTGTGTCAACTGCAGCCTACATCCTAAATAGATGTCCAACTAAGAAACTCAAGGGAGTAGTGCCTTTAGAGAAGTGGTCTGGTAAGAAACCTAGTGTAGGACACTTGAGAGTTTTTGGTGCAGTATGTTACAAACACATACCTGATGCAAGAAGAAGAAAGTTGGACGATAAGAGCTGTCCTATGATACTTGTAGGGTATCATTCCACTGGTGCATACAAACTGTACTGCCCAGTGAAGAACAAAACAGAGTTTAGTAGGGATGTTGTAATAAAGGAGACTGAGATGTGGGATTGGGAAAATGGGAAAGGCTCAACCATTAACACAGAGAGTGTAGTGATTGAAGTGGATAGTGATGAGATGCAAGTCCATACAAATGAACCTGCACAAGGTGAACCAAATAACCAAGAACCACAACAAGGAATTGATATTGATAGTGATTCAGAATCTGATCCTGAACCACCAGACCAGATTAGACCCCAAAGACCGAGAAACATGCCTTCTAGACTTGCTGATTTTGATATAGTGACTGATAATCAAGTGGACAGTGAAGGAGAAATGATTCATATGGCTATGATGGCTGATGTAGAGCCACTTAGTCATGTAGAGGCACTAAAAGAGAAGGTGTGGGTTGATGCCATGATTGAGGAATTAAAGGCAATAGAAAGAAACAAATCTCGGAAATTGTGGTGTTACCCGAGGAAAGAAACCTATAAGTGTGAAATGGGTATACAAAGTAAAATTGAATCCTGATGGGAGTGTTGCTAAACACAAGGCAAGGTTAGTGGCAAGAGGGTTCTTACAAAAACAGGGCCTAGATTACTTTGATGTGTTTGCACCGGTTGCTAGGCACGAAACAATAAGACTGATAATTGCTATAGCTAGTAGTAAGGGATGGAACCTTCATCATTTTGATGTTAAATCAGCTTTTTTAAATGGGCCATTGGATGAAGAAGTGTATGTTTTGCAGCCACCTGGGTTTGAAAAGAAAGGGAAAGAACAACAAGTGTATAGGCTGTACAAGGCCTTGTATGGCCTCAAACAAGCCCCTAGGGCATGGAACAAGAGGATAGATACTTTCTTCCATGAACTAGGATTTAGAAAGTGCCTTGTGGAATATGGAGTCTATGTGAATGACTCTAGACATGATGAGAAAGTGCTGGTTTGCCTCTACGTTGATGATATGTTAATCACAGGAACAAGCAGCACTGTGATTAACAGTTTTAAAAGAAAGTTGCTGAAAGAATTTGAAATTACTGATCTGGGTAGGGTTACTTATTTCTTGGGCATGGAATTTTTGTATGGACCAAAGGGAATAGTGTTGCATCAATTGAAGTATGCAAGTGAAATCTTAAGAAGATTTGAAATGCAGGACTGCAAGCCTGCTGTAACTCCAACAGAGGTAAATCTGAAATTGGAAACTGATGAAAATGGTGATGATGTAGACCCTACTCTATACAAACAATTGATTGGATCTTTAAGGTACTTGTGTAATACAAGACTGACATTTGCTACTCTGTGGGAGCAAATTTAGTAGATTCATGAGCAAGCCAAAAATGAGTCATTATATCGCAAATGCGAATATTGAAATACATTGCAGAACCGCAAAATGTGGAATATTGTTTCCTCTTCACGGATGATTAAAATTGAAGGGTTGATAGGTATATAGTGATGCTTGATGGTGTGGAGACAGGGTGGATAGAAGGTCCACCACTTTGGTTATGTTTTCTTGTGGAATGAAGCACCAATCTCATGGTGCTCGAGGAAGCAACAAGTTGTTGCTTTATCCTCATGTGAATCTGCAATACATTGCGGGAGCTATGATAATGACTGTCAAGGAATCAAGCTAAATTCCTACTTTGCCGAATCGAAATCGTTGAATCACAGACAGTAAAGCTACTAATAGACAACAAATCGCTATTAGTTTAGCTAAAAATCTGTTTCTACACGGACGCAAAGAAGCATATTGACACTAAGTACCACTTTCTCGAGGAACAAGTGGAGAAAGGAAGCATAGAAGTCATCTATTGCAAAGACACAAACCCATTGCAGACATACCGACTAAAGGAATAAAGACAGAACAATTCCTCGCAATTGGTGAAGCAAGCTCTTGGAGTTGTACCATTTTAGTTGTAAAGTGTTAAGGGATGGTGTTAGTAGTGTAACACTTTCAACTCATGTAAATAAATAATTTTACTATACAAGCATATATCTTACTTGTACTTGAGTTTAATTTTTAGTCAATCTTTGACTTGTAAGGTTTGACTTTGTAATGATAGTTAGGCTTCAGGTTGAGATGTAATCGAATTAGTTAAAAAAACAAAATCGATATATACTTGAAAAGCTGAATAGTGAATATCTGAGTGAATTCTCTTTTGTTCATTTCTCTCGTTACCTTCTCTATCTCTCTCTCTCTCTCGTGTGTGTGTGCTATTGTTCTTGAAAGTGAATTCAAGAGCAAGAATCTGTGTGTGAAATGTGTGGTTACCCCAACAGGATGAGGGGATCCAAAACTTAGTTTCTAGAAATGTTATTTTGAGAGAAAAATAAGGAAAAGGAAAAGGAGCCGTATAAGAAAAACGGGGTGAGAAAAGCAACAGACGCTTGATAATTTGGAGGTGATTAGGATCAGTATTATGCAAAGGGCCGAATAGCATAGTAGAGGGTCCATGCTTCGTACAACCTCTAACTACTCACCAAAACCCCCAAACCACTTAATATTTCCAAAATACCCCTAAGTTAAAAGTTAGTGATGCAACTGTTTAGTTGTTGTTCGATCGAGCGTGCATCAAACCTCTTTGGGGGTGTTCGATCAAGTGTGCGCCGTTTGTGGTCGAACCTAGCACGGTCGAACACCCCTGATTGTTGTTGTATGCTGAAGTTGGCTGATTTTTACTGGTTTTATACAATTCAATTGCTAATGTACCTAAATTGGAGTAAGTTTTTGACTGTTTTTTACTGGTTTTTTACAGTATGGCTAACACAAGAGGAGAGGACTTTGCGGCAGGGGCGTGAACAAGGGCGTGGGCGTGGAGAGCGCAGCCGTAGGAGGGCGAGAGATCCGTCCCACGCGCAAGCTGTTTTGTTAAAAGTTAGTTATTTTATCGTTCAAATGAGTTATTTTATCGTTCAATGTAGTTTTGGTTAACCAGTACTCTTTAAAAAAACCAACATCAGCACTGTTCGACCATCACACGTTCGACCATGTTCGACCCTCGCTTGGTCGAACCTATTATTTTGGCTAATTTGGGGTGTAGCAGGTTCGGCGCTGCCAGATTTGACTTGGTTCGATCAACCGTGCGCCGAACTGTGCATAATCTTTAAAAAAAATAAAAATCAAATTTCAGTAAGGGCTTTTGGTCTTTTCACACCAAAAAGGGGTGTCTAGTGAGTAGAGGGGGGTTGTACGAAGCATGGGCCTAGTAGAGGTTCTATGGAGCTCGAAACCTTGTGTATGAAAAAAAAAGTCCATACTTCTTACAACCTACCCGCTATTCGGTGCACACCCCCAACACTCCAATATCTCCAAAATGTTTTTTTTTTCTTTCTGGAACTTTGAATGGTTCAGACTCAAAGTTTCGAGCCGGTTCGGTGGTAAATTTCCGAACCTGATAAGTTCAATATTAGGGGGTGTTTGTGAAGATACAAACACTCGGTGGTAAACTTCTGAACCGGTTCGGTGGGGAACTTCCGAACCATCGTAATCTCCACACAAAAAATGAAACTGACGCGTTTCATTAATGACATATTTGTATTTTCACGCGTTTTGGGGTGTGCACCGAGTAGCGGGTGGGTTGTAAGAAGTATGGGCCAAAAAAATGAAATTGGTTTGGGTCGGGCCGTAAATCCCTATTGCTTCGCGTTCGATCGGGTTTTTTTTTTGGATTTTTTGGGTACCCCCACCAATATCCCCCTACCCCTACATACCCCTGAAAATCCCAAAATACCCCTGAAAAAGGGTTTTTAAAAAAATATAAATAAACCAATCGTTTATACGATGGTGTTAAAATAATGCATCGCATATATGTTAAAATTACATAAATACGATGGTGTTAAAAAAAGGGAATCGTATATATGTGAAAATGTTTTAAATACGATAGTGTTAAAATACAAATCGTATATACCTTCACACATAGATATATACGATTCTGTTAATATTTTTTAAAAAAAAAATACGATTCCCTCATTATTTTTTTTTTTAAAAAATTGTTTTTATTAATTTTAAAGGTTAGGATTTCACTTTCAATGTTGATCAACAATGTAGATTGCACCGACAATATCAACGGTTGATAATATTTGACGACATCTATAAATACACACTCTCACCCTCATTATTTTCACACAAAAAATTCAACTTCTTTCACACAACACTAGTCAAGATGATGCAGACTTCCCTAATGGCATACTATGAGTCTTCTTCCCTCACTATCGTTCATTGTAATCTGGGGCTCACTGATCATCAGGGCATCATCTTACAAGATGATAGTGTAGGTTTCGATGGGAGAGATGTTATGTAGCGTATGGTAAAACATTGCATATCATTTGTTGCTCTTAAGCAGAAACTACTGGGGATGGTTCAACCTGAGAACGACGAGCATGAGATAACTCGTATCGTTTATCGTTTATCGGAATGGGCTAATGGAGGTGTGTACCGGTCTACCATGGATGTCAACAACGACGATGACCTCCGAGCCATGAGATCCATTCATATTACTATAAATATTAAAAGGCTGTTATTTTTCGTACCCCCCTAATCCCCTACGACACCCCCATAATATACGTTTTGGACAAAAATGCCCCTAGGAATATATAAAATTTCGGAATTACCTGAGTGAAATGGTAATTCAGGAATAAGATAAAAGATTTCGGAATTGCAAAAATTGAGGTAATTAGGTTCAAAATAATGAACCGGAATTACCTCAATATTTGGTAATTCGAAATATTTTTATCTTCTTCGGAATTACCTAGTTTTGAAAGGTATTTAGGAAAAAAAATTATTTAATTAAAAACAAATTAAAATTAATTAAAGGCGCGTTTTCGATCACGAAGCGATACAATACATGAAATTGATGAAAAAAAAACATAACGCAACAACAAGCGAAATAAAAACACGGTACAAACTAGTGAGATGGTGGTTGGAGGCGTCGAAGGATCTCAAACAGCGGTCCTTACGGTTTCGACATATACAATTTGAATAGGACTCGCTTGATCGAAATATGTCAAAAGTGTCCATCATCACTCGAACCCATTTTTCTTGTAGTGATCGTTGTTCTTCACATCCATGGTGGACCATCGAACACGATTATTATCGCCCATAGTCGGGTAGCGATAAATGATCGGGGTGACTTCTCGCTCAAATCACCCTCCGGTTTGCACCTTCGTTGTTATTTTTCTTTTGAGCTTCAAAGGTGATGTCGTCCTTAAGCTTTGCATAAAATGGGGTTTGGACTCTCGAAATAGACACCATTTTCTCTGTTTGTTATTGTGCCACGATGGTGAAGGCGGTGAGTGCGAGAATCACGAGAGTATTGTGTATTGAGTATCCATGAGAGTGTTGTGTGTGTGTGAAATAAGTGAAATGGAAGGGTGTATTTATAGGGAAAAATGAAACCTTGAATGAATTTCCACCAGTTGATGAAAAGTGGTCGGCAAAATCTGGACCCTTTAAAGTGTTGGGAAAATCTAGATCGTTAAAAGTTGTCGGCAAGATCTAGGCCGTTAATTAGTAATGAAATAAAAAATGTTTTATTACTTGAAAAAATGACTTTTTACCTATGTTACGGTCAATTTTTACCATGCGTAATTTTTTTAAATTTTTTAAAAATTATTAACTTGTAGAAAAAGTATAATACTACGATATTGAGGTTAAAAGCGAGATACAAAATTATTTACGACTGTGTAATTGTACACCAAAGTGACCTACAAAACATGTTTTTAGTGTTAAAAATGACTTTTTGACACTTGTTTATTATTTCTATCCGTTACTCGATTTTTTTGACACGTGGACATAATTGTTTTCGTCGATTAAATTTATTTGACACTTGTGGATTATTTCTATCCGTTACTCGATTTTTGACACGTGGACATATTTAAATATTCTACGATCATTAACGCGTGTACAAAAAAACCAACAAATAATAATGTGAAATTATATAAACAATCAAGATGTGATATCTACATAATCATATGGTGTCATTGGAACATAATGGAACATAATGCGGAACAAAAGAAGACCATAGCGCATGCGTCCAGCGTATGGATATTGCCACGATCTAGCTTCATCCGAGGCGTATCGACCCCGAAGGATGTGCGGGAGAGGATAGGGCTAGTGTGGTTCAACTTGACAAGAATCCAATGATTCCTATGGATGAACCCAACACAAACCAACCGACTCTTTGGAAATACAATCTCCCCTCAAAGGGAAGAATGTCCGATTCTCATGAGGCGACAACATAACCACGGTCTCTCGATATCTAGTAGCTATGACATGTCGTGTATGCGGCATGGTCATCCACTTCTCAACGAGGTTGTTCTGTCTGTTTGGGATAGAAACTAATGAATCTCTAATGTTACGAACATTGTCACCCATCAAGTGTGTGTCTTGAAACCGTTGTCATCCATCTCACTAATTAAATCATTCAAGAACCATCGCCAAGTGTGCTCAGGCCGGTCTAGTGAAGTAGAGATGCATCTAAAGCCACAGTTTCCATCCCCGCGACATTGATAATGTCGTCAATATACCTATGTAAGAACTGCGGAAAGTGACTTACCAAGTGGATGTCATGTTGTGCCGCTCCTTTCTTTGACCTCTGTGGCGGTAGCTCGATGGTACTTGTGATGCTAGTTGGGGGGACCGTCGGGAGGTATCTTTGAAGGTGCATGCGATGGTACTTATGGGGCCCGTCGGGAGGTATCTGTGTGGATTTTTCTAAAGATGCATCAACGTGCTCCCATGAGATGGATCTCTCTTCACGTCATACTCTTTCTTCTTCTTCCCTTCTTCTTGGTGCACCCCTAGTTTTGACTTTGTGGCTAGGTGGAACCATGGATGTAGTGCCTCTGAATACATAATCATCAAGACCTCTCTTCCAAACACATCTCTCCTCGAGGTGCATGTCATTCCACCGCCTCCAAATCTCTCTCTCTTGTATAGCTTAAGTCACCTCCTTACGACGCTTCTTTGATCCGCTCCTCATCCATTGCCTCCAAACTCGGTCTCTTCCAATGAGAGTCAATAATGTCCAATGGTATTGGTAGTCCCATTAGGTGTAACCTACCAAGTTCACAAGAACAAGGTAACCCATGAGTAACTTTAATGACACAACCAAGCACACTTTTTCTTATCAGGTGCCCACACCATCCATCATGTTATCAAACTCCCCGGCAATATGATTCAACGCCTCAATAGACACCAAACCAGTGTAGATTCTTGTAGAATGGAATGTTGTGTTTGGCATCTATACTGGTTGATGCTCTTTTGAAAAGAATCCACAATTTTATTAATTTGTGCATTGATCATCCCATTAATTGACTCCCGGCTTTTGCATAAATCACCACCACTAGAACCCAATGATCTCTTCAATGCTTGATGGGCAGCCCTCAACCCTATGGCACGTAAGGCAAAATTAAAACAAAGAAACCACAATCATATACTTAAGGCACATAAGAAAAAAAATTGCGTACCTATTAGTCGTGGTATTTCCATAGTGTCTTACTTTATCGAGTCCACAGCCACAAAATCTTTCCTTGTGAGGATACAACCATTGTCTGTTCACATATGCAATAAGTAGGGGTATGTCGGTGAGCGATTGCTCAAAATCATGCAAAGCCTCACTAAACTCATCATCAAATGTAGCATCAACTACATGATGCCAAAGTGTCATCAGTGAATCCACTCTATCTCCCTTCACCAACTTCTTAATTTGAGCATGAACATTTTTGTTGATATGATATCGACAAAGCAAATTCACGACCTCCGGAAACACAACCTTGATAGCAGTCATCAAAGCCTCCTCACAATCAGTGAGGATAACCTGAGAAACACAATTCACACGTTCTATTAGAAATGGAAAAAAAAAACAGTTATGTAACGGCAAAAACTAAAGTCGATTAGCATTGACTTACTTGAGGAAGTGCAATATCACACGACATCAAATCTCGTAGGCTCTGCGGCACCCACGTGTAGTCATCATAACGCTCATGAGAGCGGATATGCAAGCGCGCAGCAGAAATGTCAACTCGGTGGAAGTGACACCAACAATCTCCAGCAGAGGCAATGCATACTTGTTGGTCTTAAAAGTGCGATCCATAATCAAAGCGATTGGGAAACATCCTCGATAACTTAATACTATCGAGGATGTGACCACATGATCTCCTCAACAATATCACTACCTTTAAGTCGTCTCGTCCAACACAAGTAATGGTTCGCTGAATCGGTGTCATAAGGCTGCTGCATCTCGGTCATATTACCTCTCTTTCCTTCCGAATATTGGCGCGGGTTCTATACTGGCGAGTAATGTTGCTCAAGTTGTTCTTAAATTTGTTCTTTAATGCTTCAAGACTTTTGGATGCTTTCACTCCCAGAGACGGATGCTCCACAACAATTGATCGCTCGTCCTTGCTAAACTTACCAAATATAGCTGCTCCAAACAAAGTCTTATGAGGCTCATGATTGTGAATCCCATCCACCACTCTCACCATCCAATCAGAATTAGGAGGTAACATTGGTTTAGCTTTCAATCGAAACCTACAACCACATCTTTTCGAACTCTTGTGTCTACAAAAGTAACACCCAACATCTACTCATTGTATGTGCCCCGTCTCTCACAGCCATAAACAACCTTGTTCTTTTTCCCTTTCCCATTCTCCGTCGTCTCAGATCGAACAATAACCACAATCACTCCGTTCGCTTTCCCAGTATCTCTAACCCAACGTGTCATTGCATCACGAGTGGGAAATATCTCGAGATGTAGTAAAGAAAACGCAGGTTAAATCGTAATAACCATCTATTTAAAAAAATTAAAATGTTAAAAAAATAAAAAATTTGAAATACCTTTTTAAAAGGTATTTCGGTTCTATTTAATGACAGGAATTACCTCTGAAAAGGTATTTAGAAAAAAATTAATTTAAAAATACAAAATTTTGAATTACCTTTTCGGAGATAATTAGGTTCAAAAATTGTGAGCAGGAAATACCAATTATCTGCGCTTAATTAGGAAATATCACCTCAAAATTTCGGAAATACCTCTTTTTTTTGCTAATTCCGGAAATTTTTTTTTTTTATGTAGGCCCGGTTCGTTTTTATTTTAAATGCCAGGGGCATTTTAGGCATTTTGGTACTTATGGGGTGTCGAAGATGATTAGGGGGGTACGAAAAATAACTGCCATATTAAAAACTACTAATTGGCGCTGGCATTAAAGGTTTAGGATCGATTCTATTTAATTTTTGAAACCATCGTGATATGCTATAAAGGTTTAAGATTGACTAGCAGTATACTAATAATGGGGTAGCGTGACAGGCAAGCCAAACTATGCGTCACCAACAAGCATTATAGAGACTAGGCAATTTGACTTTCCCAACTTACGTTACCTTACCTTACCACATAGTATAGTATAAATAAATAGAGAGTAGTAGAGACATACACGTTGAATGGAAATTCGATCAAAAATGGCTGCTGCTAACAGTAACAGTGCTGACCCAATTCCTCTTCTCACTCCTTACAAGATGGGCAAATTCAATCTCTCCCACAGAGTTGTTTTAGCACCTCTCGGTAGATTGAGATCATACAACAATGTTCCTCAACCACAATATGCCACCTTATATTACTCTCAGAGGGCTTCTAAAGGAGGTCTTCTCATAGCCGAAGCTACCGGTGTCTCTGACACCGCTCAAGGGTATCCAAATACACCGGGTATATGGACAAAAGAGCAAGTAGAAGCGTGGAAACCAATTGTAGATGCGGTTCATGCCAAAGGCGGAATATTCTTCTGTCAAATTTCGCATGTTGGTAGGGTTTCTAATCCAAGTTTTCAGCCGAATGGACAAGCACCAATATCTTCTACAGACAAGCCGCTCACACCAGACAATGATGCACAACAACAAGTCACACCACCAAGGCGTTTAAGGACAGAAGATGAAATTCCTCACATTGTCAATGACTTTAGACTTGCTGCAATAAATGCTATTGAAGCTGGTTTTGATGGAGTTGAAATCCATGGGGCTCATGGCTACCTACTTGAGCAGTTCATGAAAGACGGAGTGAATGATCGAAGAGATGAATATGGTGGGTCCCTTGAGAACCGTTGTCGATTTCCTTTGGAAGTTGTTGAAGCTGTTGCTAATGAGATAGGGAGTGAAAGAGTTGGAATTAGATTATCACCTTTTGCAGAATATGCAGAATGTGGGGACTCAAACAACCAAACATTAGGGCTTTACATGGCTAATGCCCTCAATAAGTATGGTATTTTGTATTGTCATATGGTGGAACCAAGAATGAAAACTTTTGGTGAAAAAATGGAAAGCCCTCACAGCCTGGTGCCAATGAGAAAGGCCTTCAATGGCACTTTCTTGGTTGCGGGAGGTTATGATAGACAAGATGGGATAAATGCCATAGCTGAAAATAGGGCGAATCTTGTTGTTTATGGTCGTTTGTTCTTAGCTAATCCAGATTTACCAAAGAGATTTGCGCTTGATGCTCCTCTCAACAAGTATAATCGGGAGACATTCTACATTTCCGATCCTGTTCTTGGTTATACTGACTACCCATTTCTTGAATGAAGAGTGGAACCTCCTTACTCAATAAATTTTTTTCCCTTTTTTGGTCTGCCTTCTTTCTACTTTCACTCAAATGGGGTGGTGACATTGATGCTTTGCATTGGGTTTTGCTTTGCCTTCCTTTTACTACTTTTACTCACATGGGGTGACCTGGATGCTCTGCTTTAGGCTTTGCTTTGCCTTCTTTCTACTTTGTTTTATTGATTTTTTGCTTCCTACTTTTGAGCGATCTCCCCGACTTAGATAATACCTATTTTCGCAGTTAAAAAAAATAACCAATGCTTTTTTTAGGTGATTACTCCCATACCCCTCCAAAGTTGGGTGGGTATGATACCTTCAAGACAAAATAGGCAAAATAGGTTCAATATTTATTTTTATTTTAAAATATTTAAATAGAAAAAAAAAAGGTGTCGATAAGTATTTTCTTTTATAAAGTAATAACCAACAGTGGGTATGGAAGAAAAAACCTTTTTTTTATTCTTCTCACACTTCTAGTTCTGCTAGGATATATTAGGTGTTTGCTTTTCCCACACCCCCTCCTACTCAAAACACACCCCATAAGGGTGTGAAAAGACCAAAAGGCTAGCCAAAACCTCTTTTTTTTTTCACGAAATTTCACCTGTTCGAACACGGGCCTTCGAGCGAGGTTAAGTATGTTTATAGTTAGTGTCTACATTAAATCTTGACTTGACACACTCTCTTGTGCGCAATTTCACTGTTCGAATAGGGTCACTCTCGAGGCAGGTTCGCATAACCTTGTTCGAACACCCTATTTTATTACAAAAAATGGACCCTCACACCATATTCATCAGTTTTATAGCGTTCGCATGATGTTGTTCGAACATGTTCGAACAAGGTCATTCGAACCGTCATCACGCGAGGGTATCTTTGGAATAAAATTTGTTAAGGGGTGTAAAAGAGTAGGAGAGTGTGTGGGAAAAGCAAACGCCTAAAACTATTGTTATGTGGTCACTAAACTTGGGAGGAACCTTCTTTGTGCGAGTGGGCCTGGAACTTGTAGCAACAACAACAGCATCATTGGGCTTGGCTGCAGCAGTAGGCCCAATATCAGTAACATCAGCAGGACTTGTAACACATTTTTTTTAATTAAATCAATCGAATTAAATGACGTATAAATTTTAATTTCAAAACTAGGGGTGTTACACAAATTCATAATTATTAGTACAATTTTGGTAAAATTTATACTTTTTCTTTTTGTTAATTTCTAAAGTTCTGTTGGGTGAATCATGGTATCTTCCAATAGAGAGTCAATTACTAATTATTAATTACTAACCACAATTTAGTGTTGGTGCGGTTACCGAATTTTTTCATTGATGGATAAATGACTATTATACCCATTTAAAGACAATTACTAAGGAGTTCCTTAGTACTCTAAGTCAGACTCCTCACTTGCATGCAATCTATTTCCTTACCTCAAGTAAAACCTAAGACTTCACTCATATTACGTTCATCGTTATCATAACTAATCATGCATTTTTGGGTGCAATCTTAAAACATTATGAATCATAGCTCAAAGAAACAAGATATGAATTGGAAAGTCATTCAAGGAAGAATTAAAGTGCACAATTAACCACGTTAAATCTATATTATGTCCCAAAATCATATCAATAATCTCATGTAGTTGTAGGTCTTTCTCTTAGTTTTTCAATGCATCCAAGAACACCTCAATAAAACACCCAGCTTACAATTTATCACCAAAACCGTGCTGATGCACTATTGCTGATTTATGGTGGCTAAGGAGTTCTGGACAGAACTAAGTCTTGAGAAATGCTGCACATTCTGAATGATCAAGCAAATTTTTGCAGTTCTGCACATGCAAATGTGTAGAAATTCATCATGAACACCAACATAAACATTCAAATATCAATATAAATGCATCAAAACACTTCATGAGTACTTCATCAAACATCAAAATATCAATTAAATACAATCGAACATGTTTTTTGAACTGAATTTGAACCCCAACTTTGTGCTACTGCTTCAATCCCCTCCCTGTTGCTTCCTTCATCCCCTAGCTTTAAATTAACATAGACATGCAACTAATTTCTTGAGGGTTTGAGTTTTCTAGTTTTATGTTTTTGTTGAAAATTCTAGATTGAAGTCACAAAATAAAGATGTAGATGGGCTAACTAAAGGATTCTGAAGATGAGAGTTGCATCCTTACTATTGCAATGTGGCATATACCGTATTAAAATTTTGTCTTGGGGTGGTTCATTTGTAAGAAGAGCAAATTTTAACATTTCACACATGGGTACTCTAGCCTATTGGGATGTCTTAAAGTTTTGTAACTTTACTTAGTGCACTATAATGTTATGGGTTGAGCACCCCTATACTCCTATAAATGTTATGTTTGCTTTTATGCACCATTATTGTAACAATTCAAATTTCATGATATATGGGTGACCCGTTAAGATAATTGAAATGGAGTGAATTGATTTTTATGACGGCCATTTTGTGATAAGATGATATCGTAAAACACCTCATACACAGTCGATGTATATAAATTAAATTCAAATTATAAACAATAACTCATCTACTCTAATCACTTATTATATTGATTCATACTCCACTCAACCACCTAGTACCAGGCTAGACACCCTAGATACCTCAGTTTTGATGCTGCTTTTAACCTAGTAGTAGCAGCTGACATGAGAATATTAGAAAAATTTAGGAGTGATGTGTTAGATGATGTTGTCTCATCCTTCACTCAACCTCTCACTACCAGGCTAAATTTGCTAAGTGTCTTTGAGTCCGTTGTTACTTCTAATATAATATAGTAATAGTATCTTACATGAGAATATTAGGAAAACTTTGGAGTGATGTGTTAAATGATGTTGATGATCCTACGGCTAACGATGCCCAAGGAATAGTTGCGCAATATAACATTTTTGGACTAGTTATATCCAAGACCGAAAAGTTGCGACAAAAGAAGTAATTGATCGTTGACTATAATACTCGTTCAATGGAAAATTCTGTCTCAACCTCTTTTTGATCTGACAATTGTAATTTAGTCTTTTAATTTGTCTTATAGTTTGTCTCTAGGATGAATTGCTTTAGGGGGTCTTTTGCTGTAACAAGCTAGCAATGGTTAAAAAAAACTAACAATGATTCTTATTATTGCTTTGACTTTATTTTCTTTCTTTGCCAAGGGTTTTGGTCTAATCACCCCAATTAAACCCCTCTTTTGTATTATTCTTTTTTTAAGTAAAATTAGGGAAAAGTACTTTTTTCCTTCTCGATGTTTTCTTACATCATCAGAAGGTTTTAACGAGACTTCATTCCTTATATTTTTTAAAAAAATCGGTTATTATTATTATACAAAAACAATGAAAGCATAAATATGTATAAATATTATTCCTTTTTTAATCAATCTTATTTTTTGGACAATCTTTTTCAATCAAACTATATTACGAATCCGTTTCCTTTTTATTCTTGAAGGGTCAAGTTGTGCCTACGTGCATGGACCTTTCAGCATATGAAAGATCATATCATGTGGTGTGGTTGGTTATCCTAAGTCCTAACGAGACAACTAAGTATTATGCTATTTTTCCACAAAAGTACCTGACAAATCGCCGATTAGATTCGTGAAATGTCTTGCAGATTGGGAATGGGGAGTCAAATGAACTGGGATTGTAAAACTATCCTAAAGACTATAGTAGTACTTTTGTTTCTTTAGCACATTACCCTGAATCGCACATGGTGTTTGCCACAACAAAAACTTACACCTGTCATGAACTAACCGGTGCCAGAGAGAGGGGAACCAAAGACAAAGAGAGAACCAAAAAGGAGACAAACCCTATTCACGCCAATCCATGCTGGCTAGTGGCTACCTAGCCTAGGACTCAACAAAATGACAAAAAACAAATTAAAAAATAATACCATCCCATAAAACTATGCTCAGTGGCCTTATTTTTTTATCAAAGATTGCCAACTGCTCATGCTATTGCACACATCACATAATCCAACCACAAAATCAAATATTTAATTAACTGTTATATCTATCCTCCTAGCCCTAGGTTTAATTTATTTAAAATGGAAGCAAATTAAATAAACACAGATACTAAGCATGAACATTAAACAGCACTCAGATAAAAAAAAAAAATGAAAAACATAAAAAACAAAATAATGAAAGGGTTTTTTTGTTACCAGAAAGAAAGTGATTAGTTCTTATTAGCTTTTTCCTTCTGATCTGAAAGGCTGTTTCCATCACCATAGCAAAGTTGCAAGCGACCATCAAAACCAGGTGAGAACTGAAGGTGGTGATGATGATGATGATTATCCATAGTTGAAGCAGAAGAAGATCCTATGAAGAAAGGTAAATGATTGTTTGATGTTGATGATCCGTCAAACCTCTGAAGTTGAGGCAAAAGAGACGGAGAATTGGACTGAAGGGTCCCCCTATTGTAACCAACAAGGCCCGAAGATATTCTGAAATTGAGATTATTATACTCACTTTCACTTATCTGAGAACAAGAAGAACTTGAATGATTAAGATTTTCATGCATGAATGCAAAATGATGCTGCTGTTGCATCTCATCTGATTGGTTTTCACCACTGAATGGTGAAACTGGAAGAGAATGTGAATGTCCTCCTAGTTGGATACCAATTCCACCAGTTAAGAGTTCAGTGAAAGAAGCATTGTGATTCACATGATTTTGTTGTGGTTGAACAATAATACTAGACTCATTCTCCTTTTCTTTCTCTTTTGATGCTCTTTTTCTTGCTCTTTCTCTTGCCTTAACACGAATCTCAGAACGTGAGAGTGATAAACCAGATCCTTTACTTGTCTCAGAAGTGCTACTACAACCAGATTTTGACAAATAAAGGTTCTGGGACTGGTTATGTTGTTTTGGTGTATCAGGGAATGTGGTATTAAGAGAAGGTAATTCTGAGATAGAATCTGAAGCTGCTTTAATTAACCATTCAACAGCTTTACTTGGTTGATCATAACCAAGACGATCTTGAAGGTCATAGAATTGAATAGCAGTTGTTACAGATAATCTAATTCTTCTATCTCTTAACCCTTTTGAAGTCATTACTTTACTGTGCCTATCTTTTCCACCAGATGCTCTAGATACTCTTACAATTCTTGAAGAATGGTGCCAATTACTAGTTTGGATTTGTAAATGGTTTGTGTTTTTTCCATCTTCCTCTTTCTCACACCCTCTCATTGAACTTATCTTGTTGATTGAATTGTTTCTATTGTTTCCAATTCTTGGGAACTTACACACTTGTGGTTCAATCTCATCATCCATATCACAATCATGCCTTTTTTTCAACCTTCTTTTTGTAGAGAGAGAGGAAAGAAAAGAGTGAGTGATGAGAGAGAAGGTAGAAGCTATGTGGTTTGCATTGATGATTGATGATGCTAATTCAGTGAAAATATTGGTTATGTAGTGGTAAAAGGCTTTTTTTACTCACTGATATATCACAGTCTAAGTCAGAAACCCTTGTTTAAGGCTTTATTCAGTTGCAGAAAGAAACAGAAACCTCTCAAAAGCAAAAAAGAAGACTGAGTAGCTGTCTCAGTGCCTGCAAATCAAAAGCAACAAGACCAACCCCTAAATGATTTTATTCTCATCCAAAAAAAAAAACAAATAAATTTTTTTTTTCAATTTTAGACTCACTTTGTGTAATTACTTTATCCAAGAGTCTGAACATATAAACTATAGGTCTAAACATTTTATATCAAAAACTAAACTTTATAATATGAATGAAGTGATTAATTAAACTTGTTACTTGTTAGTTTGAAAATTGTTGGATCGCTTTCAAGAATAGAAAAAGAGTGTGTTCAGAAATCAGAACTCACCGAGTTTCTTGCACAGTTCATAGATCTGTGTACCTGCAGTTCCATTAATGAAACAAAGCCAAAAAGAAAACGAAATTCAGAAACTGCAAATTTCAGCTCATTAAAACACATCATTACATTTTCAGATCAGTTCAACCATTTGGCCAACTATACAACTTAAATAAATTAAGAAAATAGAGATAATTAATTAAGCTAGCTTCCTTCTTAAGAAGAAGATTAAAAAAGAGAGAGAGAGAGAGAGAGAGAGAGAGAGAGAGAGAGAGACCTTGTTTGCTGTTTTATTTCAGGAATTATTGAATTTTGCAAATGATCATGCTTGCTTCTTAAGTGTACCTTGAAATGCAAAACAATAAAATTAAAGAAGAAAAAAAAGAGTTAGAATTATTTTTTGTTTAAGTCAATCAAATCTAAAACAAAGGAAATTAGGTTGTGTAGAAAAGAAAAAACCTTAAATCCAAGAGCAAAGCATAGAAGCATGTTTTTGAGGTGAATTTGGAGTTTTGATTCACACTAATTTACTTGTTGTCCTTCTTTCTCTCCCTGCACACATGTAAACATGAAACCGTTGTTATAGAGTGAGTGGGAGAGAGAGAGAGAGAGAGAAGAATGTACTGAGATTGGAGGGTGAGAGAAAAACAAAAGAAAATAATTAATATATTAATATGAGAGAGAGGGAGAGAGAGAGAGAAGTACCTTTGAGGTTGAGGTGTAAGATGAAGTGAAGTGAGGAAAGAAGAAGAGGTTGTTACTGGTTTCTTCCAACACAACACAATCACCGAGCTTAACGTGAAAGGGAGGGAGGGAGGGTACGGACAAAACACTGCGCCGTTCCTCACTTTATGTGTCTCCATTCCTTCATTTTGTTAGCCCTCCATTCTTTCCAATTTACTCATTTACCTTACCCTTGTTAATTTTGTCACCATTATTCTTAGTAGCGGTATATCAAAAATACATACAGCATGGGTGTTATCGTGTTACATTTATGAATGAAACTTAGATATCGTTTAATTAGTCGAATATTCTTGTAAAAATCAAGACTAATTTAAAGTAATCTAACAAAAGTTTCAAATTATATTGAATTAATCCTAACATTACAGATGAACATTTCTTAGTGATATGTCTTATTTAAAGTAGAGATTAGAAAACAAAATGTATTAAAGTTTTAAATTTTCCAAATTGTAATATTTCTTGTAGAGACTAAATAAAATTTATTGATAGGGAAAATGACAATGTTTTTAAAACCGAACCGGAGATTGAATCGCGGGTCATGGTTCAATTGGTTCACTCGGTTCAACCATGGTAGAACTGGGTGAGTAATAATTAAATAAAAAAGTATTAAAATTTGGAGAAAAAGCAAATTCAAAACAGTTGAACCACGGTTCGGTACGACCCAGCCCGGTTCTAAATGGTTCAGTTGCCTGCGGTTCAAATGGGGTTGCACCCACCGTCGAAGTGTCTGGTTCTTGGTTGAACCACCTAGTTCGGTCTGGTTCTTAAAACACTGGAAAATAAAATATTAAAATTGAAGGAGACATGTAGATGAAATTAAAGTGGATATAGTGTGAAAAATAGAAAAATGAGATAGAGTTTGAGGAAGAAAGAGGATGAGAGAGTGGAAAAAATGTGTGACAAAGACCGAAAAAGTTTGAAAAAATATATGGGAGAAAGTGATAAGTTATATTTCTTGTAGAGGTTAGAAAACAAAATTGTAGTAAAGTTTCAAATTTTACAAAATGTAATATTTCCTAGAGAAAGTGAATAAGACTTATTGGTAGAGAAAAATAGAATATTAAAAAAATGAATGAGACATGTAGATGAAATTAAAGTAGATATATTGTGAAAAATAGAAAAATGAGATAGAGTTAGAAGAAGAGGATGAGACTGGAAAAAATGTGTGATAAAGATTGAAAAATATATGGGAGAAAGTGATAAGTTATATTTCCCATAGAGTTTAAAAAACAAAATTATAGTAAAATTTCAAATTTTACAAAATGTAATATTTCCCTAGAGACTAAATAAGACTTATTGACAGAGAAAAAATAGAATATTAAAAAAATGAAGGAGACATGTAGATGAAATTAAAGTAGATATGTTGTGAAAAATAGAAAAATGAGATAGAATTAGAGGAATAAAGAGGATGAGAGAGTGAAAACATGTGTCAGAAAGAGTGAAAAAGTTTGAAATATTTGAGAGAGAGTGAAAAAGTGAAAAAGTTTGAAAAAAGTGAGAGAGTGAAAAAGTTTGAAAAAGTTAAATTACATAAATATCTTAAAATTGTTTAGTTGGGAAAAATGTAATATTGATATTTTGGTAGTAGGCTAATGGTATAGATAGTAGATATATGCATTTTGTTATTATTTAATGATAATTTAATAATAGTGATACAGTTAACACATTTCACTTAAATAAACAGATTCAATTAGTATTTGAGTTCAATTCGAAACGATAGAATTTTTTAGGTGAACTTTTTACTTATCTCTCGGCCTAGTTCTAAGTTAGTTAGGGTCTCAGTTCCTCTAGACACCAAAGCGGAGATCAAATATTATTAGTTTTCTCAACTTTGCCACTTTTGGTGTTGCAGTTGCAATCTTAATGGTAGACGGATAATTTCATTGTGTTCCAGACACGATCGCAGTGGAAAAGCTTCTTAGAAGCCCGTCGTAGCCACGAAATCCCTCAATAATTTTTTTTATATACTACCCTAAAATCTGAAGGAAAAAACATGAACTCCCTTAAATTAATCTATCCCGAAACATTTACTATTAAATTTCAATTTAAATCTCTTGTTTGGGTTGCAAATCAGAATCTTGTGCCTAACCCAAACCGGCTTGAATATGGCTCATCAGTTATTAAGTGTAGATCCATTCTCAGTTTAAACAATGACTACAAAGTTGTGTTTGAAAAGCGATCAGCAAATGATACTGCTCATGTCTTGGCGCAAGCATTTGTATCCTATGCTCCTTACAGATCCTTTAGTATTCCTGGTTGTATTTTGGAACTCTATTTTGAATGAAATGCATTGATCTAGTTTGTGTGTGTGTGTGTATACTAGCAGGGAAAGACAGCCCTCCGGGCCCGTCTTTCATGTGTTGGTATATTGGTGTGTTAGTGGGTGGTTATGTTTATTAGAAAATTTTACTTACATTAAGAGTATTTTGGTCAGAAAAATCTGAAAGAAAAAGTGGCAGTTTTTTTTAAATCCCCTTTATATATATATAAAATATTAAATTAATATTTTAGTTTGGTAAATAGTCATTTTGGTTCCCGAATGTGTGAGACAGTGTTATTATAAGTTCAAACACTACTATAAATAGTGTTTCAAAAAACACTATAAAATTTGTGAAAAATCTTTAAAAATTAATTGTCTAGAAACAACTTACAACTAGCGGATTAATATTGCCAAATAGAGACTAAAACTATAACTTTTTTACATATAAACCCAAAATGGCATATCGTACCAAAAATATTAAAGGCTTATAATTTCTATATAAAAAGTTATATAAATATGTTAATGAGAATATATATTAGAATGTATTTTTACTAAAATACAATAATTTAGTATTTTAATTGCTATTTATCAAATTTTAAGTTAAGATTATTTTGGTAACTTAACACTTAAACACAATTTTGATCAAATTATCCAACAATAAGATTCAACAAAAATCACTTTTTTCATAAATGTGCCCAAACAAAAATGTCGTTACATTTAATTCAGTCTAAACTAAAATCAATTCTCTACAAAATCAAACATATCTAAAAAATATCTTTAAAAGGACTTCTATTCAATTTTATTTTTTAGCCAAATTTTTTTGGTTGATATGGGATATTTCTTTCCCCACTCCTAGTACGACCTTCTGCTGCCATGTGATGTGACATTGCAATATTTTTTTTTCAAGACTGTGCTTTTAAGTGGGTGGCCTTTCTTTGTTCTTCTAAGTAGCTGTTTGGATTAGCAGTGGGAGTGATTAAAAACGTTGTTGAGTAATGGCTCATTAAACGTTGCTCAACATTAATGAGAGCAGTAATGGCACCTTAAATTTCGATTACTCATCCACTCACCTTCCAATTTCGAAATTACTCATCCTCTCACCTTCCAATTTTGAATCCATCATTTGGAAGGAACACATTCAATGAGTTGTTTTACGAGATTCTGAGGTGGTAGCTTAAACTGTTTGAGAAAATGCTTGTGAGGGAATATAGTTTCTGTTTCAGCTTTTATGAATATCCTTGTGTTGACATTTTGTTAATGTTGGATGTTTTTCTAATTTCGGAAAAGCTTTATAACTTAGGATTGAGCGCGTGATAGGGAGGATCAAGCTTTAAACTATATTATCTAAATGTAATTTTAATTTATATATTTTATATGCTTATTTAGTATTTTGTTGTTAATTTTATCAAATTTGAAGTTTTCAATATATTTTTAAATTGAGACTCATTTTGTAGATCTTTCGCGTGTAAAAGCAATTTAATCCAATCTATACAAACAACAAAGATTGAAAAAAAATCACTTTTTGATAAATGTATCCAAACAAAAATCGCGTCGAGTTGATTCACTTTTAACCAAAATCAATTCTCGCAAAATCGATTGCATCGAGAATCGATTCCACTCATTCTTTTTGAACCAAACACACGCTAAAAAGGTTTCAATTTTTTCCTTTTGAAAATATAATATAATATACAGTGTGAAAATATTTTTTAGTATTTTAATTATTATTCTTTTAAGTTTTTAATAATAATAATCTTAGACAAATGGACTATTTAAATCTATATTCAAAATTAGACAAATTGCTTACGAGATTCTTTAACTTAGTTTCAAAGTTTGATTTCGACCTTTAAGTTTTCTTCCCACATTGGTCATTTAATGTTAAAATTAAAACAAAGTTGGCCCTTTTTACATTTTCCTTTAAAAGTCGTTCCAACTTGAATACATGACAATTAACTTGCTTACTTAGATTTTTCGTCCCTTAAGTTTATTCTGGTTCAATTTAGTCTTTTATCTTTTTATCAAAAAACTTTAATGATTTTTTGTTTGTTTGTGTATTTGGTACTCAGATTATGTCCCTAAGCCAAATTATATGTAGAATGTCGCAAAACTATTCTAATAAAAAATATAAATATAAATATTTAACATAAAAATCATAAGATTTATGCTTTTAAAAATTAGCAACAACATATGGGAACATTAAATAGTAACGCTATTTTGCAAAAGTCTCTCTCTAAGTCCCATAAGTTTAGTTGTTTAATCATGAAAATGAAGATTTATCTCTGTTTAGGATATGATTTTGAGGTTTGAGGAAAAAGTTTGATTTTGTGAGTTAGAATCTTTGTTGTATGCTAATATGATTCTGTGCAAAATTTGTGCAAGGAAAATGGGTGTAATATTGTGTGAGTTGTAGTTTTTTATCGTTCACATGCAAGAAAACTACATAAATAAGATCTTGAAATTTATATTTCTCACATAGGAAGAAACACTAACTTTTGTCCATGACAAATGCAATTCTTTAACACATGATGACTTTTAAAGCATTGGTTGGGTAGATGGATCCCCTCTCTTATATACTTTTCATATAGCTCATTCATAGTCGATATGGGGTTAACCACTCATGACTTGAATTTAAACAATCTCCTCGCCGAATACGAGTCGCATATCACTAGCTTTGATCCAAACCATGCCAAGTCAAACTGTGGTTCTAATTACCTGCAATTATTTATATGCGCGCTGCTAGTTCAAGATGGATTTCAACTTTTAAGGAGAAGAAGACAACACTCAACATAATATCGGTACCTTCAATGTAAGGGATGGTAATTATGGAGGCATAGGACCCCATTTATTTTATTTATTTTTCAACAAAAAAACACCTCATTTTTAAATCAAATTGAGCAAGTTTCTTTTTAACAACAAAGAAAAATGCAATAACATCATTGTAGAAGGCAGACATTCTAGACCAGGTTGACACTTCTTTGCTCCTACCAATTATCTGCAGTACACCCTACATTTATTAATTAAAGAAAAGGAAAAAATAATACAAGCAAGGGGTACAACAACCAAAACCTTTGTAACAAATGAAAATACAATAATCTAGGAAAATTTGTTTTGTGGTAAACCCATCCTATTCTTAAAGAAATCCTCAGCAATAAAACGAGGAATTATAGGCCACCTAATAGATCGCTAAATTTAAACACCTCTGGAAGCATGTTTGTCATTTGAAGGATACTAGTATGTATGCGCACGGGTTGACATTCACTTATACATTAAAAATTAACAACAAATTTTACGAATATCTTACACAGAAGTTGTATATTGAAGTGGATTGTGTGAGATATTAAATACTCTGGACACGATCTAAAACTAAGCTATTATGTTATATAATAACTTGATGTAAATATATTATTAACATATACTTATAAATATTTTATGGTAAATTTTATATTTAATTATTTGTCACAAAGTATCCATTTAGCCATAAAAATTACTTAATTTTATATTATTAACATAAAATTAGTTAATTTTATATCCACTTAGACATAAAATTAGTTTGTTTTATATTTAATTTGCTGTGGAAAATTTTATATTTTATTTTATATAATTTTTTATTTGTATAAAACTAATATGTTATCTTTAATGGTTTTCTTACTAAAAAATTTCCTCTTGGACATA
This sequence comes from Oxytropis ochrocephala, assembly GCA_020916435.1. Taxonomy (NCBI): domain Eukaryota; kingdom Viridiplantae; phylum Streptophyta; class Magnoliopsida; order Fabales; family Fabaceae; genus Oxytropis; species Oxytropis ochrocephala. The sequence continues at coordinate 8,825,795 of CM037093.1, read as the reverse complement.
AAATTGTAGTTTGCAGCACACATCTCAGTACTAATTGTGAAACTCTAATATATTTATAAATATATAAATTACACACCTATACGTTTTTATTCAGTAGCGCAATTTTGGACAATATATGGGCGTGTAGATTGCGGTGAAAGTACGGATCATCATGGTCGTTGATAATTGTTGAAGGTTTCTGTTTTTATATCGTCCATACGATCGGTGTACTGTGGCCAGTTGACTTATGGTGTAATAGTAACGTGTTTTGTATGTGTCGGGAATTGTATTCCTAATTGACATCTCTCATGAAGTATTTTTCCATACGATCAGTATATTCCTAAATGACACGGCCGTTGACTTATGGTGTAATGACTAACGTAATGACATTAACTCAATAGCTTTTAATTATATTCCTAATTGTACTATGGGAAGTTTTTTTCAAAGAAATGAATTAATTTGTTTTTGGTAAAAAAAAAAAAGAAAGAAAGACCCACCAAAAAAAATGCTAAAGGGAGAAAAAAAAGATCTGCATTAAAAGCAAACAAGTCGTGAGCTATGACGCATTGATTGTTGATAACAAAGTCTAGTTTTATAGTGCAACGAAAGAGACACGATAGTGTGGCTGGCCGCGGAACTTTGAACGTGGTGTGTTGTTCAGTTCATGCACGCCTTTGAATTCCATTTTCGCACAAACACCTACCCAACCGCCACTACCCTTTCCCTTTCCATTCTCTTTATTTATTTTGTTTGATTCTATTTCATTGACATTAGGTACATGTACATCACAAACACATGTGTGAGCGAGTGCGACTGAATCTGATTCCATTTTTTCCACCACACCTCACTGCTTCGCTCTACCAACCAGGTTAGTTAGATAGTTTCTCTTTCTTTCTTTCTCTTATCCTCTAAATCCAATTTTCCTTTGTCTTCTTCCTAAACTTTTCTAACCTCTTTTTCTTCTTTCTGCTTTAAATACCTTTTCGCTTATTTTCTCTTACTGATTCTCATCATCGGCGGCGCTCTCTTCGTTATTCTCATTGGTTAGTGCACCTCGGTTTCCCCGTCGTCTTTCGTTCCTCTTTTTTTTTTTGGAGCTATTTTTATTATTATTTAAATTTCGCGTTGTTGTTTTGTGTTGATTTATTAATCTTAATCTTCTGCTTAGCTCATAGGAATTTCACTATACTGTGGACTCTACTGAATTTGAATTTAGATTCCTTTAATCGAACATAGCGGATTAGAAAAGAGTAGTGGAGTGTTTTTGTGCAAGTGCAAGGAATAGTGCTACCGTTATCAATTTTTTCTCTACTTATATTGGTGGTTTGTTAATTTATTTTTTCTATTACCGTTTTTGTTGTCTTAAACTTAGTTCTCTGAAGAATTTTGTACCTAGAGTCCTTAGGACTCGGATGAAATTGATAAAGTTTCTCATTGATAGAAGTTGAGAGAATAAGTAGAAATAAGTTTTGCAAGTTGGTATAGGAATTAATGGCAGTTTATGTATTCAGATATTTCGTCATAGGATATGTTGGGTGGGATATGGATTCCCTGCAGTTTCATGTGATTGCAGGCTCCTTGCATTTAGTGTAAATAGGGTAGGAGAGAGATTATGAGGAGATAGTGTAGGTGAGTGTGGAAATGACAAATAAACCCTGAAAATGAATTAAATTTAGGGGACTGCAGGTTTTATGAATGTAGAGTGTTGAAATGTGGATGCTTGATTTTATGGTTATCTACTTGTTTGAGGCAAATATGCAGAAATAGTTAATTTTGGGTGCTTATTAGTACTTTTATTGGCTACAGGTTCATCATTTGAATAGGAGAGAGGGGAGCATTTTGTGCTGATGTGTTTTGCTTAAACTTTATCACCAAAGCAGTTGATAACAATGGCTTCGAGCCATTGGTTTGGTATTGCCGGCCGGTCGCGAATGGAGTGTGGACAAAAGCAGTCCAGAATGCCTTTGGTGCTTATACTCCTTGTGCGGTTGACTCTTTGGTCATTTCCATTTCTCATTTGGTACTTATAGGCCTGTGCATCTACCGCATATGGTTGATTAAGAAGGATTTCAAAGTTAAGAGGTTCTGTTTGAGGTCAAATCTCTACAATTATCTTCTAGGGCTTTTGGCTGCTTATTGTGTGGTGAGCCATTATACAGATTGATCATGGGAGTATCAGTTCTAAATTTAGATGGGCAGACTCAACTTGCTCCATTTGAGGTGAGCTATGATTTAATTTGCATACGTTTCTATGATTTAATTTCTTGTCTTATTTAGTTTGCATATAATTGAAATTGAAATTTGAAAGTTTTGATGTTTCAACTGTTCAGCTTATCATGTTTGCATACAACCTTCTATTGTTATCTGGTTAATGCTTTTCTGGCAAATGTTGACTTGACTATGATACTTAAAGCTGTAATATCATCTATTGACAGATAACTTCACTGATTGTTGAGGCTCTTGCTTGGTGCTCTATGCTGATTTTGATTGCGATTGAAACTAAAGTCTACATCTGTGAATTCCGATGGTTTGTCCGATTTGGTTTGATCTATGCTGTTGTAGGGGATGCTGTTATGATCAATCTCGTCATTTCTGTGAAGGAGTTCTATAGCAGGTTTGAGCATATCATATTTGTTATCTAATGTGGCTTGTTGACTAGTAGTGGGGTGCAATACCACGAGTCTTTCTAAAACATGAGTCACTTGGAGTTCTCACTCAACAGCTTCCTTACACCTAACACTTCTACATGAGTCACTTGGAGTACCCACTCCTTAGTAAGGAAGGAAGGAATCTGTTGGCTTGGCAAATTTGCTAAAATTTCTCTTTTTAAGTGAAACACATGAAAAACTGGATGGCCTTCGGGTGTGTGTGCAATTCTAGCTTGTATGTAGCTTCCCTCACTAGCACTTCAACCACAAATGGACCATAAAATCGTGACTTAGTGTAACACTCCGCTGGTGTCACATGGGACTTAACTCGCTCAATCCAAATTATGGGGAGAGTTTAAAACTTCAAAACATATATCGAGTACTGAAAGTATTCATACAAAAATACCCGCCTCTAAGTACTTATTCACCTTTCAGAGTAGGATCACGAAAGTCACAATTTTGTGAAATACAAGATACAGGCTACAGCAATCCAAAGACGTTCCACTGGCACTGGAAAAACAACACTAAAGGAGAGAATGGGGTCTCCTCAAACTCCTTTTATGTATTTTCATGATACAATAGGTCTAATAATTACAAAGATCCTAATTAAGTAATGAAACAATTCACAATATAAAATCCTAACATGGATCCATATATTGTTTTTCTTCCTACTCCTCCAAAAATTGAAGCATCAACCTGCCCTGATATATACCTGTATTATCAAGCAAAAGCTACCCATGGAATTTATTTTGTCTCATTTTTAGCTGATATTTTAAAAGCTGTTTTTTTCATAGTGTTTTGCAGATCTAAACTGGGGTGGTTATATTATTTACTCTGTCTTTGTTGTGTATATATTTATTTATTTGTGTATAGATATATATTATTATATAATAAATAGGGATATCAAACAGTGTCAATGAAGCTATCCACATTTTCACCTGCTTCATGTTCAAAGCCATGTATTTTGTTTGTCTTTGTTTTTCTCAATCTAACATTTTGGTTTCCTTTACAGATCTGTGTTGTATCTGTACATCAGTGAGGTAGTCTGCCAGGTATTCTGAGCTCTTCATCTTTAGTGTGCCTTGTGATCTTTGGTTGTATTTTGATTGTTATCCCCCCACTTGTATTTTCCCTCAATTACACCTCAAGTGAGATGCTTTTTATATGAAGGAAAATGATGGTTTAGCTCTTCTTGGGTGCAGGTTTTGTTTGGAATACTTTTGCTCGTGTATATCCCTACTTTGGATCCTTATCCGGGTTATACCCCCATTGGTAGTGAAGTGGTTACTGATGCTGCATATGATGAACTCCCTGAAGGAGAGCTGATATGTCCTGAAAGGCATGCTAACTTATTGTCAAGTACGTATATAAACATTAATGAAATGTTTGTTCCAAGTCCAATTGTTGGGAATGCTGTTGATAGTTTACTATTGGCAAATAAATTAGAAGTTTTTGTTAAGAAGGACCAGACCAGTCACTCTGGGCTGAATAAGCTATTAATTTTTCCGTTTTTGCTGCGGCTGGCAGATGTTACCACTCAAGTGACAATTACTAAGATTTGTTTTGCTTGGTCAGAATAATTCTCAGTTTTTTCCTGTCCATCAATTTTGAATGTAGCATAGTGCAAACTCTGTTCATATTGTAGCTAACATGCTCTTAATTGGATCAGTATTCCTGCAAGTGTGCTGTGTGGGGTAACACATTTTGAATTCTTCCTTTGGCAGGTATAACTTTTTCTTGGATGAATCCCATCATGAAACTAGGATATGAAAGACCACTTAGTGATAAAGACATATGGAAATTAGATACATGGGATCGGACAGAGACATTGCACAATAAGTATATATTTTCTTTTTCCTCAAAATTTCTTCTTTCTACTCGAGTTTCATTTTCACTTTATAATAATATGTCTCTTGGATCTGTAGGTTCCGGAAATGTTGGGCTGAGGAATCTCAGAAGTCAAAACCTTGGCTTTTGAGAGCATTAAATGCAAGCCTGGGAGGAAGGTATGGATAAATAAGGATTTGCAGGTCAACGCCCTTTTTATTTTGATTCAATATTTTTCGCATGTTGAAAAACTGAAGAGAGAAAGTAAGTGTTGCAAATTGTAGGTAGATAGAAATAATATAGGAGGACTGTAGGCTGAAGCATACTGTGTGTTGATTGCCTTTAGCCACTCGTTAAATTAGTACTAGATGCTAGCTAGGGGAATAACTCAATATGATGTTGGTGAATCATTTGTTTTTATTTACATTTCATTTAATTTATATTTCATTTTGATTCTGTAGGTTTTGGTGGGGAGGCTTGTTCAAGGTATTGTACTTGTTCCTCGTAGATTATATATAATTGATGAACAACATTTCTAACATAAACTTGATACAATATACTGGTCTTTGTGAGGATTCCACGATTTAGTTTAACTGTTAGAGTAGTTTGCTATATTTTTGGCATTCAACATTTGATATAACTTCTCAAAATAAGGAAAATTTTGTTTGTTTTAAATTATTGAATATATTTTTACTAGATTTATGATCCACATCTTGGTCAAAAGTTTGCACCACTAGCCCCCGGTGTTTGGTTTGGATACACAATATTTAAACCCTTGGAGTTTGCTGCATGTTAAACTATATGATATCTTGTGATCCTGCAAGGATATAAATATAAAGCACATTTACATTTCAAATTCGTTAGCAGTTTTCTTATTTTGTCTACCGCTGCACAGAATGATTCTTAAGATACGTATACATTGAATAAGATGGTACCATTGTATCAACAACCAAATTGGTATTAGAGATTATTAGAGTAGTAGTTTTACTACACCTGTAAAGACCTCGCGGTTGTAACTTGTAACCATAAGGTTCAACTAGGGTGGGAAAACATTCCCATGGAAGTGGGAGTAAAAGCTAAATGCAACTACCTATTACCCACTCTTAATAATTCCTGGGAATATTATAAATGTATGCGAAACACATTTTTTTAATTCTTAGGAATAGGATTCCCATCATTTTGTTCCTAGGAAAGTTATTCCCCCCCCCCCCCCCCCACCATGTGTTTGGTTCTCAAATGCAGAAGTGGATTATGGGTCAATGCTACCGTACTTTGATTTTCACTCTAATAGTGAGTGTGGAGTACTCTATCTGAAGTTCATGCATATAAACCTTGCAACCAGGGTCTGTTTTTGACCACCTCACCATTAGATAAGGTTAGGACCAAAGAAGAGAGACATGCAGCTGATGTGGACCAGTGTAATCAATATCAGAGGTCCAATCAGCATTGCAGAAGGCATTCAGGCTAAAGGTTGGCAGCGGCAGATTGCAGCACCAAAGTCAAGCCATGGTCAATAGTACCCTTAAGATAAAGTTAGTTTAATAACTTTCCCTTGATCCTCAAGTTTTTGTGCCAAGAATTGACACCTTTTGACACATTTTGATTTTGATCAATATAACATTAATTACAGGATAACTACAAAGTCAAGTCTATTGGAATTCCTCAACTTTGTTTTGAGTTATCTGGTTTTGCCATGGTGTGAGCATGGAAATAAGAGCGAATCTTTTCCCAAAGCTGTTAAGCATGCATACAACCACTAACCCTACGTACTAAGGATTTCAGAGAAGAGGCGGAGTGTAACCATGTAAGAAGTTGATCTTGCGTTTCCCAGATCTAATATGCTGGATTTTCAATTCCAGCTGCATGTTCTTCTAATGAAAGATACTGGGGAGGTACCTGAGAGACTGAGAGTTTACTAGGTACCCAAAAAGCCTATGAGCTTTAAGGATAGAATCTTCTTTCCGTTTCCAAACCTAGAAGTTTCTATCGTTCAAATTTTCAATGGCTGTGTATTAAAAATGGTCAGGCAATGCTTGAACATGGTTCGTTGGACCAGAAAAGCATATCCCGGTGAAGGAGCCATGTGCGACAGTGAGAAATGGTTTACGAAGCTTGTGTGCTGCGTTTGTGGTTCTAGTGGTTGTGAATTGATTGGATCTGTGTGCATAGAAGGATTCTGTGATTAGTGGCGGATCTTGACACAAAAGTTTGTGGGGGGCCAAAATAGTAACCAATATATAAAAAAATATTAACCATGTAGTCATAAGGGTTTGTTTGGTTTAGTGGTCAAAGTTACATATTTCAATTTTAATGTCCCAGGTTTAAATCTTGTTGGGTGCAGTTTTTTTTATTATTTTTGAGAAAAATATACATAAACTGCAAAAATTTCCGAATGGCAAATTGAGGAATCGAACATGAGACCTTACATACACCACTAATATTCTCAGCCACTGGGTACTTGGTTGCATATTTTTCATTCAATTATATATAATCTAACTCTGAGTATAAAACATGTGTATATATTTTTTTTTTTTTAAATTTGGGGGAGGGGGTACTATGGCATCCCCGGCTCCCAAAAAGATTTGCCACTGTCTGTGATGGCTGTTTTTCAGGCAAAGAGGTATGGCGGAGGAGGATTGAAGCCATGGATTAGCCTTTAGAAGCTCTCATACCAAATAGATTTAGATGTAGGGTTTGAGTTGAAAGAAACAGAGAAAAGGAAGAGAGAAAGAAATTGCAAATCTGAGAAAATGAATGGTATTTACTGAGTGCTAGGCTCAGACTTATATACCACTCAGAAGTAGTTACAGAAGTGAGAGCCACTAACTAACTCCTAACAGCTGTCATTAACTGAAACAGAGCAAGGCTAAGGCTATGGACATGCTTACACAAACTCAGAGCTAATACTTATGAAACTTAAGTATATCTGTAACAGTAATTGTTCAGGCTTTTAGTGGCAATCAAATGTTATACTTCCAATGTGAAATGTGCGAGGTGTGCCTTTGATGATTCGGCATGATACTTTGCGTGGTTGAACTGTTAAGTTGAAATTTTTACATTTGATTAATTTGTTCTCCTGTTTACAACATGTAGATTGGCAATGATCTGTCCCAATTTACAGGCCCACTTATCTTGAATCAGCTTCTACTGGTTAGTAACTCTTTTACTGAATTGTCACTGGTTAAGTACAGCTAGAACAAGAGAAATAGACTTAAAGAAACTCAGCCCATAATGTATTACATACACTGTGCACCATTGTTCTCTAAAAACTAACTATAATTTGTTTGATTTAACATTTTACTTGACTTGTCCTGAAAAATTGTGTGCAGTCTATGCAAAATGGCGATCCAGCTGGGCTTAGCTACATTTATGCCTTCTCAATATTTGTCGGAGTGGTATGATAAAAATCTAATTAAATTCACGTTTGCTAATATTTGGATTTGATTGAATGCATTAGAAGCCTACAACTTTGATGCTTGAATTCTTTATTTTCTTTGTTAGATGATATTACTACTCGATTCAGATTCTTAATTTTTACTGCAATTCTTGTGCCCGTGTTGTATTTTCTTCTTCATATTTACAAGTCATGATAAACAACAATAAATATGTTTTTCGTTTTTAAGTAAATTAGGCCAATATCCATGGTGGCTTGATGGAATTGCAAGCAACTGTTATATAACTTATGGGATATTTGACTGAAGATCCTATCTGAAATTTTGTTTGGTAGGTATTTGGGGTGTTATGTGAAGCTCAATATTTTCAGAATGTCATGCGTGTTGGTTATCGGCTGAGATCAACTCTGGTAATTTTTTCTTTTGTTGTTTTTAGATATACCTATTCACATCTTTAATTATTGTCTAGTTGGTTGTAAAAAACTGCTTTACCTAAAAGCCAAGTCATGAAGTGCCCAATGATTTAATAAGTTGAAGATCTTTAGGTTTGTAATAGAAATCCTTTCATGCTGAAAGTCTCTCGAATTAGACACATCGAACAATTGTTATATTTAGAATTTTCAGTTTTTGACCCATTTTTCCCAGCCTTGACCTCTTCCTATCTAAATAAATGTTCCCTTTCTATCCAAATGTAGAAGACCATATGCTTTGAGACAATAGCTTCCTAAAAGCTAAATTTCTTGAACAAAGGTCTAAGAATAGCATCTTTGAAGCATATATTGTGGAGCATTTCTTCATGTTTTGGCTGAAAATCTGGCCATGTCGATAATTTGGCCAGTGATACACATGGTATTGTGCCAGGACTAGCTGTTCATGCTCATTCAGTTGCACTTAACAAGCTGAATTTGGTAATCCATTTATTTCCTTTTCTCTGTTCTTTTTCTTCCTTGTAGGTGGCTGCTGTATTTCGCAAGTCTCTTAGGCTTACTCATGAAGAGCGAAAGAAATTTGCATCTGGAAAAATAACCAACTTGATGACTACTGATGCTGAGGCACTTCAGGCATGTTTCTCCTTATTGTCTGATGTCTATTTTAACTGTTGTTAGTGAAAGGTATCAACGATCCACCCACCTGACTTCAAAAATGTTAAATCGGGACTATACTGGATTTGCTAACTAACTGTAACACGCCTTTCTAATAAAGGTTTTAGTTGGAAACATAGTAACTACTTACACCAAAATAGCGATACCTTAAACTGAGATTTGAAATTACATGTCCAATGGTGGCAAGCGTCAAACAACACATTAGTTGTTCAAACAATTATTTTACTCATAGTAACACTAACACTATCCTATGGTTGATCTTTGTCTTGATTTTATCTTATTTATAATTTTAGTCCAAATTCATACTTCCTTTATTTTGTTTAATATTTCTTTTTCTTTTCCTTTCCTCCTTTTAATTTTCTACTAAACTTTTATAATTTATAGTTGGATACTTAAACGCACCAAGTTTTCTGCTTTCTATTGACAATGCAAGAATAAATTTACAATGGCATAAGAAAACAAATGTGTTATATTTGAATACCAACTTAGGACACCCCAATTTGATAACTTTTTAATAGTTTATGCAGTTCACATGCGTGGTTAATGAAATGTTGGATTTGGTTAATTAGGTGTCGCAACTCATTAGGCATTTACTGAACTTCATTGACCACAAACTTGAATGTGATTGACCATGATTTCCAGGTGTTCAAATCTACTGCGTAGTTGAACACCGAAATCATGGTTAATAACATTCAAGTTAAATATTTAATGAATTTTTTGAATGGTTAATGAGTTGCGACAAATGATATAACCGTTAACCAAATCCAACATATCATCAATCACATGTAAACTGCATTAATTAGCTATTTAAAACGATGTTGAATTTTGGCGTCACAAATTGGTGTACAATCAACATTTCTCTACAAAAATATTATTATACACTATGGTGTAAATACTTTTTAATAGGATCATTATGTCGTTACATTTGTCGTATAGGAAAAGCTTTTCTCCTTCAGGTTAGGCTCATAAAATTTCATACTAATCAAAAATTAGTTTGTAACAGAGAGCTATATATCCCACGGTGCTAGTGCAGTGGTTGTACTGCCTAGCCTTTATCCCTAAGGACAAGGTTCAATCCCCAAAGGGTACAATTTGTAATAGATATCCTCCCTCCCCTTAAGTATTAATTAATAGTAAAAATTCTTCCCCACCTCTAAGTTTGTTTTTTGTAACAGAGGCCATTGAAGTTGTCAACAAACTTTTGCTATTTTGTATTCTTCTGAAACCTGTAAGGCCACTAACTAACAACAGATACTCAGGTGTGGAAGGACAAACTTAAACTTCACCACTAAGCAAACAACCCAGTTTATTACAAACCGGTTTTGACTGAAAAAACTTCTAGTTATTTGGCATCATTTAATGAAAATGAAAATGGATATGTTATTATTATGGGTAATTTAACTATTGTGGAGCCTAAAATATTTGTAATATTCATATAATTTCTCTTGTAAACAACTTAATATTTTGTATGATAATTTTTCTAAGTAATATGTCTAACGTTGCAATACTGCCTCCTTGCGATTAACTTATTGATTTCTCCCTTGAACAGCAAATATGCCAATCACTTCATACTTTGTGGTCAGCTCCATTTCGAATTACAATTGCTATGGTTCTTCTTTATCAAGAACTAGGCGTTGCTTCCCTTCTTGGTGCTGTGCTGCTTGTTCTTATGTTTCCATTACAGGTACAAGTGTTCAACTGCTTACTTAATTTGTAGTACACTCGCACTGCACCAATTTTTTTGCAGGGAGTTTTTTTTTTTTTGCAGGGAGTTTTTTTTTTTTGCAGGGATTATAGCCGAAAACACTATATTTGTAGGGACTAAAAACATATTTAAACCTTTCGTATTTATAGACATCACCTCCTAATCTTTTTAACTAGCGACTAACTAACAAACAACTAACTAAAGGCTTATGATAGATTCAATTTAACCTATCAGCTTACCTATCAGTGTTCAGATATAAACTTAATATTTGAAGCACCGAAGTATCTTCACAAGATAATAATCTAGATTAGTAACTGTGTTCTTGCATGATAATGATATCCTTGGTTTGACTTTTTTTAATCATCATGGAAGCTTACTAAAAACATGAATAATGACATGTTTTGTGGATGCAGACTATAATCATCAGCAGAATGCAGAAACTGACTAAGGAAGGATTACAACGCACAGACAAGAGAATTGGTCTCATGAATGAGATTTTAGCTGCTATGGACACTGTAAAGTATGTCTTTTGCCCATACTATTAACTGTATGATTATATAAATATAAATATATTATCATTTTTTATTTATATAAATTGTCAAGTTCTAACTCTTATTTTGCCGATTATGCAAACATGGCTTATAGATGTTATGCATGGGAGAGTAGTTTCAGTCTAAAGTACTGGATATGCGAAATGATGAATTATCATGGTTTCGTAAGGCATCATTACTTGGAGGCTGATGCGGAATGAAATCAATTAAACATAATTATGTTTCAGTCATTTTTATGTTGCATTTTATTTATCTTTGCTTCCATGAATATCAGTTTTGGTTTGGTTGCATTAGGATTCAACTATTCTCAGGTTGAACTCCTGTGGATATAAACAGCTGTCAGAAAACAACTAACACATGCTACATGAATATAATAATCATTAAGTTATATTCTCTCCTGCGTAATGTTCTTTCTCTTTAAATTTCTTCTTTTGTCTCCTGTCTCAATTCATTTCAGATAGGAAAAGCCTTCTATTTGACCCACTGCAATAATGGTTTACTACCTGTCAATAAATGATTTTATAGATATGAGACAAACAATAGAACAAATGATGATAGAGCCTGCTAAATAAATAAGTTAAAAATTCTAAGCAACTACTTGAATGTAGATGTATCACAATATTGAAAGGGACTTGAAACTATATGGAATACAATACCGAGTCGACAAAATTATAACAGACCATAGAAGTCGCAGAGGGTGTCTGATTGGAATTGTTGAAAGAGAGAATAGAGACATATGTTGAACACCGTGTGTTTAAAACAGTATCACACATCTATATATAGTGATTATACAATAATTACATTGAATGTCTAGGAAGTTGTATAGACAAGGAATACTAATAGTTAGCCTAGGAAATTGTACAATCTAAGGATAATGAAAAGATACATTGAACTCTAACAATAATCAACACTCCCCCTAAAGCTAGAGCATATAAGTCATATGCACTGAGCTTGTTACATATGTAGTTGATTCGAGGACCTCCTAGAAATTTAGTGAAAACATCGGTCAATTGGTCGTTGGACTTGACGAAACTTGTGTAGATGTCTTCTCATTCAATCTTATTTCGGACAATGTAATAATCTCCTTCAATACATTTAGTCCTCTCATGAAAAATTGGATTAGAGGCAATATGTAATGCTGCTTGATTACCACTAATTAGAGTCATTTGCTGACATCTTGAAAGTGAAGCTCTTTGGGTAATTGTTTTAACCAAATAAGATCTTGCGTCACTAATGTCATGGCTCTATATTCAATTTAAACACTAGATCTTGCAACAACATTTTGCTTCTTACTCTTCCAGGATATCAGATGTTGTCCAACTAGCACACAATACCCAGAAGTGGATCGCATGTCAATGGGTGAACTTTGCTTAATCAGCGTCACGAATAACCAACTATACGAGTGTGCCTCATCTTCATAAATTAGACATTTTCTCGGGCGCTTTTAACATGCTTAGAGTTCAAAATTACGATATCTGAATGATCTTGACAAGGAGAATTTAGAATTGGCTTACCATATTGACTACAAAGGAAATATCGGAATGTGTGTGATAAAATAGTTTAACTTCCCAACAAATCTTCTCTATCTCCCACGATCTAAAAGTGGCTCCCCACGATTAGGTAGGCGTTTGACATTTGGATCCATAGGAGTGTCAATTGGTTTGGCATACAATAAACCTGTCTCTTCAAGAATATCCTTGGCATATTTCCTCTGTGAAATTACTAGACCATCCTTGTATTGGTTGACATTTGGATCCATTGGGAGTGTCGATTGGTTTGGCATTCAATAATCCTGACTCTTCAAGAATATTCATGGCATATTTCCTCTGTGAAATTACTAGACCATCCTTGTATTGGGCTACCTCGATACCCAATGCGGAATCGGTCAAGGTCGTTGATGCAGGCGGTTAGAGAGATGTTGCTTGATTGGAGTATGCCTGCTTGATCATTACTAGTTATAACAATATTATCCACATAGACAATTAGACAAATGCATTCTTGGGCTAAATGGCGATAAAATCCAGTGGTAAGCTTCACTACAAGTCATGCCAAATTGTTGTACCACGGTGTTGAGTCTGCCAAAGCAGGCTCGTGGAGATTGTTTAAGGCCATAAGGTGACTGTGAAGTCGTGCAAACCATGCTCGAGGACTCCTACAAGCAACGAACCACGGTGGTTGCTCCACGTACACCTCCTCTTCAAGATCACAATGCGAAAAGACATTTTTAATGTCAAGTTGATAAAGAGGCCGGTGTCAGATAGCAGCAATGGAGAGGAAGAGTCTAACAGAGACCGTCTTGGCAACATGTGAGAGCGTGTCATTTGTCCTCTTATCAAATTGATTTCTGTTCTCACCTAATGTGTGATTGGTGTTAGGCTAAGGAGCTCTGATACCATATTGAAAGAGAGAAGAGAGAGACATATGTGAATACCATATGCCTAAAACAAGATCACACATCTTCTATATATATTGATTATACAATCATTATATTGAATGCCTAAGAAGTTTTATAGACAAGGAATGCTAATAGTTAACTTAGGAAATTGATCAATCTAAGAATAATGAAAAGATACATTGAACTCTAACAATAATCAACAGGAACCGACTGGTATTATTAGAGAAAATAGGAAAATCCCTTGATTATACTATGAATTCCTAGAGTATTTGAGAGAGTCTAGACTCTCTTGCTGTCAAAAAGGCCCCAAGTTTATCTAAATGACAAGATACCTCAGTCCTAACATAACAAAGGTCCACCAAAGCGTATATCTAATAGAGCCTCAGGGACAGAGGGGAACCTATATCTACCCTTTTCCTACTCAGAAGCTGGACTTAACTAGCTGGTTAGTCATGTATGGTGCGTGGTTTCTAAACAAAACTAAAATTTATTTAATTACTTAACATCCCACTTTTCTAAGGGAGTGACTTTCTTATCACCTCCTATTTTTTGAAGTAAAATAAAATCTCATTGAAAGTGTTAAGAGTCCCACATCGGATGTGATATGGCCTGAAAAAGAGTTTATAAGTGGGTGGCATCCCTCACCTTACAAGCCGGTTTTGTGGGGTTGAGTTAGCCCTTAAACCACATTCTAAGAGAAAGGAACAAAGAGACCCCCTTCACACAAAGCACAAATCAAATAATAGACTGTAAGATTATAATGTTGGATTATTATAATGATTGATAGCGTTCAACAAAATATTAGTATTTAGCATTGAGCATAAATTATGAAAGCATTTTTTTTCTTTCTGGTATTGCTTCTTGACTCCATCCCTTATTGAATTCTTTTTTGCAGTTGAATTCGTTTATACTAAATAGCATTCCAGTTTTTGTAACTGTGATTTCATTTGGAGTGTTCACCTTGCTTGGAGGATTTGACACCTGCAAGAGCTTTCACATCGCTTTCTCTGTTTTCCGTTCTTGATTTCCTCTCTTCATGCTTCGAATATTATAACACAGGTTATCCTCCTTTGCTCTCCTTTACCTCTCTCTGCTTTTCTCCTTTTAAAGACATTTTTTTTATAAATAACAGAACTAGATTTAACCTGCTTAGATTTATTGTTTGTTGCTTCTTATATGAGTGAAATGGAAATTAATGCCACACCAAAGTAGATTGATAGAGTTTACGTTGGCCTGATTTTTCATTTTGTTTTAAAGGTGGTTAATGCAAATGTATCGTTGAAGCGTCTGGAGGAGTTGCTCTTAGGTGAAGAGAGAATACTTCTACCAAGTCAACCTCTTGAGCCAGGGCTACCAGCCATCTCAATCAGGAATGGATACTTTTCTTGGGACACAAAGGTCCACAATCTCTTTCTCATCCTATGCTTGCATATTTCATCATTATATACAGATATTTAGATGTTCTACTTGCATAAAGGATATATGTTTTTTGTACGTACCCTGAAAAACAAATATTTTTTGTCTTCTGTATCCTGTTTTACCTGTTTGCTTTCTGTCTTTTTTTTTATCTTGTTGGGGCAGAATTAAAATTGATGGTACGATAGTGTTTTATAAAAGTTATATCATCCAAGAAGTATTGTATGGCTGAATAATTTTGCCTTTGAACATTAGGAATTGTAAATGTGCTTGCTATTGAATTTCAGGAAAAAACTGATAATTTATTTCCTTTCTTCAGGCAGAGAGGGCCACATTGTCAAACATAAATTTGCATATACCTGTTGGTAGCCTAGTTGCAGTTGTTGGCAGCACAGGAGAAGGGAAGACATCGCTCATATCTGCAATGCTTGGAGAACTTCCTCCAATTGCCGATTCAACTGTTGTTATGAGAGGAACAGTTGCATATGTACCCCAAGTTTCATGGATTTTTAATGCAACAGTAAGTTAGTAATATATTCTATTTAGATAACTAATACTTTCTAGGATTTGGGAGAAAGAAGAGAGAGAGATGTTGCGAGAGTAAATAAGTAGTTAAGTATACAGGAATTCACTAAACAGCTCTGAAGTGAATACAAAATGCTGACATATATCCCTGTCTTTACTAACACCAAGCAGCAAGTGGCACAAAAAACCCTTTCTAAGATACAATGCTAGTAAGCATACACTAAAGATATGAAATCTGCCTTTTACTGTTAGCTTATATGATTGTTAGTCTTTGGAAGTCTCCACTACCAGTGTTTATTTTACTATATACTTAATAGGTTGTTATTAATCCAAAAAATTGTGATGTTGGTCTTGTTTGTCAGTCGGTGATTATCATTTTACTTTATAAAATTAGTTGGATGCCAATAGAAGATATGTTAGTTCAGTCAGTTTAATAAATAAACTTGTAATGCACTGTGCTTTGCTTTTATAACAAACATGCTTAATTCTGTTAGTTCATTAAGGTGCTTAGTCAGCATGCTGTTAGTGCTGCTAACTCAGCACTGACTAGGAGTTAGTTAGGACTCAGCCCTATATAAAGTGTATCACCACTTTCTGATAATTAATGAAAAACAGATTTCCAACATCACAAATGAAGTTAGTTAGAATTCTCTAACTATCAAAATCACATGAAAAGGTGGTGAGTATATTCTATTTACCATTTGAATGGCTGATAAACTTTAATTCTACAGGTACGGGATAACGTTTTGTTAGGTTCTGTCTTTGACCCGATGAGATTCTGAAAGAGCAATAGATGTGACCGAACTGCGTCGACCTTGAGTTACTACCTGTGAGTATATACATGAGTGTGTTATACCATTTGATTGGATGCAATGAGTGTGCAGATTTAATTATTATATTTATAAGTTGGCGGCCCTTGCTCTTACTTTCTCTCGCATGCTTAATGACTAGGGTGGCGATCTTACTGAAATTGGTGAAAGAGGGTGAACATTAGCGGTGGCCAGAAGCAAAGAGTATCCATGGCTAGAGCTGTCTACTCCAATTCTGATGTGCTCATCTTTGATGACCCCCTAAGTGCTCTGGATGCACATGTGGCTAGACAGGTTACCTTCATGCCAAGTGATTCCATTTTATCTGATGTTTTTATTCCTTCAGTGTTATAACTTTCGAAAGTAAGTTTATGCGGTCTATGGTCTTGTTTGGTCAGTTGTTTCATGCGGCTTGAGTGCTGTCCATGTCTTCACAGGATCCGACACTTATTTTATATGTATTCTTAATTCTTAACATACATAGTAATGTCACGTATGATTAAATTTATAATTCAGCACTTTCTTGTCTAGGAGTTTATAGTGGCAGTGGTTATCTCATTTGTTTTTGATCAAAAAACATGAGATCCAATTTATATTTTTGGCTATACATGTTCTGCTGTATGCCGTCCATTTCAAGTTCTTTTGTTCTATACTGCAGTGTTTTATTTTGTATTATTTGAATTACTGAATAAATTATTCTTGCAGTTGGTTTCTTTTTCCATGTACGTGTTTGTGTCTGTATGTCCATGGTACCTTCCTATAGCTTGCATTTAGCAGTTTAATACCAAAGATGGCAAATATGCCATGGGGTCTATTCTACAAGTGAAATTTTCATGATCACTATCTGAGATACTGAATATAACATGCATTCAGGTTTTGGATAAATGCATCAATGCTCTGATTCTCAATCTTGATATTATCTTAGCACTGTCTAATGTGCACTACGATATCATCTCAGGTTTTTGATAAATGCATCAAGGGAGAATTGAGAGGAAAGACCCGAGTTCTTGTTACAAATCAGCTGCATTTCCTATCACAGGTTGATAGAATCATTTTGGTCCATGATGGTATGGTGAAGGAGGAGGGAACTTTTGAGGAACTCTCTAGCCAGGGACAGTTGTTCCAAAAGCTGATGGAAAATGCGGGGAAAATGGAAGAGTATGAAGAAGAAAAGGAAGACATTGAAACCGCTGATCAAAAGTCCTCTTCAAAACCAGTGGCCAATGGAGCAGTTAATGATCATGCAAAGACTGAAACTAAACCAAAAGAAGGAAAATCTGTCCTTATTAAAAAGGAGGAGCTAGGGGGAAACAGGTGTTGTCAGTTGGAATGTTCTAGCGAGGTAACAAGGTTAAATGAATAAGTATAATATCAATTAAAATATTGAGGTTTGCGACTATTGCTGTAGTAACATGTTAGATGATGGTTCCCCATGCAAAAACACACACATGTGCTTTCATATGCACCTGCACTCACGTCCATATGTCAAATGTCTTATTCTCCATGCTGCAATGCCATTCTTACGTATATCCTGATGACACACATTTATAAGAAAGTGGAATATGGTGCAAAATTTTGTCCTGTTTCTCTTGGCCTTTCTGTTTATTTATATAGTCTTTAATCTTTATTCTTATTGTCTTGGGGTCCTTTTAGGTACAAAACTGCATTGGGAGGCTCTTGGGTGGTTCTTGTACTATTTGGCTGCTATTTCTTAACTGAAGTGTTACGAGTGTCAAGCAGCACATGGTTGAGCCACTGGACTGATCAGAGTGCTTTAGAGGTTATAATCCTGGCTTCTACAATCTCATATATGGAGCTCTATCATTTAGTCAGGTATAAAGTTCTCATAAAATGGCAAGTAGATTCATGTTGTGATGCAATCAACCACTTTGCTCAAAATCGGGAACTGAGTTTTATGCATGACCTTGGAAGATACTAACTTGAAATTGTGCTTGACCCTACCAGGTTCTGGTGTCTCTAACAAATTCTTACTGGTTAATTTTATCAAGTCTTTATGCTGCCAGAAGATTGCGAAGCTATGCTTCAGTCCATATTCTGAGCTCCCATGGTCTTTTTCCACACAAATCCACTCGGAAGAGTCATCAACAGGTTTGCAAAGGATCTAGGCGACATCGATCGTAATGTGGCTCCATTTGTGAACATGTTTCTTGGTCAAATTTCCCAGCTTCTTTCGACCTTCATCCTAATAGGGATTGTAAGCACAATGTCCTTGTGGGCGATAATGCCATTGTTAGTATTGTTCTATGGAGCGTATCTATACTATCAGGTATAATGATCAGTTTCTTAGATTTTTGGTTGAAACCCTAGACATTGTGTTGTTAAAATTGTATATAAACTCAGAATGATTTTGTTGTTGTTAGAGCACTGCTCGAGAAGTGAAGCGATTAGATTCAATTGCGATCTCCTGTTTATGCACAATTTGGAGAAAGCGCTGAATGGTCTGTCAACAATTCGTGCTTACAAAGCTTACGATCGAATGGCAGATATAAACGGGAGATCCATGGACAACAACATCCGATTCACGCTGGTGAACATAAGCGGAAACCGATGGCTCGCAATCCGATTGGAAACCCTAGGAGGCCTCATGATATGGTTCACTGCAACCTTTGCTGTGATGCAGAGCAGTAGGGCAGAGAACCAGCAAGAATTTGCATCCACCATGGGTTTGCTTCTCAGTTACGCTTTGAATATCACTAGCTTACTCACGGTGTGCTCAGACTTGCAAGTTTGGCTGAGAATAGTTTAAATGCTGTCGAGCGGGTTGGAACTTATATCGATTTGCCTTCGGAGGCTCCTACCGTGATTGATGATAATCACCCTCCCCCTGGGTGGCCTTCTTCTGGCTGCATCAAATTTGAGGAAGCTGTTCTTCGCTTCTGAGCCTGAACTTCCTCCGGTTCTGCATGGCCTATCTTTCACAATTTTTCCAAGCGATAAGGTTGGCATCGTTGGGAGGACTGGCGCAGGAAAATCTAGCATGCTAAATGCCCTTTTCGAATTGTGGAATTGGAAAAAGGGAGAATATTAATTGATGATTGTGATATTGCAAAGTTTGGGTTGGCTGATTTACGGAAAGTTCTTGGCATTATACCACAATCTCCTGTTCTCTTTTCAGGTATTTAAGATGTCTTCATTTTCTCCCATTGATTTGTTATCCATGTTCCATTCAAGATAAGACTGAGAAAAAAGTTACCAAAGTATTGAAATCGTGTACGGATGTACAATATTTACAAGTTATAATAGAACATAACTTAAGATATGTATAATGCTTTTATCTGTATATACCACCGGAAACTACCTTTGTCACCATTTAGTAAGACAAATTCCAATTAGCAAATGTTTGGGCTAAGGATAAGCTTACTGACATGTAGTTAAAACATTTGATATGACTGGAAATTGCAATGCTCTTGTTTGGTTAGCTACTTGACCCTATGATTGAAAAAGCTTTGATGCCAAATCCAGATTCAAATATTCAAAATGCTCAAGTGGTTAGGCCAGGCTCAACCTTGTTTTCTAACAGGCTTTGTTAGGTCAATTTGTATAGCTCTTAAGTTGTGGTTTGTTGAAACATGGTAATCTTTGAACTTCTGAATGTCTCGAAGGTAATTAAAATTAAAAATATGAAATTCAATTAGTCTCTCTGTTATAATATTGAGCTCATCGTACTCTATAGGAACTGTGAGATTTAATCTCGATCCATTCACTGAACACAATGATGCTGACCTTTGGGAGGCTCTGGAAGGAGCACATTTGAAGGATGTGATACGGAGGAATTCTTTGGGGCTGGATGCTGAGGTAATTGAAGAATGGTGCTTTGTTAGAGATATGGTTGTGTTAGTGAATATTGATTAAAATTACGACATTCTATACTTTCATTCTAAGGCATGCTTTGATGTTTAATCAATCCTTCTGAAATACACCATGTCATTGAATTTGATTATTGTTGAATTTATCTTCCTTTTGCTTTTTCCACATATCTTCATTCTAGTTCTGCGAGTATTCTTACAGTAAGTAAATAGTAATGGCTTAGTGAGAGCTTTGTAATTTGGTAGTGTAATTAGATATTTCAAATAGCTGATTAATTTAGTAATTTTCTAGATGCATTAAAGCTGAATTTAGAATCTGAGGGCTATATATTCCGGGTATTTGGTCTAATTTGGTACTGAGCTATAATGGGCGGACACTCCTAAATGGTATATGTGGCTATATCTGGGTCTAGTAATTATTGGGTATGCACCTGATTGCACCGTTACTAATAAGTAGGTACCTGTTGTCACTTGGCAATTCTTTCCTACTATTTCTTACTTTCTTATTTGGTGTTCTTTGACATGAAGGAGAAAAAAGTGTGCAAATATTAATATCAACACTATTATCGTTATGCTTCAGGAGTACAATATTATATCCTGTATTTACTTTAGAGATAAACATTGTTGAAACCATCATTAATAAATTAATAAATGTGTACTGTGTCAAAGGTATCTGAAGCAGGCGAGAACTTCAGTGTTGGGCAGAGGCAACTTTTGAGTCTTGCCAGGGCTTTATTACGGAGATCGAAGATATTAGTACTTGATGAGGCAACTGCAGCCGTTGATGTTAGAACAGATGCACTCATACAGAAAACAATCAGAGAGGAATTTAAATCCTGTACAATGCTCATTATTGCTCATCGCCTTAACACGATTATCGATTGTGATCGGATTCTTTTGCTGGATGGTGGTAAGGTATGCACTCAATACTCAATGTTCAGACGATAGAGCTGGCTAACTCAATGTATGGTTAAATTCCTTTGGCACTAGTGTAAGTTGTACTAAAGCGACAAATATAAAATGGCTATTTTTGATGCAATGTTTATTGGAAATTTGGTTTACATGATAAATTCTTATGATTCATTAGCTGGATGGATGAAATGAGACCAAAAAAAACTTATTGATGATGTATATGTGATTGGAAATTTTTTATTTAAGTAGTTTGGAACTTCGAACAACTCATCTTATGAATACAGACAGCCTTGAAGTTTGACTTTAAACCCCTAAACTGATGTTTATTTGATTCAATGGCGCACTGATGCTATGTTAACTTTTTATGTTTAAAGGTTCTTGAATATGATACCCCTGAGGAGCTGCTGTCAAATGAAGGCAGTGCTTTCTCTAAAATGGTGCAAAGTACAGGAGTTGCAAATGCTCAATACTTACGCGGCTTAGCACTTGGTGGGGACAAGACAGAAAGGGAAAGAGCGGGAATTTGGATGGTCAGAGAAAATGGCTAGCTTCTTCTCGGTGGGCTGCTGCAGCCCAATTTGCTCTTGCTGTCAGTCTCACCTCGTCACAGAATGACCTACAACGATTGGAAGTAGAAGATGAGAGCAGTATTCTCAAGAAGACAAAGGATGCTCTGATAACTTTGCAGGGGGTTTTGGAAAGGAAGCATGATAAAGAAATTGAGGACTCTTTAGACCGGCACCAAATTTCACACGAGGGATGGTGGTCATCACTTTACAAGATGATTGAAGGTATAGTTTTGTTTCATCTTTTGCATAGACTTGATGTCACAAAGATTATACAAATGAAAACAAACTCAGAACACCAATTCTTATATGCTTCTGTAATGCATTTTTTACCTTCTTTATTGTCCAATTATCTTCTAAGATTGCTCAATTTAAAAAGTAATCTTACAGAAATGTTTTCATAGCAAAAACAATAAATGATTCTTAGATTTGTCTTTTATTTTCTTTTCTCTAGTGTTTTCCTGTGCTACAAGAGTTCTTATCATTGGCAAGTCATTTTTCCCAGATAATTTTACAAATTCTGCTGTGCTAATAAAACCCTAGCATTTCAAAAATTGATAATGTATTTTCACATTTTGTGACTGGATCTGCTCTGCCTTTGTATTAGGTCTTGCTATGATGAGTAGATTGGCCAGGAACAGGCTCCATCAATCAGACTACGGTTTTGAGGACAGATCAATTAACTTTGATCAAGTTGATATCTAGGGAAAGCTTCACTATTTATGAGAGATGGCACACCTGCCCTTAGATTCATATTCCCAAGGTTTTGCTAACTATTTTGGCGATGCACTACAACTGAGCCATGATTAATTATCTTATAAAATGCAATAGATCCTATTTTGTCTATTTTTGAGAAGAAAATCATCTCACTTTGTATCATTAAGTACATTTTAATTTTGATGCCAAAGAAAATTCTTTAAATGGCCCTTTCAGGTCCTAGATAATTTTGATAGTTGTTCCTTTACTGTGCTAGGCAACTATTTTCTGCAAGTGCCATTCCACGCATTTTTCGAAGTTACTAACCTCTTAAAATGGTGAATCGATCAACCCTGAATTATTATTTTAAAATGAAGACGTGCTAATCTATATTGCTGAACGAAAGTTATCATATATTATTTATCATTATAATAAACATGTCGACAGGAAATTTGGATATGTTTTTTGTGTTTTGTGGAAGAGGTTTAAGAACAAACTAGTAGGATATCAGATGCGTATATGCGGGTGTTGCGATGAAGCTTAGGCGTAATTTAAATAGATGCGGAATGACACGCGCCGTGAAAAAAAGACAAATTTAAAGTAGTTAAAAAATGAGTGCTCAAATA
Organism: Oxytropis ochrocephala; assembly: GCA_020916435.1. Classification (NCBI taxonomy): domain Eukaryota; kingdom Viridiplantae; phylum Streptophyta; class Magnoliopsida; order Fabales; family Fabaceae; genus Oxytropis; species Oxytropis ochrocephala. Next base: position 8,802,818 of record CM037093.1, on the reverse strand, counting down.
AAAAAATAGATAAATATTAAAATTTAAAAATGTAAAGTATCATTTAAAAAGTAATTAAAAGGAGACTCAAATAAAAAATTAGATAAATATTAAAATTAAAAAATGTAAAAGTATTATTTAAAAATATTTCGTGCATTTATTACGTGTTCTTTTATATATTAGTGCAGGTGTTGTTATCGTGTCTTTTTAAATGTCGGTGTAGTTAAATCTCGTATTTTTACATACATCATTTGCTGATATATTATCCCATGTTTTTTTATATTTCAATAAAGTTATCAGAGTGTTTTTAATATATCGGTGAAGTTATCTGCGTAGTTTTCAATCTATTATTTTAGTTGATTAATAGATTATATTAAACGATACTTGGATAGATGGTAGATTATCAAATATCTCGGTGAAGTGTTTTTATATATCGGTCTGATTATCAGGTGTTTTTATACGTATCATTGCGATTATCTCGTTTTTGTACATATTAGTATAGTTATATCATTTTTTTATATATTAGATGCGATTATCTCATAGTTTCAATTGATTATTTTAGTTGATTAGTACATTATAGTAGATTGTAAAAGATAGATAGTAGATTATCAAATATACGGTGTCATTATCCGCATTTTTTTATATATCAGCATAGATTATCCGTGTTTTTATATATCGATCTGATTATCCGTGTTTTAAATATTAATCGATAGTTGAAATATCATTAAGTTTTCATTTCTTTCTCCATATTAATATCGTGTTTTTATATATCGGTGAAGTTATCGTGTTTTTATACATTAGTGCGATTATACCGTAGTTTAAATTGATTATTTAGTTTGTTAGTAGATTTGATTTGATTTGAATTTCAAAATTTGAAAAAATAAGGAAAGTTAAAAAAATGGGAGTGAGAATAAAGTACATTAGGAGAAGAAATTTGAAAAAGAATGTGATAGTAAATTACAATGTTGCCCTTAGTTAGATAAGTTGTCAAATAAATAGGGAAACTTGTTTGAGTAATTTAAGTATGGTTTGTTTATATAAATATATATTAGATTAGATTAGTAGATAGTGGGTAAAGAAAGTTGGTGAGTTTGATTTGAATTTTGAAAAAAATAAAATAAGAGAAAGTAAAGAAAAAATGGGAGTGAGAAAAAAGTCGTTGAGAGAATAAATTTGATAAAAGTATGAGAGTAAATTACGTTGTCTTTAGTTAGATGAATTGTTAGGTAAATAGGGAGGTTTGTTTGGGTAATTTAAATGTGGTTTGTTTGCATAAATAGATTAAGTGTGGTTTGTTTGTATAAATAGATAAATAGATATTAGGTTAGATAGTGAATAGGAGTAAATTATAGATTATTTAATATTAATTTAATTATATTAGATTATCTGATGGATTAAAAAATTGGGAAAAAAATATTTTTAAATAAATGGTTGGGAAGTAGCTAATAATAGATGTGTAAGAAGTTAGAAATATTGAGAAATGTGAGGTTGAAAGAGAGTGGTGAGAAATAAATAAAGTAGAATTTAAAAAGGTGGTATAAACCACTTAAAAACTGATACATAGATTCCACTGACATTTCTTACATACATATATTTATATTATGTGTTTTACAACTATTACTATATATTTATATTATTTACATGTTTACCCCAATTTTCATAAATGCATTTTGTCTGTGCTTTATCTTCCCTAAGAGAGAGAGAATATGTTTTATTTAGGGAACAGAGAGAGGATATGTTATGTTCTGCGTTTCAGCAGATCAAAGTAGCTTTTCTTGCTTACTAATGTGCTTTTTGGGTGTTTCGGACTCTGTTCATCATAAAAATGAAACGTACTTATAGCTCTAAACTTGAGTTTTGGCTGAAGCAAATTTGACTAGCTTCTACGTTGGTCAAAAAATCAATTCATTCTTGATTGAGAGGCAATTTTTCTAATTTACCATCATAAATCCTTTTTGTCCCATAAATCTAGCATTATTTTTGGCCTATCCCTTGGCTTCTCTGAATTGTTGCTATTGCGGCTACTGGTTTACAGTGGAAGGAAATATGCTCTAGGTTAGGGATGATGGCAATTGGGCTTGGAGGCCCATTTGTCTATTTTTGGGGTGTTTTTGTTGTACCCCCATGTGTTTCACATATACCCACACATAAGCCGAAACCCCAAAATCCCTTGATGGCGTATTTTTTTAAAAACTTACCGTCGTATATATGTTTTTGGCGTATATCGATGTTGATTACTAAGCGTCGTATATATATAGTCGTTGTGCGTATATACGATTGATACGTTTAAGTCGATCGTATATATCACGCTTTGTGGGGTATATCGATCTTAAAAGCGAACCGTATATATGTCCCACCAAGGGTATCACGATGGGCTTAATATTTGTTAACGGTTGTGATTTGATCAGCGGTTTTTATTTGAGCATTTGTGATTTTAATGGTTGTGATTTGATCAGCGGTTTTAATTTTAATGGTGTGATATGATCGATGGTTTTAATTTTAGCGGTTGTCATTTGATCAGCGGTGTAGATATGATGGATAAATAAGCGGCGTGTAATTACAAAAACATCTAGGCGCATCACAGGGGGGTGGGTGCTGTGAGAAGACACATAGGCGCGGAGGGCAAAGCGTGCGGTATATATACATATTCAACCATGAATCGGACTACGATGAGTGGTGTGGGTGTCTGCTTGTGGAGCAATAGGAGGCAAAAGCGCGGTGGAAGAGATTGAAATATGCAACTAGTGTAGATTGCTCTTGTTGAGAATAGATATGATCTTATACTTGAGGCAGACCATATGCCTCTCGAAAGCGGATAAGTAAAATTCATATTCAAAGACAACTAAACTAGTGCCACATTATACTTTGTTGCAACCATGTACCCCATCTCTGGCAAATCCAACCACTTCGAGATCTGTTGATGTGGCGTCTATGGACGAGTTTCCTCCGGGGTGGAGAGCGATGACGCCTCAAAACTACAGTCTCTTGAAGGGGAGACTGCTTTGGCGAGTCGAGATTGCGGCCGTGTTGGCTTGGACAGTTGCAACCTCTTCTTCCATTTGGGTCAGGCACACCTCTTGTTGTGCGATATCCCTGCTTTAGCCATCTAGGATGTCAAGTATCGATTCTTTGCTGTATTGGGGCCAGGGACGGCGTCGGCCGGTGGCCAGGGTGATAAGTGGAGCAGGTGTGCCTCCTCTGGGGAGTTCTGGGCGTGCACCTGCATGCGAATCGAATGGGAGTATGCTCCGTTTGGTTCATTTTACTTTAAACTCTAAAGTATATACCCAAAACTTTTTTTGACAAAGTATATCTACCACAAAACATACTACTTAGCATCTTACTTTATGTATTTTGTAATGAAATTAATTTTTGGACATCTTACTTTATGTATTTTGTAATGAAATTAATTTTTTGGAGAGTGATAATGTTACAAAATACCAAGAAAAGTATGGTGATAGTGATTGCATTATTTTTACTATAAAACTAGTAAAAGTCGAGTTGATAAAAAAGTCAAAGTTGACACTAAATTTACCTATACATTTAATTTTCTTTAAATTTTCAGATTATTGATAGAAATATTAGTAATTAAAAATAGGAATTAACATATTTTTAATTATTTTGATTGAAAATATGTTAGTTTTTAAAAAATAATAGAAATATGTTAATTAAAAACTAAAAAATGGAGTATTAGACAAGAATAGCGTTTCATTTAAGACTTAGGGAAGGGAATTTTTTGTCTTACGTGGAAGGGGTTGATGTAGTGGAAGATGTTTTAATAAAAAAAGTATAGAAGATAAATGAAAGAACAAATGCATTTATTAAATTTGGGGTGAATGTGCAAATAATATAAACATATAGTAGAAACTGTAAAACAAATAATATAAAGATATTTATGTGATAAATGTTAGTGGAATCAGTGTGTAGAACTTTTTAAGTGGTAAGGCAAATTACACACATTATATAAGTCTGTGCAAAAAATTTACCATTTAAAAATGATGAATAAAATTAAAATGGTGATGTGTCAAAAAAGTAAGATATCTGTAATTTTGTAAGTTGTTTGTTTGTAAAAATAAATATTAGATTACGTCTATCCATCTAAGATTTGGCATAAGAGGAACAATTGTTGTGTTATATGAATCCCAATTTGGGACAAAATTATCGACATTCATATTCATATGGATAAATCGGAGGCAAATCTGGCACTGATTGACACTGCCATAAATATAAGCTACTTTAGTCTTCACTCTGAGGCAACTATGACCATGTACTTTAGACCTATTTTCATAATAAGTTTAATTAAATTTTAGAAACTTTATAATTTATTAAGGACCGGACTTGGAAGAAGATTAACTCTTGGGATGAGCATTTCCTTTTGAGAAATTTGGAAAGGAGGTTATGATTAAGTTAGTTCTTCAATCAACAATTCCAACTTATTTTGAGCTTATTTCTCTTCCGTCCTCCCTAGAAGATGACATTTAGAGCATGATTAATGGTTTTTAGTGGGGTGGGGGTGGGGGTGGGGGTGAAGTGCAACATCTAGAAGAGGTATCCGTCGATTGTCACGAGATAAGTTGCGTGTCGGCAAAGGATCTTAGTGGGTCGGGCTTCCAGAAAACTCCATGTTTTTAAGGTATCTTTGTTGGGCAAACAAGGGTGGCACTTAATGAATAGTCTCACCTCCTTTGTGGCTCGACTTTATAAGGTTAAGTACTATCTTAGGAGTGACTTCATGCATGCTATAAAAGGTAGTACTCTAGCTTTTACGGCACAATATTTATGAAGCTAAATCTGATTCTTGACACGGGTTGTCGTTGGGTGATTGGTAGCGGGGCGAATATCGGTGTGTTTGGTGACATATGGACAAGCATTTGTAAGCCTATTATTGCTTAGTCTGCTCATTTTAATTTGTTCCTAAGAATCGTGAACTTATTGACTCAGGAGCTAAGTCTTGGAACATTGATTTTATTCATCATTTGTTTGCTCCTAATGTTGTAGGTAGAATTATTAACACTCCTTTGTTTGTTGTGGTTGAGGAGGATTGTCGTGTTTGGTGGCCGAAATCTTTCGGGATCTATAGACTGGTTGTTGATGGAGAGGGTGTTGGACACCTCTAATTTTCATGTGGAGGGCAATTGGCGCGCCCTATGGAAGATGAAGATCCCTCCAAAGGTTAAGCATTTTCTTTGGCGTCTGTGTAGATATCTATTACCCACTAGAGCTAATTTGGCCTATCGACGTGTAGAAATGGTGGATAGTTGCCCTTGGTGCCCAGGTTTTTTTGAATCCTCTACTCATCTTTTTGTTATGTGTAATAAAGCAAAAGCGTGTTGGGAAAAGCTCGGTTTGTCATAGGTGGTTATGAATGCTAAAATGACTTGTGATAATTTTCATGATATGTTCTTCTTTGTGTTGCCAAGCTTAATCACTGATGATTGTGTAGCTTGGTGCATGACTCTATGGAACCTTTGGAATACTAGAAATGGCGAGTGCAGGAGAATAAGCATAATGGTTGGCCAAATGTTTGTTGATGCCTTCAATTCCAACAACAACAATATTTTCGAGTTTGGGTCGTTTATCCAACTTTGTAAAATTTGTTTTCTTTTTTTAGTTAATCACTTCTCGTGTTGAGTTTCTTTAGGAGGAATCTTATGATGTTGTTCATATCTTTGTGGGTGATCTTCTTGTTGTCGGTGATCCTCAGAGATTATTATAACGTTCGTACATGTATCTCGAATTTAATTATTAATGAATTACACTAAGTGCCCATAGGAAGAAAAAAAACAATAACATAGTCACTAATTTCTTTGAGCTAAGTTTCTTTTAAAGTTTGACTAAAGTATTGATGTCTTTGCTAGCTTCGTTGCTAAAAGGGGATGGTAAATTATTTACAATGCTGAGTATTAAACTTTAGAGTTTATTACACCCCTATCACATCAGCATTGAATTAGAATTTGGAACCACTCGTTATATTTGTCATTAGTAACCATAATAATTAAGGAGAATCTAACTATGGTATAGTTAGAATTTTGAGTACAAGTTATTAATCTTTGGTTTTGCTAAATGAGATATTATCTTGGTGGATACTGGATACCATCTTGTCAGTTAGCTGGCTGATAATGTTGTCCACCTTCTACAGAGTAGGGTTTGGATCATCATCATCCAAGTAATTAATTATAGATTCCATTCCTCCTATTCACTGTTCTGTTTAGGGGCATGCAGATGTAGTTGCCGTGTGTGACTGTGTGAGCTTGTTTTCCTTGGAATTAATGACAGGAACCTTTTTTTTTTTTCTTTTGGAGTTTCCACTACATCTATCTATATTCTCAATCGGTAAAAAGTAGCGGATAACTGATAAACGCGATAACAGATAGTCAGATGAGTTAGTTTATAGTGGATAAATTAGCAGATAGTAAATCATGTATTTTGTAAAACTGTCGGTTAAACTAGTTAATAAATATAAAATGAAGTAAAAAGACATATTTATTTATGATTAAATTAATTATTTGATCAATATAAAATATGGCAAAAATGTTTGTAAATTATTATTGATATAAATTAGTGATAATTAAACTACCATTAAGGCATTTAGGAGTTAAAACTTTAAAAATTTATTTTATTATTCTAATATTTTTATTTACTTATTTACGAACAAAGTTGTATTATTTAATATATATATAGAGGGCGTATCAGTGAGAGCTAGTTTCTCACCTAAAAAATAAAGCTGTTAACTATAATCGTCAGATTAAAATTAGCAGTTCAAATTATATTATTAATTACAAGATCATGTGTGATCTACAATTATCTGGAAATAATCTCACAAGATCTTGTAATTAATTACGTAATCTTAACCGTTAATTTTAATTTTGTGATTATAATTAAGAGTTCTCATTTATTACAGTTGAGAACTAGTTCTCACTTGATATGCTCCCTATATATATATATATATATATATATATATATATATATATATATATATATATATATATATATATATATATATATACACACACCATTACTTAGATAATGATGGTAAATTCTAAAAAAAGTAGTGCTATAATATAAAAATTAAAGATAATCTATGATACAAACCGGGATAGAGAAAGAATTTATGAAAAATAATGAGGGTAAAATCAAAAAAAAAATGGGACGATGTATGCAATAAGTAGTGTTTGAAAAAGCAATAATACTTGAAGTAATTTTGAAGAAATGTTAAATGCTATCCAAAAAAAGTCTAAACACTTGTGCTTTCCAAAGCGAGGTCTATTAGTCATTCATTTGTCAAATTCGTTAGTCAAATCGATGTCAGTTAATGGATGAGACTTACCAAGCAGAGCATAATCATTTAGAATGCTTGAAATCTAGTGTATGAAATATTGATGTAATGGATTGGAGTACTCTTTGAATAAAATTAAATTTTACTTATAAAAGGTAAGTAAAAGTACATCATAGAAGTCAAATTTATAAAAATTTGGGGTAAGTAAAAGGACATCATAAGACTAAGGATTTTTATTTTTTGATAATAAAAGACTAAGGGTTTTAGGTATATAATAATGATGCAGGGAAAGGATTACTCATGTTATTTTTATGCATCATTTGAATCTCAACCATTTCATTTAATATGCATCTGAGAGAGAAAGTAAGTGTATAAAGTATTAAAAAATGGAAACAAGAGGATCTAATGATAGAGATTAGAAACATGACCCCCTCATGTTTTTACAATTATACCATCCCTCATCTATAATACAAAGTCGCCTTTAATTTTCCATTTTTGTGGGAAAATTTTTCCCACCATTTACCTATATATCACTCATTTTGTCACCACTTTGTTACCAATATATCACTCTATATATTTTGGACCAACATATCCTCACTCTATATTTGTACTTACAGTTTACCAATATCACCTCATTTTGTACTCCCTTTGTTTCTCAAATATACCCCATTATATATTTTTGTACCAATATACTCACTGACTTAATTTTTTTCTCCAACACTTTTTTTATTATTATCAAAATGTACCCTCATTTTGTACTTTCACTTGTTCTCAATATCTCACTTACTCTGTCAGAGAACTATTAATACACAATCGTTGACTTCCACTTTTGGTGGGAAAATTTTATTCCCACCATTTACCAAATATACCCCCTAATTTTGTACCACTTTGTTTCCAATATATTCTCATTCTATATATTTTGGATCAGCATACCCGCTCTTTTTTTATCCACTTTTGGTGGGAAAATTTTATTCCACCATTTACCAATATACCCCTCATTTTGTCGCATAAACATTTACTAATATCACTCACTCTATATTTTGGATCGACATACACTTGACAAATTTTTTTTTGATCCAACACTTTTTATCCACTTTTGGTGGAAAAATTTTATTCCCACCATTTACCAATATACCCCTCATTTGTACCTGCACTTTGTTTACCAAATATCATCCACTCTATATTTTTGGACAAGACATACCCCCACTCTATATTTTGTACCCCTGCATTTACCAATATACCCCTCATTTTGTACCTCACTATTTACCAATATACCCTCACTTTCTATATTTTTTGGGCCAAACATTCCCACAATTTTTTTGTCCAACACTTTTTAATTATCAAAATGTACACCTCATTTGTGCCCATTGTTTCACAAATATACCTGCTCTATATATTTTGGACCGACATTGTTGTTATCATCATCACTAGGGCTATTGTTGCCTTGTCGTCTTATATATATGTGTTGCGTATTTTATACCCTTATAAAATGTTGATGTTTTAGAAAGCTACATGCAGAGAACATTAATCACATCTCGTGCATCGTGACGAATAACTATCTAGTTGTAAGTTGTAATAATGGTGGTGCTTTGACCATTTGGTAACAACACCTCCTTCGGGTCTACATGAAGAATCTTGCTTGTTTGTCTTGAGAACTAATCCATATACGAAAGTATATATCTTCTTCATCTTCGGTACCATATTGTCATTGCTCTTGAATAATCCTGATAGTTAGCTTCATCAAGAATATATAGGAGATAGTACAAAAAATTAATGAGGGATTTCATTCAGAATTTATGGATGCTATGGAGATAGAATGAACAACGAAAGAAGAAACATAAAGAAGAAGATAAAAGTGGAACTAATTAAGTCATTATTAGAGATGCACTTATACACAAAATAAGTCAAATTGTCCAAGTAACTAGTAATCCAAAGAGTACAACTAATAATTAACAACTCTTAGGGTGTATTTGATTAGCTAAAAATAATGAATTGAACTTCGACAATTTAGGTTGTCTGCTATTTGATTTGAAGGCGATCATGGTATTGGAATGGCCCGAAGACAAGGGGACAAAAGTACAAACTTCTGTTCTCATGAAATCGCGATCTGTTTACTGTTTTCTGTGCACAACTTCTCATCAACAAAAATATATACCAAATACTATATTTATTTCCTACTCAATAATCTTATCTCTCTCTATCTCTTCTCTCTCTCTCTCAGCCTTCTCCTCTCTCCCTCTCATCTCTCTCTCTCTCTCTCATCTCATGACAAATCTCTCTCTCTCTCCTCATCGTCTTTCTCCCTATCTTCTCTCTCCATCTCTTCTCTCTTATTTTTCTTTATAATTTTCTAATTATATCATAGTATATGTCATATAAAATAGTTATATATATCATAAAAGAGAATTTTAGTAAATTTTATATATTTTTTTGTTTGTGTTGTCTATTATTCATCAGTGGCGATGTCTGAGACAAAAATTGTCAAATATTGTGTTGTCCAAATTGGTCGATCTTACCTATTTGCAAATCAAGCGGATCCTTAACTAACTATGATGATTAGAAATAAGTGTACGTTTGTAACTTAATTTTTAATAATGTTAGGGTAACAAAAGTACAATAGTTAGACTAAAATCTTTGGTAGAGTAATTATAATCATGTAAACATAGCTGCATGTTTGGTTGGGCGGTGGTGGTGATGGCCACCAAACTTGAGTTTTTCGGACATCTAAAAGTGTTTCCATTCTTTTAAACTCACTTTTAACTAAAATTAAGTCTATCGAAATCGATTTGTATCGCGCTGAGTGAGCCTTGCTATACGGACAATGGTTTTGAACATTTCGTTCATCTTTTGCAAAAATAGTAAAGTGATAGTTACAAATTTCTCAGAAGAACCTAGATAATTAAAAGTTCAATATGTTATTGTAGTGTCTAGGGTTAGTCACATGAGTAATAGTTAAGTTTAGTTTGATTACATAGTGGTTCAAATTTTGTCAAATTTCTCACAAACAAACGAAGCTTCATCAATACTTAAGTTTTTGGGTTCCCCTTTAGAACAAGTGAAATGGGCCCATGGCACCA